>QLNU02013614.1:8439163-8464224 GCA_006491805.2 Dysdera silvatica
AAGTTATCATAAATTTGTCATTTTTAATAAATATATTTTATGAAATCCACCTCTTATATATTACGCATTATTTGTTACAACATAAGATATATTAACAATGAAAATGTAACAATATGCTTTATTATGCCACCAAAATAGCAATTAACAGTCCGTTAATTTTTTTACATGAGATTTTTTTTTATTATTACTCTTTATCTATAAATAAGCGTTTAATATTATAACATACCTACAAATAGCATTATATACAGTGCAGTATTATTTCAAAAACTTCCACCGACCAATTACAGAACTGAAACCTCATATAATCATTGGGGGGAGGGGGGGTATCAGACGTTTGTTTATTGTTTCTTACAAATGGGAAGGGGAGTATAAACTGGCCAAAAATATAATTACGTAATACTTGAAAGGCCCATAAATTTAATCGTTGTTTGTTTCTTTACTTCTCGAGTAATTTCCCATCTAACACTACCACATCATCGGATAAGACTAAAATTTTTCTACTTTAATAAATATCAATGTTCCGCCAGAGCACTTTTGTAAAAGTAAGCTAAAAAAACTTTTACGTGTGCATGGTTTGTTTGTTTGGATGTTTTATGGCGCAAGAGCATCTGGGCTATACTGCGCCATACGTGTGCACGGAAAACGTTATAGTTTAAATATTTGTTCATGGATGGCGCCACACAATGTCAATTTAAATCCATATTATGAAATATAAGTTCTACATCAAATTGTTTTCCTAAACTGTAGGCCTACTTTAATGCACTACTTTATGTAAGGTATGTATTTGCAAGAGGTGTGATACAATATAAAGTTTTGTATTTAATACCACGGTTTCTTTGTTCCATGTAGCTCCTATAATAGTGAAACAGTTTTTTTTTTCGTAAATGATCGGTTATCCGAAAAATCAGTTATCCGAACACCCCCAGTCCCCAATTGTTTCGGATAACGATGGCCTACTGCCTAAACAACAGCAATGACGGGCGGGCAGTGTCAGAACTTCTGCTGACTCGCTATTAGAATTGAACATCTCGATTTTTAAAATTCAAGGAGAAATAAATCGTTCATTCGATTGTAAATTTGTTTCGATTCTAATTCTTTCGATTTTAAAAACATTTCGCAATCTGCCATCAGTAGTGCCAATAAATGCGCCTGCCTGGCTAACAGTCATAACTGGGGCTTATTTTGGGTTAGGGCTTATATTACGAGTATCCTGAGAAATCATGCTAAGTCTTATTTTCTGGTTAGCTCTTATTTTCGGAGAAACATTCTAGTTGTTGTTTTGTGATTCATTAAATTTTAACTATTTAATTAAGTAATTAACAATTAATTTAGCTAATACTTCATAATAACTGTTGTGGATTTGTGACCATAGATGTTGCCACTAGTCTGTGGCCAGGAAAGATCACCCCATTATCCAAAATATTGGTAAATTCCTGATTGAACTGTACATTTTTATTAATCAGCATTGTGGTGAAAATTTTAATAATACACAATGTGCTTTCGATTAATTAATTTGTGCTGATATATACCAATACAGTTTTTTGTTTGTCATCATCAAACAAACTTGGTCAGAGATGTAGAAATGGAAAGAATTGTATAAAGTTAATAGTACTGAAGTACTTGAGTTGTTGCCACACACTGCGTAAAGTTATGAAAGAGCGAGTAAACAACAATAAATTAACGCAGTACAATTAAACATTTTTAACTGCGTTAATTTGTTGTCTTTTTACTCGCTCTTTCAGTACTCAGGTAATTTAATATTAAGCAAATTGTACAATAAGGAAAACAAATTAATTAACGAAACCAACAATCAAGCACAAATTCCAGCGGAGTTCAGAAGCTGAAATAAACTAATTACAAGCACATAATTTATTCAAATTATTTGTTATTTTATAAATCTGTACAGGGAAATGCAGTTACGAATTTCCTCGAATCCATATTTCGAACTGTTTCCAACGTACTCTGCGAAAATAATGCTAAAAATATTACAGTTCAGTATTTCTACAACTGAATTTCATAAACTAAAAATTTTGATTCATGACAAAAAAATTTCGTAACTATTGGAGGTGAAGGAATACGTTCATACGCATGCGCAGAATAGTGTTTCATCTTATAAATGTTGCTGTCCCTAAAGTACAGTGGCCACTGTACTATGACGAAGAACTATAGTTCACAAAAAAAGAAATCTGTACGAATGGGTGATTTTTGTGAATAATTCAAAAAGACCCGTTCGTTCACGAACGACCCATCTCTACTGAGCATTCGCTTGTCGGTCGTTGTTTTGAGTGCCCGTTTCACTGCAGTGATTAGCTTGTAAAAAGTATGGGTGATAGACTGAATTTACTATTTTTTTATGGTTTGGAATTGAGGGGCAAGAAATATGTGATAGAATGGTGCATGCGTCAAGGATTGATTGCGTCAGAGTATGAGTGCCCCAAGTGTAAATCGAAGATGAAGCTGCTTTCCAGGGTGAATGTTGATGATCGGTATCAATGGAAATGTAAGAAAGGAGGTGAATCAAAGCATTGTGTTGCGAGGTCTGTGAGAAAAGGTTCCTGGTTTGCGGAAAGCAAAATGAGTTTGACTGATATTCTGTGTTTTACTTATATGTGGGTGTACAAGGCTGGGACAGACATGCTTCGAATGGAATTGGATATCAGAAGTGAGCACACTTTGGTCGATTGGAGACAGTTTTGTCGTGAGGTGTGTGTGGATATGTGCGTTTTGGAAAAAGAAATGATCGGTGGCGTTGGCGTGACTGTAGAAATTGGTGAATGTAAGTTTGGAAAGCGTGCCTTTAGTAGAGGAAAATGGGTAAATGGGAAGTGGGTGTTTGGGGGAGTTGAAAGGGAGACGAATAAATGTTTTTTTGTTGCAGTTGAGAATAAAAGTGTGGATGTGTTGCTGGATGTTATTTTAAAAAATGTTTTGCCGGGATCCACAGTTGTGTCAGACTGCTGGAAATCGTACGGTGGCCTTTCTTCCGAAGGCTTCCTACATTATGCAGTCAATCATAGTCTGACATTTAAAGATCCCGAGATAGGACAGCACACGAGCACCATGCAAAGCTTGTGGAATAATCTTAAACAAGAATTTCGCTATCAATGTCATCGGAATGTGATAGATGAACAAGTTTTTGATTCATACTTTGCCGAGTACATGTGGAGGCGGCGCCACAAGGAGGAACTACATAAATTATTTCCATCTTTCTTGAATGCAATTAAAACGATTTTTCCTCCTCAGATTGCTGATATTGCAACATGAGTAAGTTTTTGGTCAATTTCCCCCTCTTTTTTTTTTTTTGAAGAATTTCTATGTACTATTTTTTTTTTTGCATTCATAATTCCATTTTTGGTGCTAATACAGATACTGTCCCATTTCGTTTTTAGTGGGAAGTGTTTCCAATACACTTGGCAACTTTGTCTTGGCTTGCCGCCATGTTGCTTACGTCTCAATACAGGCTCCGCCCCTTTCCTTCCTCCATCCTACACCCAGCTTTCACTTCTAACCTCTCTCTTCTTTACTCCTATCCCTCTAACCTCTCTCTCTCTCCTTCACCTCTAATCTCTTCCTCATGTTCTTTCTCCTCTACCTCCCAACCCCTGTTTTCTTGGCGGTCTCTTCCTACTCCCCCCTAACCCTCTAATCCCTTTCTCCTGTTCCCTTTCTACTCCAAACCTTTGCCTCTTAACCTTTCCCGCTGTTGGCTTTCCTCTCTTTTCCTCCATCTCTTCCCCTCCCCCTGCTCCTTTTTCTCAGTGCAGCGAACAAAATAAAAACGGCATACTAACTTTTATTCCTTTTATCTGTCAGATAACTTCACCTCTTTAACTACACAGTCATCCACGTTAGGCCTAGCATACCAGCACACCTTGCAAACCGGGCCCTTCTACTCCAAACCAAATAAACCTTCTCCCACAAACCAATCCAACAACATTCCTCTTCCCTTTCAACCGCAATTGAACAAAAAAATCCACATTGACACGTTCCGGCATCTTTCCAATCGCTGCAACACTTCCATGACGCTCAAAAGAATAACGAAGCAGCTTCGAAACGTCTTACCACCATCACAGAGAAACACCATTCATTGGATGCCCCACCCTGTGTGACATCATGCATCACACGTTAAAATCGCTGACATCAAAACCCCACCTACAGCAACTTTCCTTCTCGTTTCTAGGGGAAAATTGAACTGGTGGGACAGTATCTGTACTACCACTCCATTTTTTTTTCCAAGATTTACTGATCAGGAAGTGGTGTTGGGGTGTTTTCTATACTCTGTTAAAGATGCTTTTATTATGCAAATGTGGCAGCCGTGGACAAAGTTGTGTCGCAGATTTTTTGGTTACTATAAAAGATGGTTGTAGATTACTTACTTGGCTACTATAAAAATGGGTCGTGTCTTGAAAAAAGTTGGAAACCACTATACCAAAATCTAGTACGAATGTCCTCTATTTACCACCAACCTGTGCACATGTATCACTAAAGGCTCCACTGCAATTGCATCCTAAATTCTTTAAATATTATTTTAATTTTTTTTTACTATTAGCATTAATTCTTCTAACAATTGAATGTTCCAATAAATATTTTTAAATGCCTTACTTTAGTTTATCCACATCGATATCATGCTTCCTCACTTCAAGTCAACTGCACTACCGATTTCCAAAAGTTAGATATGCTACACTGGTGATCTACAGACATTTATTCGATATAGTTACCTATTAAATAGTGTTCTAGACCAGCGGTCGCCAACCGGTGGTCCGCAGAAAAAGCTGGACATTATTTGCATTTTTAATGATTTATTAATAATAAAACAAAAATAATATTCTAAGAAATTCTCATATTCTGAATGACAATTTCCACCTTTATATTGCACTAAATTCACGAAATGTGCTGGAGAAGATCGTAATAAGTACAAATTTCTAACTTTCTGTTAAAATAATTAATTGTAAATTTTTGTATCTGGAATGCACTTGAGATAATTAATGGCGATTAGTGAAAAAAAAAAAAAAACCACTTGCCGCAATGTAGTTACCAAAAGAATCCCTGCATTTATCCTTTTAAAGGAAATTCGTATTAATGGGCCGCAGGATTTAAAATTATGAATTTGGTGGTCCGTGAGGTCCGAAAGGTTGGCAACCGCTATTCTACAGACTGAAGACTTAATGTAATAGAACAATATTTTCTCAGGTTTGCTTTTGAAATAGTATGCATAATGTTTTTTTCTTTACAAATTTGTAGACTGTTCCTCCAAGGAGAGATATGGAGTGAGCCGGATCTGCATTGTGTTTCTGTTTGATGTTCAACCAATGCACTATCGTTGGAGAATGTGTCAATGGTAATGATAATGTCATAGGTGCCACCATTCATTATGAATGCAGTGCACGATAAACCATCTTGGTAATGGAACATGAACATGTAGCAAGAATAAAACATGGTCTGGATCGTCTCCTTATTGTGAACCAATACAATATCCAAGTCCTGGGACACCTCATGCAAAGATCACATGGCAAGGACCTAGGTATAATTTTATTAGTACCATTAATGTGTTTTTTGTGTTAATGGTGCAATTCAAGATACAGTCAAACTCTGTTGTAATGGCATTCAAGGGATTGTGGAAAATTTAATGCTATAGCCGATGAATAATTGTATACAAATAATTTGCGAGGACACAAAAATTTTGACGTAATTAAAGTTGTCATTACTGTATTTCTTACCATATTCTTTTAATTTCCTTTGTTCTATTCTAATTGCAGAACATCTTGTGAAATTGTAAAATGCAGCTAACCACCATCGATTGCATACGGTAGTTCTAAGAAAATCAGCGATATAATAGTGCATAATCGTATATCTTACCAATGCCATCCTGGATTAGCATAGTTGGGACTTCCATTATTGAACCTTCTTGGCAAGGAATGTGGGACGATAAACCACGGTGTGTCTATATCCTGTCTTCCACCCAATAATTTGGAACATGATATTGTCTAAGGCGAAGATATTCCTTTCCAAAACCTTATACCGTACAGTTGTAAAAAAGGGGATATGAAATCTTCGGAAAAGATAATCAATTCTGTGTAGTAGATGGAACATGAAGCGATGAAAAGCCAATTTGTGGAATTAAGTAATAACGATATACAATGTTATATTATTTTTACTGATGCCTTTGCTCAACAGATTTATTGATACGATGCAGTTGCATTGACTTAAACAATTACGGTTAACACTTTTCAATAAAAGTATTAATTGTAGATGTTTAATGCTTTTGCAGGGTTCATGCAGTCCTTATTTTCAACCAAAATGTGTAAAAAAGTCCTTAATTTTGTTCTATTATTCCTCATCATATCTTTAGTAGTAAGCATTGTTGCCTCAACTTTTCTTACTGCGATTCTTCTCACAATATAAATCAACATAAAGAACGAACATGGAATTCATACCATGTAGGTTATAATATGTCTTTTTGCGAAAAATGGGAACATGCATAGAGGTGAATTAACCCTAGAAATTTACTTAAGTATTTCTTAAGGTTCTTATACCATGTGTTGTGGGTTAAAGATTCCGAGAGAAAGGGAACGTCCCCCAACTTAACGTCATTCTGCTCTGTTTGCATAATGTAAACTAGAGCCAGTGTCACGAGAATTAAAATTATAAGATGAGCAATTTGACAGTCAATTATATTAGTATAAAAAATATCAAAAGGAATTTACGCTGAAGTAGCTGTTTCGAGCTTTCGTCGTATGTTTGCCAAGTCGTTGGGTGGTTTGTTTAATCAATAAAGCTTCGTTCTGGATTACATACATGATAGTCTACTTCTTGATATCGTTCTTTGATATAAAGTGACTACTATAGTACATACTGCACCACCGCAGGGCAAGTTTTAAAATAAAATTGATTGCATTTTATAAAATAAAATGTTTCTATATAAATTAACTGTATATAAATGAGATGCGCATAAAATGTTTATATGTTATAAAATAAAATGATGTTTATATGTTATAAAATAAAATATTACATACTAAAAATGCGTTTGTCAATAGATAAATATATTTAAAAAAATATTAGGCGTAATAGATGCTAATAGTGGATGACTGCAAAGGCTAATAATGACAAAATAAGACGAATTAACGCAGTTTTCTTTTTTATTTAATGGAATTGTTAAAAGTTTTCAGAAAAAAATCTTTCCATCCTTAAATAAAACAAAACTGCGTTATTGGTGTAATTTCATCCCTTCACAGGTTGACAATGAGTACGCAAATTTTATAAAAGTTATATTCACATAAAAACTTACAGCTAACTCCTAAACTTTTTGTACCTTTACAACTCTTCAATAAAATATTAAAATTCGTGTAAAAATTATAACTGCGAAAAATAGTATCACAGAATTAAATATGTAAATATGAATTTTATTAAAGTAAGTTTATGAAAAAAATTCGATTGTAAGCAAAGTATTTTTACTAATAAAAATACATAAGCAAACATGTAAAAAGAATACATATTAAAAAATTAAAGAAGTGACCGATTTCCGCGGGCATCGAACGCAAAAACACGAAGCGCTAGGCCGGTAACTTACCAACTAAGCTACCTATTGGCTTGCAAAGGATGTCGTATTTTAAGCTCATATATGGGATGAAAAATCTTTAAAAATTCATATCTCCGAAAATAAGCCGCATTAGCACAAATGCTGAGATGCATATTTCCTCATTTTGGCTCTACTTCCATCAAAATCGGCAGGGCACTCACTGTGGGTTTCCCTTGTTAGACATTTCAGTTGTAAATTCCATCTTCTATCACATGGAATTTGAGGCATGAGGCCATTTTTTTCTGTCAGCCATCCATGTGTGTTACGTCTGTTCTTAAAATGCTTCTGCATTTTAACTATATGTTCTACTAAATTATTTGGAGTGATGTCTATAATGTGAGCAGACCATCTATAAGTAATCACAGTATTATTGACTGTATGGTGCCAACATCTATTGATAAGAAATTAAATTAGAATGAAGAGTTATTTTAGCTTAATACAGGTATTATTTTGAAGTTTAAATTTTAATAGTATTCTTCGATAGTGGGGCCAAAATATGCCTTTTGCCCTTCCTCCTCCGAGACTGGGAGGACAGAAAATATACTCCTGTTGGCACATGCCTCATAGTTTTACATAAATTTACGAAATTAAACTATATTTAAATTCAACAAAGTCCAAAAAAGACTGGTAAAAGTCAGTTAAAAAAAAAAACAAAAAAAAACCGATCTGGCTTTTTTTCAAACCCTGGTTTTGGCACAACGTTGCCTTCGTTGTCCTCTTTCCTTGGAACACAAAATAAACAATGAACAGGAAGGGGTAAAGTAATCAAGGAGTGAATGGCAATCATACCGTAATAAGGGTGTCGTAAATTTGATTACTTGTGTGCAAAATCAGAATGTGCACATGGATTTTTGACACTGATGTAAGATTCCATGAACAGTGAAATGGAGCTTGTTGGAAAAATTTCTAAGGTCAGTGGGAAATTGTTTTTGACATTCTCGAACATTTGCAAAAACCCTTTTCGTCTACCTACTATTAGCCACACCTCCCTCTTCCAAAGCTTTTTTTTTTTTTAATGTTCATGCATATGCGCAAAGGAATAAGTGAAAAACAGAGCAAATAAAGTTAAAGTAAAAATTGTTTATTTTAGAAGTTTTGCACAATTTGTTTATTTTAATAATGTTTTAATCAGGTTGGTGTTTTTATTGTTTTAGGATGTTGTTAAACAAGATGCTACAGATGTTAAAATGGCCCACTTCGAAAAAACAAGCCACAATTATTCATCATGATTTTGTTATGCAGTCTGAAATTGAAATTTCATAAATAAAATCGTTTTTAGAACATGACTATGTGATTCTATTAAATTTAAAATTATAGTTCTTCACTAATTTGGATTAGAAATATTATTTAACATAGTTCCTTGAAAACTTCACTGGGTTTGGAATCGACGTGTTTGGCAGAAAGAACTTGAGAAATACCCAGTTCTGAATATCTAAGATATCAAGTCCATAAAATTTGATGTATTTAAAATTCCAAGGAACTAAATACCCTAGACCATGGGCGTGAAATAGTTTCATGTTAGAAGGCCGCATTAAATTAACTGTAATGTACAAAGGCTGCATTATTTCGATTGTATCAGTCAATCAAGGAAGGTTATTTCGTTGAATCGTCTACTCTTTTATACTTTTAAGTTCATTTTAAAATTGTAGTGCAAATAAAAAAATTTTGGGGATAGAATCACTAATAAAAATGAGATTTTTCTGCAAAATTTTAATTCAGTCAAAAGGCTGCAAATAAGGGCCTCGAAGGCTGTGGGTTCCCCACACCAACTCTAGATAAATCTCATTCCTTAGTCATATTTTTCTAAAAAATGTTGCACTGTCAATAATCTATTAATAACTTTTTAATTAAGTGTAGAAAGTGGTATAGAAGTTATAATGGTGAACATTTTGATTTGAATTATCTCGTTTAATGTGAAACATTCTATAAATATTTCATTATATGGCAAGATTGTGTTGGGTGTCTTCTTGGATGGGACCAACCATTTCACCTAATCAAATCCCAACACCTGCAAACAAAACTTTCCCCACGGTCAAATTAAACCTCGAGTGGACCTGTAAGAGGTCAAGATGGTGACAGAATCAAGAAATCGTGGAAATGCCAAGATATTCCACTAAACATAATAGGGAAAATTTCATCTCTTACGTTTCCTGTAATTTTTACGTGACGTGTCACCCTGATTAATCCCCCCCCCCCAAGTTCAAGGTATCGTATCCCTTCGTTTACTGCCTTTCCGATAACAAGAAACTAACTGAAGCAATGGAAGAACCATCGGTTGCGCTCTGTGAGCGTAAAGCTTCAATAAGAACTAAGTTTGTGTTCTGTGATTTGGAAATATTCAGTTTACAGTTATCCTGTTGGTCAGCATATGGTTATTTGAAAGTGGGCATATGCGTTCAATATTTGATGCTACCCACACCCAGTGTTCAGTGCAGTGTATATATTTAGTAGCCTGTAAGTACACAAAGGAAAAGCGTTACGTTCTTTTAAAATTATAATTTTTGTTTAATTGCACACAGGGCCTATAAACTTACACGTTGCAAAAAGAAGTACGCAAAAAGACCTGAACTCACCATCAATAGGATAGCGGAAAAATACCTGATTCAACTACCAATGGATACACCAAGGAACACTGTTAGAGCAATAGTATTGACCGTATGGTGCTGACATCTATTGACAGGGAATGAAATTAGACTTCTAAAGTTGTTTTAGCTCCTCTACATTAGTACTGATGTTTAATATTACTTTTGAAGGTAACATTATAAGAGTCTTTCAAGGTGGGGGACACTGCCCCAGTTTTCATGTGTCTCTCAATCCACGTCATGAACTGGCATATGACGATTTCTGGCATTCTTAAATTTTTGAAATATTGAAGCCCTAATTATTTCATGTTTTCAATTATCCGTCCGTAGTAAAGTTTTTTTGAATTTAAATACGTAACTAGGATGTTTAACTTTAAGATAACAAGCTTGGTTTGAAGAAATTTTCGTTTTTTTTACAAGAACCATAATAATCAACATTTGTTTTCATACTTTTCAAAGTAAATTCATTTATCAAAGCATCATCATTACAAAAATAATCATTACTATAATCAGATTTACACGCGTAATTACCATAATTGATTAAATTTTCGTTAAAGTCATGAAATCCAAAGTAACGTTTACAGTCACATTATATTAATAAAAACTAACTCTTCAATTTTTGCAAGCAAACGTTTATTTTCGTCTAATTCTGCAGCTGTAATTATTTAAGGTTGTATGTCGTATTTTTTATTAATAAATTTAAGATAAATTGAACGATGTCACGAAGTTCCTTATCTTTTAAACAGAAAATCAAAAATGAAATGTGGGCGGTTTTTATAATGTGATACTTCGCTAGAAAACGAACAACTAATAATTTCAGTCTGGCATTAAATAAACTTCTGATTAAACCAAGTTAAAAGCATACCAACTGACAACTCAAATTCTCACCATAAGTTGATTACCGTGTCACAATTGCTCCAATTCTTACGACTTCGCCAAACATCTGAAATTTGTGCCAATTTTGAAAATTTTATTCACTAATTAAAAATTTATATGTGGATTTCACAGAAAAAGGACTTCGGATTCGTAATTAGGGGTCTAAAATCTATAAATTTCAATATGTTCCCACTCTTAGTTAAGACTCCCACTCTGGGTGTTTCCTTGTTAGAGGAAAATGAAGATTTCCCACTCGTCAACTGCAAAAATCCAATCGGCAATGGCGATTGGGTGAAGCAGTGTATATTTTTGGAAATACACCAATTCGGTTTAATAAATTTATTTTCTTTAAAATACTTATCAATTTTTGTGAAATTTTGTAGACTATAGGTGTTGATTGCAAACTTTTTTCCAGGGGTTGTATATAGAAACTTGCGTTTTAATAAAAAGCGATTTCTTCGATTTGCAATTGGTGGAAACATGGACGAGTGATGGGCGATTTCGAAATGTTTTTGAAATCGAAAGAATCGGAATCGAAAAAAATTTACAATCGAGTTAACAATTCCTTCGTCCTTGAAATTAAAAATCAAGATTGCCAATTTCATTCGAAAATCAGCAGACATCCAGCCACTGTCCGCTTTTCATTGGTGTAAGTTACCTGTCATTTCACATTTAAATTAACAAGAAAAGTAAGGGTAAATAATTTATTGGTACCATGTTAAGGTATAATATATAATGCAGTAAAATACCCACAATGAAAAAAAAAAAAAATATATATATTGGGTTTCTTGGCGCGCCATCTACAGGCATATCATATAAATAATATTCCTAACTCAAGTTTCATGAATATTTTTTAAAATTAAGTTTTCCCTCGCGTACTTGAAATAATAAAGGAATATGTATTTTATAATTTATTTCTGTCACGGAAAAGGCAAAATTATAACACAATTTCAGACAGAACTTTTATTTCAGAATATTAGGTAAATTTTTTGTGTGGCGCCATCTATGAACAAATTTTTAAACTATAATGTTTTCCATGCACAAGCAAAAATTTCCTTTTAACTTACTCTTTTACAACAGTAGAACAATTCTTATCTTATCCGCTGATGTAGTAGTTTTAGATGAAGAATTACTTGAGAAGTAAATAAACAACGATTAAAATTAGCAGAGCATTTATGTCAATTTTAACAAGCACATACACTGTTATTCCCCACAAAGGACACCTCCGATTAAGAGACCATTATTTTGGTCTATAGTCCTTTAGAATACGGACACCTGTACCTTCGGATAAGGAACACCTCTATTTAAAGGACACGTTACCTGGTTCCGTGATTATCGTTTATAGGCGAGGTAATATTGTGTACCTTTTTTTTTAAAGTGTTGTGGAATTAAAAACGTTTGGAATAGCTGTTACATACAGTAGGACTGCCTCATGCGAGGTTTATTGTGGGCCGAAAGTATTAAACGGTGAATTTAGAAAATAAAATTGTTCATTACTTTTAAATTGCTCGCCATTTTGGTTGATTGATTGATTGTTTGGCTTTTTTATGGCGCAAGAGCATCTGGGCTATACTGCGCCAAACACGGTACGCGTAGTTAAACCTCCCCTCATCGTTACGATGAAGGTCATGGTACCCACCTTCTAGCCTTCTTTACAAAAATCCAATAACTTTCTAGGGCTTTCACGGTCGGCAATCGTTATCACCATGTTGTAAAAATAATTTTGCTTAAAAATGGCATTAAAGTACAGTAATAGGGGTGTAATGCTTCATTTAAGAAATAAATATAAAAAATATATAATGTGAAATGTACAAATATTTTTCATTTCTATATCGTGCATTGAGAGTAGAGATAAATCTTCAGAATTTGTTCACTTCAAGGAAAAACGTGAATCAATATAATAATGAACAGTTATGACATCATAATTGATTCATTTGAAAATGTTTTCCTTTTTCAATTTTTTGAAACACAATCAAGCAAGTGCCAAGAAGGAGGAGGAGGAAGGATGAAGACATGCTTGGTCCCCCACCATCGGCGAACACTACTAAAATTTAAACTTCACAAGTAATATCAAACATCACCACCAATGTAACAGATCTGAAACAACTTTGATTTTAATTGCATTTACTGTCAATAGATGCCGGCACCATACCGTAAATCATACTACTTTGACAGTATTCCCCAGCGTATCTATTGTTAAAAAAATTGTTGGCTCTTCACCTGTGTTTTCTTTAGTCTTTGGCTAAACCGACGATCTTAAAGCGTGATGCTCTGGGAAATCAGAATCGAAAACAAAATTCTAAACCGTTCAAATAGTTGTTTCGTGATCCTATTTCATTATCTAATTAACATATAATTTTCAATTATTGGCGCAGTATAGCCCAGATGCTCTTGCGACATAAAAAAGCCAAACAATCAATCAATTAATTTATGTAATTACCATTTTATAATAACTTTTTGGGAGCTTATGTTAACTGTTGATGATAACAAATGGCGCCATCAGTTTTTGGTGGTAAAGAACTCTTGCCCTCACTCCCTCTCCACTTTTTAAAATGCTGGCACGTTCCCGAACACAATTTATTTGAATCCATATATCATTTTCATAGTTTCGTATCGGCAGATAGCAATAAAATATTATCTTCGTTTTGTACCGATAGATGGCAGCATAGTTTAATATTTTTCTTCAACAATAACATACATCACGTGTTTTGTCCTGTAACATTCGGATACTGCGGTTCAATTATACGTATTCATTCAACCTGTTTCCCATAAATTTCACATAAGAAAATAAAACAAAATAAATATATCATCAAAAATAGTAAAAATATTATTAAAAAAAACTGGCAGTATAAAACGCATAGAAAGTACATTTTAAGCTTTTTAAAAAAAAAACAAAGACAAAAACAAAAAAAACCCCTTCGGAATACCGGAATTTATTATATTCCCTGTAAGCATCTAGTACAAAGCTTTTACGAAATGTCGATAATAACGTTGGTATGTTAAGTTAGGAGTCATAATACCGTTGAAGATGTGTAAATATATTTCATATCATTAAACAAGACTTTAACGACAGGACGAGGAGCATATCACCTCCTTAATTGTCCATCTCCGTTGCCTTTGTAAATGCAAGCACGTCGCAACTTAGGTACTAGAAATGCCAGACCACGCTATAATTCTGCAACAGTAATTCTTTTGCATAAAAAAGGTGATAAAGAGGATTTGAAAAATTACCGACCAATTAGCTTGTTACCTGCTATTTATAAAATCTTCACAAAAGTGCTAACACATCGCCTGCAGAAAAAATTAGATGCAGCTCAACCAAGAGAACAAGCTGGATTTCGAAGTGGATTCAGTACAGTGGACCATATTCAAGTATTAAGAGAATTAATTGAAAGAACACATGAATATGAACTTCCATTGTGTGTGGCATTTATTGACTATGAGAAGGCCTTTGACTCTATTAAAACATCAGCAGTCATCAACTCTTTAAGATCAACAGACATTGAGGATGTGTACATTGACATGGTGAAACGTGTGTATAAAAATGCAAGTGCAAAATTTCGGTTACATAAAGATACCAAAACTATCAAAATTGGTAAAGGTGTGAGGCAGGGAGATACCATTTCTCCAAAACTTTTTACTTCAGCTTTACAGATGATTTTTCAGCAGATAAATTGGAATAACAAGGGAATAAAAATAAATGGTGAATATTTAAATCATTTGCGGTTTGCTGATGACATTGTTATTTTTTCAACGAACCCATTAGAACTCCAAGACATGGTACAGGAGCTCTCAACTAGAAGTAAAGAAGTTGGACTCAAGATGAACCTACAAAAAACTAAGATCATGTTCAATAATTTCGTAGAGGAAACAAAAATACAAGTTGACAACATTGAGCTAGAAATTGCTGATTCATATATTTACCTTGGCCAGCTGATTTCAATGGATGGCAACATTATGAAAGAACTCAACAGACGTATTAAACTTGGCTGGAGTGCATTTGGAAGAAACAGTTTTATCCTGAAGGGGAAATTGCCTTTGTGTCTAAAAAGAAAGGTCTTCAACCAGTGTGTATTGCCAGTCCTCTCTTATGGATCAGAGACATGGAGTCTAACAGTTGGAGCAATACGAAAGTTACAGACAACGCAAAGGAGCATGGAGAGGTGCATGCTTGGAATAACTAGGAGAGATCGAAAAAGAAACACTTGGGTGAGAGAGCAAACTAGAGTAGAGGACATCATTGTTAAAGTAAAAGGGCTGAAATGGCGATGGGCTGGGCATATTGCAAGAAGAACTGATCAACGATGGACAACAGAAATTCTGAACTGGATTCCAAGAGACCACCGAAGACCTAGAAAACGTCCTCAAACTAGATGGGTGGATGAAATAAGAAAAGAGGTTGGGGTGACGTGGAAACGAATGGCCCAGGATAGACTTGTGTGGAAAGCATTTGGAGAGACCTTCATCCAGCAGTGGATAGATAATGGTTGAATATGATGATGATGATATATATATATATATATAAGATTGTAAAAAATAATAATAAGTAACATTTTAGAGTATGTTAAGGTGAAAATTCAAAATTCTCTTTTTAAATTAACTAATTAAATTTAAACACCCATGAGCACATAAGTAGACAAACAAACAAAAAAAAAACACACACTCTCTCTCTCACTATTGTATAAATATATGTGTCAATGTCATTAAGTGTTGTGTTTATTTTTTCGAGATTCTGCCGCTCTTGTTTCTAAATTTTTTAGATGAGATTGTACCTCAAGATAACTGTGCACTACATTTACCCTATTCCATTGATGACACTACACCATCTTACTCCTTGGCACCAACTTAGTTTCTTCAACCAAGATCCAGTGTAACATCAACATGGAACATCATGTAACCATCATCAATAAAAGCACCAACAGGACTTTCATTAAAAACCAGCACCTACAGGACTTTCATTAAAAATCAATGGACTGCCGTGGATTGTCTACTACAATTATCAATGCAACAGTATAGGTTTTTAACAAAATTGGAGTTTGATTGAATTGTTTAATTGGTTCTATATGTAAAATGTCCATATCATTGTCACATCATATGGTACTTGTAAAATTAATTTCAATTTCAGAAATATTCGTAAGTTAAAAATATATTAATTGAAAGTGTTGATGCACGTGTTGTATAATATTATGCAATTATTTCAAAAAATGCCTATGTAACCACCTAGACCCTTAAAAGTGTAACGTTCCTTTTTCTCATGCATGTTACCCTCCTTAACCGCCATTTCCCAATATTTCCGAGATGCAGCTGGGCTATAAGGCCGTTAAAATAGTAAACTAAACATTCCCTTATTTCTGCTAAACAGTCCATACCAGCTTGCACCATTTTCTTCTCAACAACTAAACGATACCGTGGGAGCACTGGACCCTTTTTTCGCCTGTGACCTTTCAAGTCATAAAACTGAACTTCTCAGGACCAGTGAACAGAAAAAAAATCAAAACAACTTCAAAGAAATCCCTGGTGCAAGGGAAATAAATTAATCACCACAGCGTAAATAGGCTAGGCCACCCACAAGGCTTTTCTGGATCTCTCACGCTAAAGTTCCTCCCCAAGGACATCTGGCAATCAGAAATCACACCTACAACCAACTTCTTGGAAATTCCACCAAGAACGTTCGAACCCTCTGTCATATATTCACATTTTTATGGGCAAAAGCTGTCAAGAAAGACAGCTCAAAGTTTAACGAAAGCCACAGCCACTCTCCCCTCTGTGGGGTCAATCTGGCCAATTGAAAATTAGGTAATTTTTACGTCAGAATTCAATTGGCCAATCACGTTCCACAAAAATCTTCGATAAGAAGTCGAGCGTGAGTGTGAAGAACCAGAGAGAGAGAGAGAAACTACCATGTGAGAGACATCAGCTGAGTATCGATAAGTGTGTAAAGAAAAAAAGGGGGGACGCCATGCTCTTCAAGATGAACCAGGAGTAACATGTGAGTTAACATTCCTCTCTTTCTCTTCATATAATTATAATTATAAGTGCCTCCTTCTCCCCCCTTAAACCTATAATGTAATATGTAATTTTTTTCTGGTCGGTTATATACCCCAGCATGATTTGTTTTAAAAAAAAAAGGTTGATATGTATGGTTTTGTCGAGTAATTTTGTATATCTGGTTTAAATACTGAGAATGTATAATTATTGTCCAGTGATAATTGATGGTATGCTAATAGTTCCAAACGCTAAATTTTAAATGGCACTGTGAAACTCTAAGAATTAAAAGGTATAATCTCTTGTTGAGTTATACAAGTGGTGGACGCATATTCTGTACTAATCCCCAGAAAACTTCTACTTCTCCATACTTACAATATAGTTGGTTGCTCCAGATGAACTTGTTATTTGCTTGTCTGGTCTAAATAATGAAGAAATTTAATGTTGCTTTAATCTCCATCGTAAAAATTATGTATTTTTTCTAACAGCTATGCCTCGTTATTACTGTGTGCCAAACTGCACATCGAACCGGTCAGGCCAGCCTTATGTTTCTGCGTTTCACTTCCCAAAAAATGCAGAAGGCATGGATTTGTGGAGAAGGAAAATTCTTAGGGACTTCGAAATTAAGAAGGACAGTGTTATGTGTATCAAACACTTCCCAGAAAATTCCATTATTCGATCTGACTGTATCACCAATAAGGATAGAAGTGTTACAAATATTCAACCATGGACATATCCAAAATGAATTGATGGTGCATATCCATGCCAACAACTCTGCTTCTCAAACACCAACCATAAAGCGACAGGAAAGAACGCAACGTTTAGATGATGAAGCCATGGAAAATTTTATTATCAATGATAAAATTGAATCATTTAACATGCTAAAAGAAAAGTTACCTCTGTCAGAAAATTCCATATATATTTTCTTCAATATTGTACTTCACATGTGTTGCAATTGTATATCGTTTCTCTTCATTAATTGTAATGATTCTCCATCCCTTATCAAATGTGTTAAAATAAGCGAAAGTTTAAGTATTAATTTCTATGTGGGGACAAATTCAATTCCAGTAGATGGTATTAATAAAATATTAAACACCCCTTTTCAGTTAGAACTATGGAGTGAGCTAGAAAATGCTTTGAATATAAAGCTCCATTCAGAGGCCACCCCTCTGAGCGACCATCTTTCCATGGAACCGATGGTGGTCGCCTTAGAGAGGTTTTACTGCAGATTAGACCTTTCACACACACATGAACTAGATATCTTAGATATTAAGATCTGGATATCCCTCTCCTTTATAGAGAACAAGTCGATTCCAAATCCAGCAATGCTTTCAAAGATCAGTTAGTTAATAATTTAATCTAACCCATGCAGTGGTGTAGGAACAGGAAAGGCTCATGCCTCTCATTGGGTAATGAAGTATATTGTCCTCTTCATCACGTGGCCTTTTTGAAAGTCGCTTGAACACCCCCCTCCCTCCCAATAAATTTTGAATCGCTATGCCTTGCAGTGAAAAACTATGTTTGTTTGTTTGTTTGGATTTTTTATGGCGCAAGAGCATCTAGGCTATACTGCGCCAAAAGACTACAGCGAAAACTATAAATTTAACAGAATCACAGAGTCGTGTTCTAAAAACAATTTTATTGATGAAATTTCAGTTCCAGACTGAATAACAAAATTATGATGAATAATTACGCCTCATTTTTTTTTTCAAGTGGTCCATTTTAACCTCTGTAGTATCTTGTTCGCCAACTTCCTAAAACAACAAAATTACCAATCCGATTAAAGCACTATTAAAATGAACAAAAAGAAAAATTGTTAAAACACAATTCTTATTTTTTTCTTCTCGCCCATTCCTTTGAGTATGTGGACGGGGAAAAAATAATAATAAAGTCCTCCAGAGAGAGAGAGGTGCGGTAAGTAGTAGGTGAATGGGAAACAGTGTCTGCAATTAATTGAGAATGCTGAAAATCTTTTTCCGCAAGCCCTAGTTGGACGCTTTTCCAGCAAACTACATTTCATAGAATCTGACATCATTGGCGAACACCTACCTATAGTGCGTTCGCGCTCAGTTGTCGCCCGATACCGTTACTAGACAGTTCCATTGCAGTTTCGGGAAGGGCGTCTTGGAGGAACTGGTTTTTCCCACATGAAAAACCAGTTTCGGCAAGACGCCCTTCCCTAAACTGCAATGGACTAACCCACCAGATAACGGTATTGGGTGTCAGGTCTGCGCGAACGGACTATATGTATGTGTTTTAACTTCATAAGCATACCTGCCAACATTGAAAAAATTTTCCAAGGAACTTGCCAAAAAATTCTTCCAAGGAACTTGCCAAAGATTTCAAAAGTTTACAGGAGCACTGCTTGAACACAATGCAAAGTCAATAACTTTAAAATAAATGTAATTTTATTGTGTTATATACTATTAATCTAACCACTTTTTTTCCCCTCAACTAACATTTGGTTAATTTATATTATGCTGAAGAACCTTCCATTTGATCAATTCCAAGAGGTTTCAATTTCACTCAGCAGAAATCACAAAAGTTTCAGACTTGCTCTGGTAAAAACTACACATTTTTTTTTCCAATATATTCGAATATGCAGAAAAAACTCAGCTGTAGCAATATAGCATGTTTATGAGGTTTACTGCAAAATTACTAAAGCATTTTGTCATTGTAACAAGTTTATACACTTGTGTATATTACCTTCATTACATATGTAAAAATGTTTAACAATTGTCCTTCAGAACAGAAGATTTTTATAATGTATTCAGTTCACACATGAAGTAGAGAAACAATTGAGCTTCAACAGCATTTTTGACGATTCTAATTTCTGTAATCCTCATTGTCGTAATCTTTAAAAAAAATCGATACACTTATACATACAATTATTCTTTCCGATTCTTTATAACTTGATATGTTGCTTGTTTTGCCTTCATTAAATTCTGATAAAAGAGTTTTCAGGAGCAAATGAAGAACTATGCGGGGCATACAGAGTTCACATGTATTTCCGAAGACGCTCCAGATGTTCTGGAGCAGTTTCCGGGCCAGCTGTGCGTAAGTAATCAAATTTGTGACATCCTTATTGCAGTACAATTGCCTCCCTCTATGCGACTGCTTTACCCCCTCCCCCCTACCAACACTTGTTAATGATTTATATTGTGTTCAATGGCAAGAGGATAACTACAGTTGTGCTGTGTCGAAAACCAGTTTTATGAGGGACTTTATTCTCATTCGCACAGATAACCAAACCCCAGAATACGGGCTGTAGGAAAATGGCATTCGTTTTAATGCAATACTAGGGATCAAACTCATATCGGCGTAGTTGAGACTGTTAACAGTAGCTTATCACGAAGGACCCCCTTTTGATTGTAACCTTTATTAACAAATAAGAAACCAAGGGACAAAGTTTAAGATTGGTGTCATGACACCAAGGGACAAAGTTTAAGATTGGTGTCATGACACCACAAAACCCAGTTAAAGGTTATGCCGCCTAAACTTGTGGGATTCTTGAAAAATACTCCATCACACACTTTCCAGATGGAAGATTAGTTAATTTTAGTCTGAATTGAATATCTTGCTAATAGCAATATTATACGTATATAACACTCAGCCATCTAATTCTATGACAAGACTATGTCACATGAGGCACTGCATGAGGGTTGGAAGAGACGAGGGGCTGCCATTACGTCTATTTGCTTTCTGGTTTTATGCTGAAAGGACAGAGGCTATACTGCCTTAGGACGTACAATTTTCTGCGGAAATCAAACCTCCTAAGGACAAGGGAATCAACTCTCAGACTACATTCAACATTTTTTTAGGAGGGTGGAGGAATCACACCCGGATTAACAGCACACTAAGTAAATGCATTACCACTGTGCTTTGTTCAGGAAGTAATGACTATAAGAGCACTCAGTATTGGTATCGGAAAAACAAACTTTAATCAAATTAAGAGATGCATTCCTTTCTTCTTCCTCCATCCTTTTACAAATTTCTTTTATGGCGGTTTTTAATCTGATCTAGCGCCATATTGTGGCCTTGGGCTGGAAAGATAGACTGGATCTTTAAGGAATGTCGTCTTCACGATGTTCAGCCAATAAATTGCGAGATTTTCTTTAAAGTTCAATATTTAAGTCATTATCAACAATGAAAATTTCTTAGATATTTGCATATGAACAAGATTAAAACACTTAAATAATACAGGACCTAGGCTTGCTTGGTCTACAGGTATATTTAGAACTACCCTGTTGTGCATATTTTAAAAGGAACTACTCTGGTGTACATCTACATGGAAGAGGAAGACCCAGCGGTATATATATATATATATGTGACACCACTGAAGTAACGAAAGAAAATTATCTTTCCAATTCTACATTTTTAACGATCACCGAATAGATATATGACCATCATCTGCACATAAGTGTTAATCTTTTAATCAAGCATGTGTTCAACTAATACGTCTGAATATCCATTTTCATCGATCTGTATTACGCATCTATAGTTTTTTGTGTTCATCATTGGCGCCGAGGTCATTAAAATATTGGAGGGGACAATATGCCAGTAGAAGGCATTTTGTTTGAAACTGAAGGGGGATATGGAACCCTAACACCAACATTGGGGGGGGGGACCCCCCTAACGATGCCCATGGTGTTCATGGAAAGGGTTTTAAGCCTATTACACTATTATTTCATAATTTAAGGGAGTCAATCAACAACTTAATCACATAATAAATTGCACACGTTTTTAAACAAGTGCAATAGTGATACATAGTAGATAAACTAGAACACTTTTGCAACATATGGTAACGATTTAAGAATACAGTCGAACCTCGTTAAGACGAACACCAAGGGGAACAGAAAATCTGTTCATATTAACAGCAATTCATCTTATCCGGAAAGGGTAGTATACTAAACAAACGGACAGGAATCCAGAAAACGGTATGTATTAAAAGTCATTCATCTGAAGCGGGTTTGTCTTAACGAGGTTTGCCTGTATACATATTTACATACCCATTTGACATCTAGATCCGGAAAATCCAGGAGTGCAATGGCATTTGTATGGTCCTACACATGTTCCACCATTCAAGCAAGGTAGGACGCAAACGGCTGTAAAGAGTGAAGATTTACACGGTTAGTAAATGCGTTATAATAGAATATTCATATAATTAGTACATGTTGTAGCAAATGTGTTATAATAAAATATATTGTAGGAGCGGTTTTAAAGCTTTTGACCATACCATGTTGGCAAACATCGCCAACATATCCTGACGGACAACTACACAATCCAGGCTGAACACAGACCCCACCATTTAAACAAGGTCTGGGACATAAGCCTGCAAGAAATAAAAAGATACCAAATTAAAGTGGCAGCATACAATAACACACACACGAAAAATACGTTATACCATCATGAAAGCTAAAGTGTAGGCGAAAGTGGTCGATACATACACAATAAAAAAAGTATATATATGTGTGTGTATGGTATTTTGTTTGTTTGTTTGTGGTTTTACAGCTCAAGGACTATAATGGTCATGCTGCTCTGGAACCTCTGGATCTACAATTTTTCAAGGAACTCAAACCTTTTAAGGCCTAGGGAACTAAACCCCGGACTACAGTGAGCAGTGCGATCTTCATGAGATCTCTGAGCAAGCATTCTTTGCACAGTTTGGGAGCCGAACCTAAGTTAACCCTTTGCACTCGGGCGAACCAGCAACTCGAGACGTTTCTCGATGTTCTTGGTGAATTTCTTACCTCTAACTTAAAACGATTACACATAAAATATAAGTCTTATACATTAATTTGTAACATTTTATCTATCTTTACATGTCTAAGAAGGTGATTTTTTAAATATTAATCTCTGTACTGTTGTTTAGTGTGATATTTTACAAAACAAATGCCAAAATGGATGTCTGGTTTGTCAGAACAAGTATCACAATAATACGTTGTCTGTTCTTCGAGAGCAAACTTTGTAATCCTTCCTAACTCCTGCTAATCCTCTTGCAATGACTATCAAGTTCAAATTGATCTTGGAAGATCAACTGTCGAGAGCCAAGCCTGGGTCTCCGCAGACCAGACTACAATCTGATATCTCCAGCGCAACATACACACACAAAAGTCACTCCTCGATAGAGGAGAAACAATGCAAGAGCTATTCAAATGCTGGGTCAAAAAAGGCCCAGGCTTAGACGGACGAGAGCTAACGCCGAAAACGTAGTCTGGTCATAGCGATGGCGGACTAATTTCAGATAAGAAAATCTTATCTCCATTTGAAGGAATGTCATTCTACACTTCACAAGATTGTACCCAAAGAGCTCAGGAACTCACTTCAAAGAAACTAAACATAAATAGTCATTGCCACGCATCGAGTTTCCGTGCCAAACCAAGTGGTGAGCGTGAGTCACCTCTCCAGTGCAAAGAGTTAATGGTGCATTAGGCGAACGTGTTGCCACACTGTGGCGCCCCAGGGCCTGTATATTTATTAACGGAGGTTAGTACGATAGAGATGTCAAAAATCATATACCGACCCATCAATGAACGACTTTGTCCATTTAAAGAGTCAATTCAGTAAGTGAATGATCCATTTAGCTTTATTCATTCTTGGGAGGCCAAATAATATGTTTTTTGTAATAATAAATAATATTATTTCCAGTTAATGTGTTTCATCAAACACACATTATTTATGATGCCCTATTATAAGGCTTACACCGCAAGAAATAAAATAGTATGATCATATTATTGCCCTTCAGTTTAGTGATATACCTACGGCTGACGAGAATAACATTTTATATATACAGGTTAGTAACAAAATAGTTGAAGAGTTAATCGAAGATTAGCTTTTTTCACAATATTATAACGATTGTGCTTTGTGATAATAGACGAATTTTACTAAATCCAGATTCGACAGAAGCCGAAGTGCGAATCTGGAATAATCAAATTCCCATCATTTTAAAGCATGGTCATAAGATGAAAATGTTAGAAAAAACAAAAAGTATTAACGTACAAATGTTATTTCCTACATTAATGATAATTTCCTTTTGGAAGTGAACTTCTTGTGGCTCACTTTTAGGTGCAATAGAGAGAATATTGTTACCTGTACGTATTACAAATTACTATGGACTATTACAAATTACTATGGACTATTACAAATTACCATTAAGAAGCTTCGTAGAAGGGATGAAAAAAAAAAGTTCAATATAGACTAAATTACAAATGTACGGAAGAATGTCTAAACTCGCAAAGTCAACTGTGTACAGACCAGGTACTGAATTCTATTAATAAATATTAGTATTCCTTTTACACACACACAATAACGCTCATAAGTATTTTGACAAACAGTTTTTGTTCAATTATTTTATTTACTCTCTGTTTCATTCTATCTGAATACAAAATACCTTAATAGTGAAATAATATATATTTAAAAATGTATAAAAAAGCATTTATTTCAAAGCTTGTAATAATAGAAATTATACTTGATCTTAATCTCTTGGGTCATAAGTATTTTGACAAATGTTATTTTTATAGCTCAGTCTTGTTTTGACTGATAACTTAAAAGCAAAAAACACTTCAGTGTTTAATATTTGGTTGGATAGCCACTGGAATCAATAACAGCCGTGCATCTTTTTGCCAGTATGCCGATTAAATGTACAATGTGCTCTTAAGGGATATTACTCCATTCACGTCACAGTGCATGGAAAAAGGTATCCTTATTTGTGTAGTTTTGGCGTCTGACACGTTTGTCTAGTTCTGACCACATGTGCTCGATTGGGTTTAAATCTGGGCTTTGACTATGTCAACCAAACATTTTCAATTCCTTTTGCTTCAAAAAACTTTTGACATGTTGAGATGTGTGTTTTGGGTCATTGTTATGTTGGGAAATCCAACGAGCGTGAATTTTCCTCCAGGTATGGGGTAGCATATGATTTTTAAGTATATCACAATATTTGAAGCGATCCATGTTTCCATTAACACAAACTAGAGGTCACCCAATGGCGGAAGAATCACCCCCTATACCATAACGCTTTTTCCACCATGCTTGTTGGTTGG
>QLNU02013614.1:8464324-8474947 GCA_006491805.2 Dysdera silvatica
AATAAAATATAGTTAAAAACAACCAAAAGCGTATATACATGACTTTGGCATACAGACAACAAGTTTAGGAGCTGTTGCCACAAAACCAACACTTTAACGTGACCTCCAAACCATAATGCATTCACATGGGATCAAGCAAGCTGGCTCGCTGTGCCAAACTGCTCAACGACCAAATCACTGAATGAGTGTGTTGATTATGATAAATGGCTAAAACTATTCATCGATTCGTTCAATGAATGATTTGATATGTTGATAGCTCGCTGGATTCAGAATCCAACCAATGAATCATAAGGCTACAACTACAACCTTCAAATCACTGGTGTACCAAATTTTAATTAAGAAGGCTCAAGATGATATGCAAGCATATTTCTGTTCAAAACATTAAGCAATTGGATCCATAAAAGCTCTAATAAAACTAATTTCCAATTTTTCTGCAACAACTTCTTAACTGGGGATGATTACTAAATCGGTAAGTTGATTTATTGATCAACTTCAAAATAAGCTTCAGTTGGCGATTCTCAGAAAATCACCCGTACCCGTTTGCTTTGCAGTCATTAAATTTTCGCTCACAGAGTTTAAGACATTACATACATTAGTTTCAATAATGTAGGGCTGTAAGATATCACTACTTTTTTCAGGGCTAACATAATTGTCAAATAATGGTCAACGTGCAAAGCCACAAGGGCTAGTTTTTGTGATTTTTCATAGGAAATTTATTATAGTTAAAAATTTCGACCCTCATGTTTTAGTGCACGCTAGAGCTTTTCTAGGTGGAGAAAAGGAGACATCGTCCCTAGACTAGAATCGAACTAGGGTCTTCTACACCTAAAAAGGGCATGGGAAATAAAGTTTTAGGCATAGGAGAGAAAGGCTGTTATTTGAGCTGAAACGTAGGTGTCCAAATTATTAATTATAATAAAAAATTCCCCATGAAAAATCACAAAAAAAAACTCCCTCCCAATGGTGGCTTTGTGTATTGACCATTATTTGGCAATTGCGTTATCCCTGAGAAGGGTAATAATCTTACAACTTTATATGCGGTGAAAGGGAGCATTGTTCCTGTCCTCAGTGGCTTAGCGGTTAAGGCACTCTGGGCTCAAGGAGGGATTCTAGTTCGAATCTAGGCCGAGGACGATATCCTCTTTTCTCCCATACCCAAATAAGTTCAAGTTCGAATATGGGCATCAAAACTATTAACAATCCAAAAAATATGCATAGTTTCACATATTAAATATTACAAATAAAAATGCTGTTCATTATGTATATACCATGTATAATATAGTATTATACACTACGTATATTATACATGGTTTTAGAAATTATTTCTACAAAGTTTCTATGTGTAGTACATCGCACTTTAAATAAACTTTGTAACGAAGCGGGATAAATAAGACATATGACCAATTGTTCGTTTTACAGACCAAGAACAGAAATGGTCATGCTGCGCCGAAATTAGTTTATTGATGGAATTTATTAATCACTTTAAAATTATTTTCCCGCGCTTCCTTTAGAAGAAAAAGCTCAATTCTTTGAAGATTTGTTAATATGCATGGAGAAAACAGAGAGTTGTTGGTGCTAATCTAATCTGAAGAATAATCTTTTTTCTTAAGATAATTTTCTTGTTTGTTTTGTGCAACGAAGAGAGCAAAGGTACAGATGCACTGAATCTACAGATTTCCGAAGAATCCATACCTTGTAGAGCATAGGGAACCAAACCCCACGTCTGCATTGAGCAATTTATTGGTAAGTTTTTTTTTTTTGGCACTGTTGTTTTCCCATTAAAGATTATTATGGAGTCAAAAGGTAATTTTATAGAAAATCATATTTTTTTTGTGTGTGCGCATGCAGTTCAAATACTATCATAGGCACCAACTTCTAAAAGTAAAAAATGCGTATTCATCACCACGCATGCGCTATAAATGGCCGACGAATTTTTCCAGTTTGCATACTATTTGTATTTATAATTGTTTAATTATGCACGAAAAGTTAAATGAACACACACTAAGAAAAACATATATTTCAAAACAAAAAAAACTTAGATTTTAGACAAAATCCATGAAAATTGGAAGATATAATTTTCCGAGTGGAAGGTTGACAAAAAATGCAAACCTTTGACGTAAATCAGGAGGGTTGACATGCACGTACTATGCACAGATTTATTTTTTAAAAAAAAAAGATTGTTTTTTAAATCCATAACATGAAATGTAAAATTATTACAGATGAATCTAAAGACATGCCTTTTTATTTTGTCCACAAATTTCGTTCATGCCATTTCACAATGCCATTTTCAGTTTTAGAGAGAGTTGATTGAGAGAAAATTGGTTGGTTGTATTTGTATGGTGCATGGACAGCAAGAGTCATTCTGCACCGTGATGAGTAAAAGCTTTATAAATTATATTGTGAACAAAATCCAGAACAGCACAATGGTTCCAACACATACTTTTGCAAATTCCTTGAGGTTGCGTCCAAGTTTGGTTTAGGGTGCACTCCATGAACAATTCACCGTATTGTCTGAATCCAGATTCACAGAAAAACGCCAGTCTGTCAGCAACAGTATAGGTCTTCTTAATGTCAGCTGGAACCATGAAAGGAGGAAATTTCCTTGGAGGGGCGCAAGTGATAGCTGAAATAAAACAATTAGTTTGTGACTTTTACAGCACACAAACAGCAAGAGTTATGCTGCATCAGGACTTACAGTTTTGCAAAGGAACACAAACCCTAGACTAGTTAGTTGGTAAGTTGTTTTTTTAAACCGACAGTGGGAGTCAAAACCGGAATAATGGCATGATAGGTAAGCTTATTACCATTGAATCACTCCAGGCCTTTAAGCTGTTACTTTTATTTTAAAAAACATTCATATGTAACTGCGGGTTACAAAAAATTCTGACCGCAGCTAGGAATAACTATAAGGTGAAGATTATTCAGTTGATAAGCCTTACTAAAATAAACAAAGGACATTCTGTCCTCTATCAGGATTCATACTCCATTGCAAGAAAAAAAAAATTAAAGCTGTTTCTTGAAAGGGAAAACTCATGTGCAGATTTTAGCAGATGTTTAACGACAGTTTTATACTTAAATTTTATATTGTGCATTAGAAATAATTATTGATATAAAGTAAAAATCACATAATAAAAATTGTCTTATAAATAGTAATCATTACTGAAAAATCTTATTTTTTTTACAAAGACACATATGAAATGTGAAGTAAAATGGTAAAAATCTATTATTTTTTCAAAATTTAGTTAGTGCCACGAACAGAAAGCTTTATGTTCATTTTATTTTGTCATAAATAGTGTAAGTCTAACTTTATTAGTTATCCTCTGCCAAAACACAACAATTTTCAAGGAGTAACTACATGTATCCTCATGGCACTCAATTATTTCAAAAACAGATATATCTCAAAACTAAGGTTTTTGACTTATACTACTTTACCTCTCGCAACGGCTTTTATATATATATCAGGGCCGTATCGTGGAACCGGGCCCCCGGCTTCCCTGAGCTGCAACATTTCAATTGTCCACCTGTACACTTTCTGAATAAGGAATATCGTAGTTGTAGCTCCAACAGCAGCCTAGAAAAAGGATGGGGGATTCGGCCACACTTTATACAGCCCTGGCATGTGACATTTCAAGTGCCCTCAAGTACACTCTCTGAATACGGAATATTGTAGTCGTAGCTCAAATAGCAGTCTAGAAAAAGGATGGAGGCTCCAGGAACCCTCGAAACATTCCTGACATGCGACATTTTAAGTGTCTTCGCGTACACTCTCTGAATATAGAATATCGTAGTCGTAGCTCAAATAGCATCCTAGAAAAAGTATGGGGCTCCGGGACCCTCCGATACGGCCCTGACATGCAACATTTCAAGTACCCTCGCATACACTCCCTGAATATCGTAGTCGTAGTTCAAATAGTAGCCTAGAAAAAGGATGGAAGGCACCGGACCCCTTTTCCGATACATCCTTGACTGCTTGGTGGTGATTTTGAACTAAGACCACGATCTATGAACGATGATCGCAAACTACGAACGAAGACTATTGACCGCAAACTACGAACAAAAACTACGACCCATGAATGATGATGACGAACTACGAACGGTGACCGCAAACTAAGATTGCGAACGACGAACTAGATCCAGGGGTGGTTGTAAATCTAAACCAGATTCCCTGAACATACCAGAAAATTCCCTGAAAAGTTACGTAATATTTTTGGTAAAAACACTGATTTCCAAATGAACATAAGAAACTTTTGTAATTAAAAAAAAAAAAAATTCCGGAACATAATCACCCTTGTAGATCACGAACGAACTATGACGAAGAACGGTAGTTCACAAAAAAAGTTATCTGAACGAACGGGTCATTTTTGTGAATAGTTCAAAAAGACTTGTTCGTGAATGAACGACCCATCTTTACCCCAGAACCTGCGCAGATCGCGAAGGGCTGTCGGGGAAATCGTCTTGAGAACAAACAGGCAAAATGAGTATTTTTCTTTGGAGACCGTCGTAAATATAAGCACTTTTTAAAGATTGGAAATAATAATAATAAAAACAAATAATGATAGCAATAAAAAATCAGCACATTCTAAGGTTTTTAAGCACCGTACGAACCCTGTCTGGGTAAAATGGTCAAATTGTACCGCTCTTTATCATCATATATCACTGTTTGAATGAATTTACAAATTTCATTGTATAAACGAATTATGTACATTAATTTTATACATGAGGTTTAAAAAGTGTACAATCGCTGTTTTTTTTTTACCTCTACATGTAGGCACTTCATTGCTCCATTTACCATTACTCAAGCACTGGATGCTCTTACTACCGTGAATTTCAAATCCTTTATGGCAGGAGAATTGTACAACATCGCCATACAGACCAGTTGTGTCCCTTAAAACATACCCATTTTCAGGAGGGCTTATTTCACCACAAGAAATTCCTGAAAAAGAACACGAGATTGTATTGCAGGAAGGATTATTTAACTGACATGTTGCAGAATAGGGCGCACATAAGCAGAGGAATGTAAATGATAACATAACATTTTGCGTGAAAGTATTCCTGCTGTTTATTTAGATTACGTCTTATAGGGTTACGACAGCAAAGATCTTGCTGCACTGGGAGAGTTTTTGAGGAATCCAAATCTATTTCATTCAGGCAATCAAACACAGCATTCTGCTAAACAGTTGAACATGTTCCTGCTACATCCCTGAAGAGCTCACCCAGTCTGTAAAATTTCCACACCGAAATCTCCATTCCTTAACTTTTAAGCCACATATTCTTTCTTTCACACACCAAAGAAATTTTTTTTGCAATGTTCAGCAACAAGCCATCAGTTGACCAAAAATGTTCTGCAGGAAACGTATGTATATACATCTATATATTTTATATACATTTTTAAATTCTATAAAACAAATTCTTTTTTTTTAAAAAGAAATGCAGAAAACATTTGTCAGATAAAGATTTATTTATTTTAAGGAAAAAAAAAAAAAAATGGATTCCCTTGCCACTGTTCTGCAGTAAATTTGTTCGCTCTGCGACCTGCATCACACTTTTTAGCATATTTTGTTTTGGGGCTTTTACGTTTTTAAGTTCTTTATAGTTCTGCCTTTTTCAGTGCCACTGCTTCCTCTTATCTGTATTTCTTTTTCATTGCCATTTTTATTTTACTTCACATGTTGTTCAATGTCCAATTCTATTTGTTTTTGTTTATTATTACGAAGGTAAGTAATAAATTACATTAGCAGCTCTTGTGTGAATAAAAAACTTTCTAGAAGTTTGCATTTTAAGGTGCAATGGCATACGGTGCTAGGAAACACGGTTCAAGGAACCTGAACCGCTTCAGGTCTAGGGAACTAATCCTCAGACTATGGTGAGTAGTTACTCAGTAGGCATTTTGGTTGGTTGATTATATTTTTATGGCGCAAGGGTCATTCTGAGCCAAATAAGGTGAAAACTTCGTTTGGCATCGTTGGAAGTCAAACACGGGTTAATGGCTTACTAGATGGCCACGTTATCACTGCACCATAGCAGGGGCACATGCTAATCAATCTTCTAAAGATTCTATAATTGTGAATGTAGTTAGCGCCAAGTACATTGGCAAGGACTGCATTTCTAAAACGTTATAAAGACCGATAGTTAGAAAATATAATTGTTATAGATTTATATATAACATCATATTCAACTACCGTATATCCAGTGCTGAACTGAGGTTTCTCTGAATTCTCTTAATATTTATCTTAAGGGAAGAAAACCAGTTTTCCTTATTAATAATTTCATTAATAATTTCATTAGCAATTTACAATTTTAAGTTATACAATAATTTCATTAATAATAATTTTCATTAAAATAGTTATTGTCACTCTACCTGCTTTCTTAATAGGTATAGTACTTTCCTTTTCAATTTTAAATATGTATGTTTCAACGTCTTGATATTTGAATTTAACATTTCCGAGAATACAACATTTTCACATGTGCAAGGAACCTCGGTACTTGTTTGTTATAGTGGTCGCCGAGATTATGGTCTCGCCAAGCTCACGAGTCATTCAAACTCGGCATTGGCTATAGCAATCATCTTACATAATAGAATATTATTTCCCAGACCTTTTATAATCCAGTAATTTCTTAAATTATCACATGCCTAGTGGGGGGTGGCCCACCACATCCCCCGACTTCAGATCGTTTTGAAGTTGTACCTGAATTTTGGAAGGGTTGAATCCATGGTTTCCTGAATTATTATTATTACTTTTTTTTATTACTTTGCTTTACATTACATACTGGACATTACTACACTACTGTCCAGAATGCGAAAATGAAAACGTCAACACAAAAGCAATATAATGAGAACAGACACAAGTTGTTTCTTTAAGACTGTACACGAAAAGAAACATATCGCAACCTACTTTGGCGATACATTGCGGTCACTTGGCGATTTATCCTCAGGGCCCACTTTAACGAACAAGTACCAGAACCTCATCAGTTTACAATAATATTTGTTCAAAAGAATAAAACATCTGCAATTAATAGTTCTATTGAAAAGTGTTAATTGTAAATGAATATGCTAATGCAACTTTTAGGTGTCATGAAAGTTGTTGAATGAAGGCATCTATTAAATAACGATATGACATTGTATATCATTACTTACTTCTACAAATTGGCTTTTCACCGCTCCATGTTCCATCTTCCAGACAGAATCGGTTGTCCCTTCCAAAGATTTCATATCCTTTTTTACAACTGTACAGAACAGCATTTTGGAAAGAAAAATCGTCACCTTCGACAATACCATGTTCTGGAGCATGGGGTGGAGGACAGGATATTGGCACACAGTGGGGTGGTTTACCTTCCCACATCCCTTGCCAAGAACATTCAATAACGGAATTACCAACTATCCTGAATCCAGGATGGCACTGGTAAGACACGCGATCACCCACTATTACATTGTTGACGTTCCTAGCGTTGCCGTATGCTATCGATGGTGGCTCGCTGCATTTCATAATTTCACAAAACGCTCTGTAATTAGAATAGGACAAAGAAAATTAAAAGAATATTGCAAGAAACATAGGAAATATAAAATTTGCAAGTGAGAATGTAACCATAGATTTATCGTCGATGTGACTATATAATGCAAAGATTTGTCATGGTTCATATTACATCAAACTAATACTCCATAGCTCCTATAAAAGGGCGGAGGGGGAGGGGGGTGCTGTGAGGGCAGGTCAATTCATCTCACTTAGTTGATCGAAGACAAAAAAGCAACTTTATGTAAAATATTGTTTTGTCCCTCCTAACTAAAATGAATTATTTTATTAGGTATATTACATTATCCTATCGTCACACCGATTTTTTGTTTCATCTTTGTGATGGCTACAGGTAAAGTGTTCGTGGCCTGGGAGGCTCACACAATTTCTCCCATTACCAACTTCCAAGAGACTGAGGAAAAACATTATTAAACAGAAGCACATTAATCAGAATTTGTGCAATTCTACAGGGTGTTTACTAAAAATAAGAAACCTAATTCCTTTACCTTTCCTTGACTATTTTTGTACATTGCCTAGCCTTAAAAAAGTTTCTCTACTTTTTTTTTTTATGATTAAAAAAATAGTTGAAAATCTCCAAATATTGCTAATGATGAAAAAATAGCTGAAAATAATTAAATCAGTAAAAAATCATACAAAAATTACAATGCAAAACAGACATAAAATTGAAGAAATGGACGTAACCATGACCTACAATATCGATTAATTCCTCTTTTTTTCCACCGCTGCGACGGTTTTCTTATTTCTTGCCTTTTCCTTGACCTCCATGACCTGGTAAATACCCTGTTCAATGAAGCACTTTTCAGGATTCCCAAACAGCATTGTTAGCAACAAAAAGTCACTAATTGTTAATTCGAATCTTGAGAGAGGGAGATACTTCCAGGCTCATAATAAGGTTATCGACTCATCGGTGTTTAAGGTAAAGATAAGGAAAAGGAAGTAAAGAAATCAAGCAGAAGAATGTAAAGAAAGGAGAATCAATGCAAGATTTGAACACAAACAAGAAAATGGAAAAGACGAAAGATGAGAGAATAGTTCCTTTTCGTTTTATGACACAGGAACAGTTCAGATCATGCGGTACCAGGATCAATAGTTCTCTGAGGGGTTTGAATCCCTGACTTAGGAAGTGATACTCCTAACTGCAGATTTGAAAAAAAGGACACAAGTATCGGGTACTTGCAGAAGAAAGAATAAAACCAGGATTATTCGAAGTGCAGCCCAAAGGACGTTACCCCCAGTCGGTGAAACTGCACAGTTCGTCACCTACTGAAATTTTTTTCAACGTTGCCAAAAGAAGCTAGCAATGGGTGAAGTAACCTTTCGCCATGTCGGAAATGTGGTTTAAGGAGTTTCTTGAGTACCGTAATTTTACTGAATCAGTGAATGCCTTGTGGGAGGGGGTGCCCCCTGTTACCAACCCTCCTCATCAGATAAGCCTGAAATACGAAATTGTTGACCCATTAAACAATGAGGAAAAATAAAAGCGAGTACTCACTTAGTTCTCACATTGGAAGCATAGAAGAGATGGTGATGTGTGACATCACAAGCGTAACTACTATGAGCAATTTCAGGAGGAGAGAGAATGTGGTGATGAATTGTGCAGTAGCGCCTACCACTATGCCACTAGTAATGCAAGCTTATGGGACTGTTTATAATCGACAGAATTGTGATTGACTCAAATTTACAACCGAGTTACTGACAGACTTAACGATCGAGGTGGTAGATTGCAATTGCGAGTCAGCAGACATCCCGTCACTGCCTATTCATTGTGATTTATTGTTCTATGTTCAGAATTACCCCATCAGTTTAATTGGAACAGTTTACTGATAAGGTATGCGGATATTTGCCTATCCAGTTTATACACACCCTGTCATTGCTATATATATATTGCACGGTCTTCCCAACACCCCCCATAAAAAGTGGATCGGCTTTGATAAGCAGTTTCACAGAAATTCAACTCCTGACTGATGGATAGTACTGGTTAATTCACGTCTGGACATCAAGCTGACTAATGATAAGCGATTATGAAATGCTTTTATAGCAAAATAAATTGCAATCGATACATTGTCAACTCCAGACCGAACGTTTATAAATCCATAGCTGATATGACTAAGTATCGGACTTAAATCTGTACATCTACATTTAAAGAAATATTGTTTGCATAATTGTTATTGTGTTTTCATGAAAATGTTGTAATCTAAAAAGTCTAAAGTTTAGCATTTTTTACTTGGCTTATAATAACAAACCAACAATCGCAAAACAGTTGCACAGGCGCAAAGAATCGAGCTGTCAATTACGTCAGATTAAAAACTGAGAAGTTCCGAGATGTTCAAACAATCGACTAAAACAGCTGACAATTCTGCATTGATATGCACAACAGTAGGACTAACGAAAAAATGGAAAACTGATAAATATAAAAAAAAAAGTTTCAGAATATTTTGAGAACTAATGTTGTTTTCATCAAGCGTTGATTACGTTTTTTAATTTTCTTTCTATATTTCTGGAATATGGACTTATGATTAAATTTTACGATATACTTCTTAACCGGGTTTAGCACAGCATTTAAAAGATCCATTAACATCCAATGTTTTTCTCTCCATTATTATGAAAATGAATTGGTTGATAGGAACCTGACATTAAGAATTACTAAAAAAAAACCAACAACAAATGTTACGGTATTATGATCAAACAATCACGCAGAAGCGTGCTTATGGTGTTAGCAGTCCTGGGCAAAACAGATTTTAGCGGCCCTCAAAAATGTTTTAACGTAACATAACGATTAAAAACGAAACTGACCGGAGTTTAGCATTACAAAATGAAGTTCATCACTGGTTTAAACACCAAAGGTAATGAAAAGTTAATGAAGTTAAATTAAAAATAAACATTTCTAAATAAAGATAGGGATATATCAATCGCTTTTGCTTCCTTTTTGGTTTTACGGCTCAAAGACTACAGTGGTCATGCTGCGCCGGGACCTACTGTTTTCCGAGGAATCCGAACCTCTTAAGGCCTAGGGAACCAAACCCCGGACTACAGTGAGCAGTGCGATCTTTATGAGATCTCTGAGTAAGCGTTCTTTGCACTGCTGGGAGTCGAA
>QLNU02013614.1:8481088-8494764 GCA_006491805.2 Dysdera silvatica
CGGAATCTTAAGGTGTGCGGGTGCAGGCTGGTGTGGAGCTTGAATAACTTGACAAACACAATTTGTTATTAAACACAACTGGCTGGGGCCTCGATCCACTACACCACTCGCTTTCTTTTTGGTTTTACGGCTCAAAGACTACAGTGGTCATGCTGCGCCGGGACCTACTGTTTTCCGAGGAATCCGAACCTCTTAAGGCCTAGGGAACCAAACCCAGCCACTACACCAGCGGTTCCTCAACTATGGTCTACGGGACCGTATAAGGGGGTCTGCAAGATCCTCCCAGTGTTCCACAAAGGTTCGGAAAAATACCGAAACAAGAGCAATTACTCTTTAATGCTAAGAATAAATTATGAGGGGACGAAAAATTCCTTCCTTAAATAGTGAAAATTAGTGATGAAACACTAGAAATAAATACATATGATGCAAATTCCGGGCTTTAAACTTTGAGTTAATTCTTGGGGGTCCGCGAGGGCGACTGATCTCTGAAGGGGGTCCGCGGTCTAGGAAAGTTAAAGAACCACTGTGCTACACCCTTTAGGGGACATTAATTCTACTACAAGCCCTGATGAATCTACTAGTTTCTTTTAGCAGAGAATTTCTAGCAACTTCCCCCTCCCTTGCATTTTCCGCAATTTTTCGTCTCATTTGAGGGGTGGATGTAGGAAGACTGCAAGTAGCAGGGCTGTAGCTAGAAACTATTACCCTGAAACCCACGGGTGGAATATGGAACAACGTAAGTCTGATTAAAAGAAGACACTTATATACAGTTTAACACCGAGAAAATAAGCCTAGAAGTTGTTAGACTATTTTAACTTGGAACAGTTGACTGATCAAAATAGGGTAAGGGTAGCGATCTGGGGACTTTCGTTTATTAACCTGCCATTGCTAATATATTTGGCAAGCAATCACCAAAAAACTGGTTATCCACTGTGTAGCCTCCCTAACTCCCCCGCAAGAAAATGGACCTGCTCTGACTGACAGTTTCATTAGGGCTGCTCTCCTCAGCGTTGAACTGTAAATGAGTTCATGCAAAGTTACTCTGGGCAAGAGCTTTTCTTAGATTTTTTGTAAAGTGGTTAGCTTAACTTTGATAGCCAGACGAGACATGCTGCTTTTCTAAAGAAGACCAGGATGAGCTTTGTGTGTATGCTTTGGTGGTGTGCCAACTCGTTCAATGATTGAATGACCTACCTACCTTGGGTGCCTATCCGAATAGAGGGGCTCAAGCCCCCCCCACCTAGCCGTTTAAAAATTTGATTCGCCCGAACCTGCTACGCATTTACTTTCAAAAGTTTTACAGTCACATTTTAAAATAAGGTACTTTTTAGCTCATTACTAATTGTCAAGCAGTATCAATTATTTTTGTAGCATTTTGGTATCTTGTACATTCACTAAAATTTTTGACAGCCTTGAGAAGAAGGTAATTTTTCTCAGACCCCCACCAGAAATACTCATATGAGCACCCATGCCACTTACTTACCGTGTTGTCGGTGAGGGATGGACAAGGATCCAATTTCTTGAGGGCCATATGAAGCATTAAAAACGAGTTTGCTCGTTTATTACATACTCAAAATCATTCGTTCAATAAACCATTTCTTCGGCTCGTGTGTTTCCTTATATGCACAAATACACAGAATAAAATCTCTCGTATGCATATAACGACCACTTAATTACGAATACACATCTATAACTTACATAACAATAAACAAACTATTATTTATCATACCTGTTATTGGAATTGATTATATATGCATGAGCTGCAGGTGTTGGTTCAGGACAGTAAATAATTTCACACGTTGGCTCCTCGTCGCTCCATCTTCTGTTATAAAGGCAGTGTCGTAATGACGAACCTTCCAAACGAAATCCTTCTTGACATTTGTAAGTTGATGTTCCACCATAAAGTATAGATGTTGTCATCACTAAACCGTTCTCAATCTAAAAATTAATTTAATTTTCGTAAGTCACAGAATTGTTGACTGAACTTATGCTGTACTTTCAGCACATATGTCAGATTATAGTATACATGTCAAATCATGCATGTGTTGTACTTCTTAAAATCATCAAGGTATCTTTCATGTTCCTATTTCATACACATGCGTCCACACATTTTATATTCTTATTCCATTTAAATATAAAAACTCAATGTCTACATAACATTTCTTTTATAACTTCTTAAGGGTTAACAAACCAGTTACATTGATGAGGCACAGTGGACCTGTAATTATCTTACCCGTCTTCGGGTCCGCTGGATGTGGGTAAGATTCTCAAGTAAGTTCGTTTGAATGGAAATGCATCGCATGGTGATCGATGTCTGTCACCTAATGCGGAACCCTTACGACAAATATCTACCACTATTTCTCAGTTTGTCAGACAGAGTATAGTTATATAACCAAAATTCGGTTGTCGAAAAAAAAAAAATGTTTAATGCATTTTTAAATACATATATATATCTATATTGGAAAATCACATAAACATGAGAAAAAGTACAGAGCATGGGACGACCAAGACCCAAATTCTGAACCTTTCTATTATATGTGAGATACTTTATAGCAACTGAGCTACAGGCTATGTTCAATTCCTCTTCCTAAGGTATATATTGACACAGATAAGATGGGATATTTATAAATTATGACCTGGGCACCGTACACTGCAATGGGAAATCACAGGTGTAGAATACGAGGTGTGATAAAAAATTATAAGGAGTGGGGCTAAAACAAAACAAACTACAGTACTTGCAGATTTGGCATTTAATCTCCTTCGAAGTAGTCCCCGTCTAAAGTCCCACACTTCATCCCATGTTTTTTCCATTGTTGAAAGCCAGACTGAACTCATTGTCTGGGTTAACGAGCAGTTTCCATATGACATTCTGTTGGATTTCCTCGATCCGAGAATCATCTTCCTTTCAAGTGGGATTTAATTTTTGGAAAGAGCAAAAAGTCACAGGGTGCCATATCTGGAGAATATGGTGGATGTAGGGAGAATTTAATGCTTGGCCATTTAAGAAGATAGAGCTTAGTTGAAAGCCGGTCTTCTTTTTTGCCTGCAGATAGCAGTTTTGGCACAAACTTGGCAAACACACGTCTCATACTCAAATCTTGAGTCAGAATAAATTAAACTATACCGTAGCTAATGTGGTACTCTTCAGATAACTCACGAATAATGATTCGACGATTTTCCCGCACAGCTGAATGCACATGTTGGATGTTTTGATCAGTTTTGTTGGTTGAGGGCCTCCCCAGACATTCATGACTTTCGACAATTTCACGGCCATCTTGGAAATGTTTGAATCACTCAACAACTCTTGCATTGCTCATACTCTCTTCCCCATAAATTTCCTTCAAATTTGCAAAAGTCTCAGCACAAGTATCGCCAAGCTTTTGGCAAAATTTGATTCAGATTCTCTGTTCAACTTTCTGTCATAATGAATGCCCCACAACACAGTAATGACGTTTGTTCAAAACGCTGCTGTAAAGAAGTGGTGGGAGCTATGACGTTGTGACTTTTGGTGCATGTGTGGGAGGGTTCAAGGTCAATATCTGCCGAGCTTCTTGACTGCACGTATTTTCCTTAAGCGTAGGGCATCAGTTTCGATACTTTATCACACCTCGTATATACCAAGTAAGCTATTTTTCTGAGCGTAGATCGTAGCTCAGTTGGTAGAACATCTTACATATAAAACAGGAAAGCCTCAGCTATCTCATGCTCTTTTCTACTCCCGCACATCTGCATTTGATTTTTTAATTTATACACGACTTCATTCTTTTCACAGAACTTGTGAATTCCATCTGTATACATTGGTTTACTTCCTCCTCCTCAGCAAAATAGACTACTTGGTATCATCATCATCATACTTAACCATTATCTATCCACTGATGGATAAAGAAGAAGGTCTCTTTAAACGCTTTCCACACAAGTTTATCCCGAGCAACTTGCTTCCATGCCACCCCAACCTATTTTATTTCATCCACCTGTCTAGTTTAATAAGGTGTTTTAATTTCTAGGTCTACGATAGTCTGTTGGAATCAAGTTAAGAATTTCAGTTCTCCATAGTGGATCAATTCTTGCGATATGCCCAGCCCATCATCATTTCATCCTTCTTACTTTGTTATTCCAAATATGCACCTCTCCATGCTCCTTTGGGTTGTCTGTAACTTCCACATTGCTGCAATTGTTAGACTCCATGTCTCTGAGCCATAAGAGAAGATTGGCAATACACACTGGTTGAAGACCTTTCATTTCATACGTAAAGGCAATTTCCTCTTCAGGTTGAAACTGGTTCTTCCAAATGCACTCCAGCCAAGTTTAATATGTCTGTTCAGTTCTTTCATAATGTTGCCTTCCATTAAAATCATTTGACCAAGGTAAATATACAAATCAGCAGTTTTTAGGTCAAAGTTGTCAACCTGTAGTTTTGTTTTTTCTACAAAATTATTGAACATGATGTTAGTTTTTTGTAGGTTTATCTTGAGTCCAATTTCTCTACTCCTAGCTGTAAGCTCGTGTACCATATTTAGGAGTTCCGATGGATCAGTTGAAAAAATAACTATGTCATAAACGAACCATAGATGATTTAAATATATATATATATATTCACCATTTATTTGTATTTCTTTGTTATTTCAGTTCATCAGCTAAAAAATCATCTGTAAAGTATAAGTAAAAAGTTTTGGAGAAATGGTATCTCCCTACCCTACACCTTTACTAATTTTGATATCTTTAAGCAACTGAAATTTTGCATTTGCATTTTTATACACACATTTCACCATTTCAATGTACACATTGCACCCTTGTGAAGAAAGCGTTAGAACTCAAAATTTGGTGAAAATGACCTAATGTTACAACCAGATGTAGAAAACAGTGTTGCATCCTGCCGTGCAAAACGTTAGGTCGTAAGTTATTTGGATTTCCACTAGCTGGCAAATATTAGATGAACACAATGTCCCTCAATTCAGCCAGAAACAGTTTTTTTGAAGATTGGGATTTTTTGAGTTGTAACACTTTCGTCGCAAGGGTGTGACATCATCGATGTCTGTTGATTTTAAAGAGTTAATGACTGCTGATATTTTAATAGAGTTAAAGGCCTTCTCATAGTCAACAAATGCCATACATTTGGAAGTTCATATTCATGTATTCTATCAATTAATTCTCTTAATACTCGAATATGGTCCACAGTACTGAATCGACTTTGAATTCCAGCTTGTTTTCTTGGCTGAGCTGCATTTAATTTTTTCTGCAGACGATGTGTTAGCACTTTTGTGAAGATTTTATAAATAGCAGGTAACAAGCTAATTGGTCGGTAATTTTTCAAATCCTCTTTATCACCTTTTTTATGCAAAAGAATTACTGTTGCAGAATCCCATTGGTTTGGTATGTTACCGCTGTTAAGACATTTGGTAAAGAATTTTGCAAGTATGTCTTCTACATATTCTCCAGCTTCTTTTAGGATATCTAATGTAATACCATCATCACCAGGGGCTCTTCCTTTCTTCACACACACACAGGAAATGCACACACACACACACACACACACACACACACACACACACATATGTATGTGTACAGGTGGCCATAATTTAACATTAACTGTTCAGAGTCCAACAGCGAAAAATCTATTAGGCCAAATTGAAGCAAATTTGGTGTACATATTCTGGGATCATGAAACTTTGATTTTTAGAAAATAATAATAAAATAAAAAATAGTTAAAAATGCTGCTATTACAAGGGAAATCGTTGCTGAAATTGCACCTGTCCATATTTTGATTCAAAAATAACTAGATATTCAATTAGTGAATATAAGAATGGCTGAAAATGCACTTTCATGTTCATTTGATAAGTCGATGTGCTATGTTAACTCACTGCGATCGCACTTTGCTGGAAAGCCCTGTTATAAAAAAAAGTGGTAATACCAATTCCACATACTTCGGTGATTTCTGAAGTTTTTTTTTAGAAATCAAAATCCCATGTTTCCAGGAGCATGTGCACCAACTTTGGTTCAGTTTGGTCCAATAGATTTTTTGCTATAAGGCTCTGAACATCTCATGCTAAATTATGGCCACCCTGTAGTTCAGATATTAAATATTTGTGTGTGTGTGCACATTTCCTCATAATTATCCATGCACAGGAAATATTTTGGTTTCTTCCACGTTTAACTACAGTTTAACTTCTCATCAAAATTAAAATGTACATGAAATTATGTTAATTTTAAAAACACTGACTGGCTGGCCCACAGCCAGAATGAAGGGGCAATTTGGGCAAGGCAAGAGGCATATGGGGTACAGGATACCTGCGGATTGTTCTATATATATAATAAATAGCTCGATGGGGCCATGCCCCCGCTGGCCCTGGGTTGTTTACAGGCCTGCTAATTGGTAAAATAAAATTTAAAAATAGTAGTTTCAATACGGTTTAGTCAAAATGGTTTAGAAACTGTTTTAGTCAAATGTTTGCATAGCATTTTATGAGAGTCAAAACATGAAGTTATGATAAAGTGAGTCAAAACAAAAAGTTATGGTAGTCAAAACACGAAGCTAATGAAATGTTTTAAGATAATTAGCAGACAAACATCTTACCTTCCTTGGTTGGCCGCAAGAAACCGGCCTGCATTCCGGCACACTTGGCTCCCATCTTTGGTCTTCCATGCACACCCTGATATCACGTCCTATCAATTGGTGTCCAATGTCACATACATATATTGCTTTCTGTCCAAACTTACGACCAACGTACTGTACTGTTCCATTGGCTGGTGAATTCGGTACTGGACATTCCACTGGTTCGCAATTAGGCACTTGATGCAACCAATGACCAGACTCAAGACAAATACGGTCAGCTTCGCCCATGAGCATATATCCAGGATTGCAGCTGTAAGTCACAGTATTCCCAATTGTCCAATCGCTGCCAATATACCTAGAATCAAGTGCAAGTATTGGTTTCAAGATTTTATTTGAAAACTGTGGATTTTTCATATTGACTTGTGCTTAAATGTGCACCTACAATTCAATGCAATTATTAAAATAACTGCATGCCCGACTCAAAACTGAATACCTATTATATCACAACTGCATTCTTTATGTACACTTGTGTCAACTGAATAGAATAATACCCTGAAGTTCTATCTTACAATTTTCGAAAACATGCATGCGTCAACAGCATGCACATCATCATCATCAAGCACTATATTTTTTCCTTATTATTTACAGATTACTGATAAATGTAGACTATATTAAATAAAAAATAAAACCAAGGTAATTTACAAAACTACAATACATTATTTAATTAAATGATTAAAACAGTAACATATACTTCACGATATGAAAAACTATAGTAAACACCATGACATACATAAAACCAAAAGTATCGATTTATTATAAATCAAGTGTTTATAAGTAGATGATATATATATATAGCCATTGCCAAAAAATTTGTTATCGAATTTTTACTTAATTGGAGTTGTCCTTTTTACATATTTTTAGTTATCAAAACATTTGCCACATTTTCATTGGATAAAGAGCTCAGAAATTCTGTTCTGGTTTTTCGTACCCCGGCCTACGGCTACCTCAGGGAGGAGCTCCTTCTCGCCCGCCGCCGTTTAGGCCTCGCCTCGCCACCAGGTCTGTCCGACCTCCTGGATCCCCGCTTCCGGACAGCCTCCGTATGCTACACACCTTCCTATCCAGGTTTGGTCAGTTCCTGTAGGTTTCTCAGCCAGTTCTGGGGGTGTCTCCGGATCTGCAGCTGGGCCATTCCCCCCATGATGGTTCGTCTAGCAGCTGGTTTCGGTGTGCGTTGAATGACGACTTTACGTGAACGTGCATCTTTGAGTGCCGTGTTGATCGGCAATCCATCTCCCCTTCAGCCGCCTCGGCGGCTGATTACGCTGTTCAAGCGTCCTGTCTGGGATTACAGCGCCGCCTCCGGCGGCCACCCTTCCCAATGAAACCCTTGCACAATTCCTCCATCTCCTCCTGTTTTTTTTTGTACATTGCTGAATATTTTTTCACATTCTGCATTGCTTTGAGGCATTGTTAAAATACACAGCATACCACTAGAAATTGTACTATATATATTTTAATGTGCTATCAGCTGATATCAATTGGCGAAGAATAGCCCACTTTCGATCCATCCTGTCTCCTTTAATTACTTCATCAGGTAAACTATAAAGTGTCAACTCTTTCCTTTTTATATTCATTCGCATTTCAGTTATTTGAAGTCCACAAAATTCTGACTGTAGCTGAATTTGAAATTTTTTTTTTTTCGCTTCTTAAAAAAAAAAGTACATTTTTACCAATCATCCATACAGTCTTTCTTACAATTCACCCAAAATTCGTGCAAGTTGGCAGGTATGCACATGCATAATTCGCCGTCCATAAAATCGAACTTGAGGGTGGCTTTGATCTTGAACTTCCTGGCGTAAGGGGACTAAAACTGAGGGAAAATTTCCTCCCTCCGCATCCCTCAGTAGCCTTTGTTTGTAGTTCAGAAAGGGAATTTCATGATTTCCGGGATGGGGAAGTATCGTATATTTTGTAAGTCGTTGGTGAAATGTCAACAAATTTTAAGGAGCAGATGAGAAAATTAAGGAGTTTTAAGGGGCCCTTCAAAACCAATGATTTTAAGGAGCGTGCAAACCTTGTACCATGGGCAGAAACATGGCACGCTTTCAATGATATAACTGGATGAAAACCTGAGATAATGGTGTGATAAATAATTGTGTTAACACTACGCCACAGTAGGGCAGAGGCTCTGTGTTTTCAAGAGGAATTTAAACTGCTCAAGGCCTAGGGAATCATCCTCAAAGACTACAACGAACAGTTAATGAGTAAGCGCTTTTTCAGGAATCAAACCCGGATCAACAGCAAGCTGAGCGAACACGCTACTGCCGTGCCACTAGAGTGCCCCGCCCTACAATGAATGAACTTCATGACATCGATGATTCGCGAAAGACAAGAACCTAGAGAATTACCTTCCGTTGGAAATGGATTCGGGTTGACTACAGCTCACAGGAATACATGTTGGACATTCACCACTCCATTCACCAGAGGCTCTACACTTCCGTGACTTAATACCCTGCAAAATCAAGTTATTTATTTTAATAATTCAAGATCTTTTACCATAAATATATAGGCACAATAAAAAAAACATTAAATATTATTAATAATTATCGAGTTTAAAATTAAATATAAAAGTGCTTGCAATATCACATACAATGTATTAAATAATCTGTAATGGGTTATTGGTTTGAGGGCTGGGAACAGTATTTATGAGTCCCTAGGCAATTTTGCAGATTAGGCCCCAACCAATTATGTTTGTTAAGTTATTAAAGATCTATGCCGTTCTTCTCCTCCCTCAAGACCCTGGGAATTTGCCCTCTTTGCCCCTGACCGTGATTGGTCTAACTGCGAGGCGATTCCCATAATGAAACTAAGTGCCTGAAATTACAGCACCATCTTTGGCGGCCACCCTTCCCAAGCCTCTGTCATGACCTAAATTCTCCTCTCTCTCTCTCTCTCCCTGAAATTGACAATGTGTGGAACTGACAGGTCAAGAAGTTTTCCTTAATCCTCCTCCAGGAAGGAATTCTATTTATGAAACAACGTTTATTGGAATTATGAATAGAAAGACGAAGACCGTAGCCAGGATTTAATTTTTGGGTGGGTTAAAATTTTTTACAGCATGTATCGATACAATCATAGCATGCAAGGCCGTAGCCAAGTCCCATTAAAAATTTATTTTGGGGTGGGGACTGGTCCCTAAGATCCCCCCCATCTGGATATGGGCATGAGAAAGACTAAAGGTCAGCAAATATTTGTGGTTCCAAAGATTTTGAGAACTGACGGCCTCATCACGAAGGAAGTTTTCAGTTTGAAACTTTTTAACTTTGTATTTAAAGTATAAATCTCAATTAAGGACAACCATATTTTAATCCCATCTCTGTTCCTTCTTCATTTTAATCCTCATTTTATTTCATCGTAAAAAAATATATAGTGTCATAATTTCTTAACCCGCTTTCTTAAGCCCTAAACTTAAGATATTTTTTAAGTTTTCTTTTAATCAGATATCTTAACCTCCAAGAAAACTTTAATATTATTGAAACAAATTTAAACAGTCTTGAAAGATAATCATAAAAAATTCTTAATTTCAAAAACAAGCTTAAGAAACTTCAAATTAATCTTAATTATAATCTTCAAATAATAAAACAGCTTAGTCCTTTTTAAAAACAAACATAAGAAATAGAGCACTGATCTTGAAAGAAGTCTTTAAAAAGAAAGCCTAATTTATATAATAATGTTAAGCAAATTCCTAATTCACATAAAAATAAAACTTTTTAGTTCACATAAAAACCATTAAATTCTTAATTCTTATAAAAATCCCATTCTTAATTCACAGAATGCGTAAATTCTTAATTTATAGAAACTAAATTCATGATAATCTCAAAGAAAAATTAACTTCATGCTAATTTTAAAGAAAATCTTAATTCATGATAAGCTCCTACATACGAAACCCTAATTCATGTTAACTTAAAAAAAAAAAATCTTAATTGGTGCTAATCTTAAACAATGAGTAATCCTACAAATGAAAATTACTTGCAGCTCGTAACCTGAGTAGCATGAATACTGGGCCACATTTCCATATGTCAATTCAGGAACGTCGATGGTCCCATGTTCTGGTGCAACGAGTCCATGGCATGTGATGGGTTGACAGTATGGGGCTGCTTCAGACCACGTTCCATCTGCCTTGCAAGTTAAAGAACTGCTACTACCAATAATCTCATATCCACGATCACATTTGTACGAGACTGCATCTCCAAATTTGTGTTCTCTGTTGTCAATTATGCTATGCGAGACCGGAGGTGGATGCCCACAAGAAACTCTCTCACATCTAGGCAAATCACCAGCCCATCTGTTCTTGAGTTCACAGTACATCTCGCCCGATTCTTTCATCTGGAATCCCAGTTCACACTGATATCGAACAATACTGCCAACGTTGAATCTGATTTGAGGTCCTGCCAAAGAGAGATGATATAGATGTACAAAGTGTCCGTAATTAAAGTTCACATTTTGAAAGGGTATATTCAATAGGGATACTCCATACTCAATATGACGATTTCTGCAGCGATGGAAATTCATTTAGCTTAACAAATTTATGTTAATTCTTAAAACTGTCACCAAGGCCACACATGGCACCGCAATGCCGTAGTGGATAATTAAAAATATCACAAAAGTTACGATACACACAACAAATGCAATTATATAAGAATATGTAAAAATGCGCAAAATACTGAAATCATATGCTCAGCCACAGAATGTAGGGTTTTGCTGGGGATGTTATGGACATATATGTATTACTAGTCTCTTGAGTTCCACTAAATTGACTATGTGTCCACGATAGACAACGTTTCTAAGATGTTCCAACAGCCCAAAGCAGTGCTAAAAATTACACATGTTCTTGTGTTTTCAGGTGGCGTGCTGTGTGTAATATAAATTTTGTGACGTTTTGGGTTATTTACTATAGGGTTACATTCATTGCTTTAGTGGCAATTTTCACTACTAACATGTATTTCTTATGCCCAAATGAGACATCATCGCAGATATATTCTTATTAAATATTAAATACATTTAGCTTTCTGCTAAATGGTTCCCCAGTTACAGCTTTTCGAAATGCGACATTTAAAAACCCTGTGTATTATAATACATATTCAGCAAGGGTATAGTAGTTTAAGGTGATCTTCGTTCTCATGCTTGGATGTCGCCTTAATTATTTCCCAAAGAAGTTTAAATACCAGAAGGGGCATCTGAACAATCCAAACCCTGACCAATGAAGGCTTCCCATTGCTTCCGTTTTTCTCAAACAAAACTTCAATAATTCAAGTGTCAAGTAGACATTGAGACAACTTGGCAAGTTTACGCGTTTAGGTGCCTGGCCCGATGGATGTCCGGGCATCACATTCCATCCAATCAAGGACTAGAATTGCCTATGTGACAAATGAACTGTCCAATCAAATCGTGCGGGCGGTTATGAAATTCAATTTTGAACTTCTGAACTGGTAAGATACAGATTCCGGCTCCAGCAATCGGTGAATGACCACGTCAGATCGTGCTCCATTACTTTTATGTTCTATATAATGCTGTGTAATAAATTGTAATGTTCAAGTAAAGTGTATCTAACCAAAAATATATCTTCGGTGATAAAAGTCAATCATGCTGTCACGATGTACGCTACTATACAAATGGCGGAAACCACACTCCACATGTAGCAAGTGGTGAATGCACAAACCTTCAACAACGGTGACCTGCCTTAACAACGGTAAATGATAATCCGGTCGACACCTTCGGCAAGTTAAAAAATCATGGAGGGAGTTGTTCAAGGAACTTTAAAAAAGACCAAGCGATTCAGCGTAAAGGAAATCAGTGTATTTTGTTATCCAATGGGATGCGCTTGAGCCTCTGAGACACTCCTTTTTCTACGCCACTGATGTTCAGGGACAGAGAAAACCACCCACAGTGTGTGTGTGTGTGTGTGTGTGTGTGGGGGTATTCTTGTTGTTGAAGTGAGATTCTTCCAAATATTGCCAATGATCATACAAAGGCCAGGCCTTATTATCAAACGAGACAGATTGTCACTGAATAGCGATTTAAATACAGTGAAGACGCCCACATAATTTTTTAAACTTTACTTTTTGGAAAGAACTAAATAAGCAATTAAATAATTTTGAAAATAAGTAAAGTATTTGTTGAAAGACGCTTGACTGTATCGAAGTCAAATTTTTAACAGGGTGTCTACTCACATTCTGTTTCAAACTTCTCTGACTTTTCCCAGGTTTCTAGATCAAACCTTAGTCGATTCCCATTCGCTAATGGCAGTAAACAATACATAATGCACTAAAAGTTGAGTAATCAAAATACGTTTCAAGGAAAAAAAAAATCCATTAATGCAAACCCCAAAGCCATTTATAACTCAATTAAAGTGAATTTACAAATTCAAAAGCTGTATTAAAAAGTGTATTTCTTTACACTAAAAGCTTTCACTAATTAAATATTTACAGCAACATTTCCATTCCACCCTTTTTGAGTTCATTATAAAAGAGTTTAACTATATAATCGCAAAGCTGATGCTTCTTTTGTTCCGTTAATACTGTGATTATATATATAAGGCAAAGGAGATTGGTATGATCAAAATCCCTTACAGATTACATAGTTTAGCTAAAAATACTTTCTTTTTTTCAAGTTTTAGTTATATATTTGGCAAACATTTTCTCCTGAAAAATATACATGCATAATAATTTTATATAAATTATATTAGTTTTGGTGCAAAATGGTAACTTTTGAAGAAGTTTAGTCAAAAGTACAAGTTTTTCTAATTTTCCAGTAGGCAATGTGGTATGAAAAGCACAGTTCAGGAAAATTATTTTAATAAGTTATTTATTATAACAATGAATTTCAAATTTCCCTGACTTGGGCCTTTGTATTTCAAATTTCCCTGACTTTTCCAGTTAGAAAAAACTTTCCTGACTTTTTCAGGTTTTCTAGATTCGTAGATACCCTGACTTAAAGATATTTGAGAGCACATTGATTCTCGGAAACATTCTTGGTAGTAAGAAAACGATTTATTCATACCGTCAAGAAACAAATATAAATCAATACTTGGAAAATAAATAAGTTTAATCAATTATACCTGATT
>QLNU02013614.1:8494864-8510735 GCA_006491805.2 Dysdera silvatica
TCATATATTTACCTTGGCCAGCTGATTTCAATGGATGGCAGCATTATGAAAGAACTCAACAGACGTATTAAACTTGGCTGGAGTGCATTTGGAAGAAACAGTTTATCCTGAAGGGGAAATTGCCTTTGTGTCTAAAAAGAAAGTTCTTCAACCAGTGTGTATTGCTGGTCCTCTGTTATGGATCAGAGACATGGAGTCTAACAGTTGGAGCAATACGAAAGTTGCAGACAACCGAAAGGAGGTGCATGCTTGGAAAAACTAGGAGAGATTAAAAAAAGACACTTGGGTGAGAGAGCAAACTAGAGTTGAGGACGTCGTTGTTAAAGCAAAAAGGCTGAAATGGCGATGGGCTCGGCATATCGCAAGAAGAATTGATCAACAATGGACAATTGAAATTCTAACCAGGATTCTAAGAGACCACTGAAGATGCGGAAACATCTTCAAACTAGATGGGTGGATGAAACAAGAAAACAGGATATGGTGACATGGAAGTGAATTACTCAGGATAGACTTGTGTAGAAAGCATTTGGAGAGACCTTCATCCAGTGGTGGATGGGTAATGGTTGAATATGATGATGGTGAATTTAGTATATTATAAAGCTTTATATTAATAATTTTAATAATTAAAATATTTTAAAATAATTAAAAAATGCTCAGAATAAGTTAAAGGATTGTTTCAAAAACGATGTTTTGGACCCACTGGCGTATGCAGAGCAGGGTTGGCAAGTTTCTGCTAAGGTGTTTAAAACTGGCATGGCAGAAACTAGTTTCTGCCACAAAAGTGGCAATAACCGGCAGAAACCCAGAAAATAATTATTTTGTGCATTAAAAACTTATCAAAATAGTCTGAAGTGCAAAATGGAATGTATTTCAAAGTAAAATAGGTTTCGCTACAATGTGTATAATATTTATTCAAAGGTTACATCATAGCAAATTCACTAGCATTTAAGTTCAGGCTGATCTTTTCGATAAAGCAGTCTATAGCAAAAGATCAGTTTTCCTGCTATTTCCTAATTCAAATAATTTCTTAATTTATTATGAATAGGGGAAAAGCCCAAGAGAGAGAGGCTGATGGGGTTGGCAGAATTTCCCTTCCTCTGGGAGATTCTGCCAAGTCCATAAGTACTGAAGGCAATAGAACTGCATAGACCAGAGTTACGAAACTTCATTTATAGTCGTTTTCTTTAAACTACACCACTATGCCGAAGCTGAGACATTTTCAAAATTTTTATCGGCATCGTACGTTTCACAAAAAGGAACTGATTTTTCTCGAAAAACCGTAACGTAAAGCACAAAATTTGGGTTAATGACATTAAGGAATTTCCTAGTATTTTCTTCCTGCTCATGTGACAATTTAGATCACATGTACTTTGGATGAAGCATATAAATGAGCATATGATGTTAAGTTATTATTCAAGTCTACATTTTACCCTTTTTTTGATTCATTTCTGTGAGATTATGATTATCAATTAGAGTTAACTAAATTTCACAAGCATTGCAATAGAAAAATCACCTTTTCAAATCTTATAAAGGGGAACAGCAATAGGTTTTAAGAGCTGTAACAAGTCTTTTTACATCTTTATTATCTGATTATGATTTGAACAGCTCTTTTATATATATATATCATCCATATAATTTTCATGATCTGCGAGTAATACGGATGATTCTTTATGAACAATTCCAAGCAATCTACCTAACTTTTCCACCATATATTGTTGCGTATTTGTGGCTTTACAGTGTTTATGTATTCCTTTAGCCAAGCACCTTGTCTGTACCGATTTCTCAAATATTTCTGAACGACTATCCCAGGCTTCACAACGAACTTAAAAAAGAAAAGTTTGGTTCATATTGGCTGTAACACAGCTTATCTGATTGGTCGTAAACCACTTAGGCTTTTCTTAGACAGTTTGTTAATGATGCTTTTTATTTTACAGTCAAAGGTCTAATGAGGTAAAAATAAATAAGACAAAATATGCCTCAAGTTAAATAATATGGCCCTCAAAAGATGGTATTTGTTACACATCTTATTTACTCTTGAGTATTTTTCATTTACTTTAATTATTAAAATAATATAAAGTTTCATAATATGCTAAACTATCGTAATATATATTTGTACTCTTTCATATACCAAATAACAATACTGTTTTCAGTACTTTTATTAGTTTCTGCCAGTTTCTCCCACTTTCTGCCGGTTAAAACCGGTTATAACCAGCTTCTGATGGCAGAAAGCCAATCCTGATGCAGGGTGTGTTGATGGGGGTTGTAACGCCCCACTGCGATGAAATTTTGTATGTGTACATATAAATATATGGAGTTGTAGCCTTGTTTGGAGCCAATATTATATAACTCATTTAGCCTATCTAGTTTTACTTACCTTCTCTAACTTATTAAACCTTTGGCTACAAAGTAAAAAGCAACAGAATTGGCAAACTGGCTGTAAGAAAAACTGTCACTGGCTTATGACTAATCAGATAAGCTATATTATATCTAACGAACCACATTTCTTTTGAGTCTGTTGTAAAGCATGCAGTATCTGTCTAGAAATGTTTCAGAAATCGTTACAGACAGACAAGGTGCTTGTGATGAAGGAATATCCAAACACCGTGAAGCCACAAATATTTGGCAACAAAGGGTGGAACAGTCAGGTAGATTGCTTGGAATCATTCATATTAATCGAAGATCATGAAAATATGAATGAAAAAGGGGCTATTCAAGTCAATACATTGTGGACTCCCACAATAGATCGATTGTTTGGCTTTTTTTATGGCACAAGTGGCAAGACTCCCACAATAGAAACATTGTGTTCATTTCACAGGCTTTTTAACCGTTGTCATTTAGAAACACACACACACAAAACTTAAAAAGTTCAATTTCTAAAATTGGCTAAATGCCAAGTTGTTTCCTTTTATGTGATGTTTTCTATATATACATAATTTCGACTTCCGTATCTGGCAACATATATTGTATAATTAAAATTTTACATTTTTTTTATTTGGAAACAGCTATTTTCCGAATTCTAAAACCAAATCTGTCTTCCTTTTCCCATCAAGGCATGCACACATACCCTGAAGGCTCCACCAAAAAGGAGTAATAAATTTCTTTTAACGTTGCGTTGCATCATCGTATCTTATCTTTTGGAGAACTATTCTGAACATTTAAAGTATTAATAAATATGATTTTCAACTGGATGAATTACTGGATTTTTTCAATATTTATATCTTCAACATAACAAATGATAAATAGATGTAAAAAAACCCAAAAAATCTCTTGTTGCAGCTCTTAAAACCTATGGCTGTTGCCCTGTACAAGATCCAGAAAGATTACTTTTTTATTGCAGATGCTTGCGGAATTTCGCTGATTCTAATGAATCATGATCTCATGAAAATGAATTTCAAACAAAAGTAGACTTAATCACGCAACAACTCAATGCTAGCTTCTAGCTTCATCTAAAGTATATGGGATATAAATTATCACATGAGCAGGAAGGAAATGTTAGAAAATTCATTAATGCCATTAACCCAAATATTTTGCCTTACCGTGTGGCTTTTTGGGCAAATTCAGCTCCTTTTTTTTTAAACATGTTGCTCCAATGAAATTTTAGAAAATGTCATAGTTTTTATGTGGTGGTCTAGCTTAAAGGAAGCAACCATAAATGAAGATTACGTAGTTCTTGTTTGTATAATGATAATATTGCCTGCAAGTTCTGTTGGGCTTGGAGAAATATTTAGATTTTTCTCAAGCTTTTTGTTTATGATAAATTACAAAATTGTTTGAGTGCGGCGACAGCAGAAAAAATGATCTTTTGCTATAGATTACTTCATGGGAAAGCTATACCCGAGCATGAATGCTAGTAAATTTTCTACGATGTAACCTTAGAATAAATACTAAAAATATTGTAACAAAACCTATTTTATTAAAACATACACTCCCTTTCGCAATGTTTAGTACTTTGAGAAGTTTTAATATATAAAATAATATTTTCTGTGTTTCTGCCGGTCATTGTCACTTTAATGGCAGGAACTAGTTTCTGTCAAGCCAGTTTTAGCCAGTTATAACACAAACCAATAGATCCTGCCCATACCCAAATTTTTTAAACCAATCGTAGGATAGAAATTTGTCATGTGGAAAGTGGGTGGGGTTTCAAGGTGAAAGCAAAGAGCATAGAGGAAATACACAGTACAGTAAAACCTCCCTAAAGCGACCACTATTGTGCCCATGAAGAAACAGTCGCTCAAAGAGGTGGTCTCTGAATGGAGGTAAATTTAGCATTGGGTCTATGGGAGAGGAAGCAAATCTGTTTCCAGAAAAGGTGGTCGTTAGGGGAGGTGGTCTCTGAGTATAGGTTGTTTTTAAGAGAGGTCTTACTGCATATCCCTCTATGTTCTTTGCCTTTACCTTGAAACCCCACCCACTTTCCATGTGATAAATTTATGGCCTGTGATTGGTTTAAAAGATTTGGGTAAAGGCAAGATTTATCTGTTCGTGCCATAAACAGTGGCTTTAACCACATTGGCAGAAATTTGCCAACGTTACTTTGTAGTAGGTGGTTCTCATTCTCCTCGAAACATGCCACCCACCATTCGACACTGAATGGCCAAAAAATCAAGCGGTGGGCTGTGGAAAAATAATTAAGGAAGTGAAAGAAATATATATTTTTTTTTAAAGTTCTATTGCAGTTAGAAATATTTGTCTATTTGAGAGCTTTATGGCACAAGTACAGCAAGGGTCATTCTGAGCCAAAGGCGAGGTAAGTTGTAATGACTGGACCATTCCGCTGAGTAAACATGTCTTCAACACAAAAAAACCAAAAAAACTGTACAGGTTATGTGCGGTAATGTGGATATCTTACCTTGGCAGAAATGCGAAGTTTGAAATTCCACTTTTCCTCTGACATCGGCTCTGAAATCTGCCCATGATCTCACGTTCCCTTTATATTTATCACACCTAGTTGAAAATGACACAATCGTTTCGTCACTCAAGACATGGTCCCATATATTTAACAAGGTTAAAACGCCAATGAATGATTCTGGAGTACTGAAACCAGCTCCTCTACTGTCTTGTTCTTGGCCCAGCACTATGGTGCCCGTTGCTAAATATTAAACAAAATACTTCAAAATAATTTAAAATACATCGAATAATATACGTCATGTATAAAGTATTTGTTTTAACATACAACTGAATCAGGCCTGTGTATAGAATACAAAGGGGATGGGTGAAAAAAGGGGGGCTAATAAAAAAAAAAGCTTTTCTCTCCTAGTAATAATCAGTAAATATCGTTATAAGGTCACTCCATGGTAATAAACGGGACATGTAAAAACGACTTTTTTTTTTGTGAAATTCTGCATTTTCTCATGAACAACATAATTTTGGAAATTAATTTTATTATCAAAAACAACATATAACTGTTGTTCACCAGTAACACCTTTATTAAATATTTACAACTATTTGTTTAGATTAAATCTTAAACTATAATTTGGTAACGGACGGGACATGAAATAGACATACATTTATGGGTCCATGCATTCTCTAGGAAATTTCTGTTCTCATAGATGGTATTTAAAGTCTCATTAAACATGCATTATATGGCATAGCGTTTGCTAAAGGCGGGTTTGTTTTTTTTGGAAGTTTTAATTTATATCAAAATTAAATATTTAAAAAAGTAATGAAGGGGCATTGGGTAAGTAACGGATGGGACAATTTCACAAGAGCTACAAATTACAAGTTAAGACACAGAATTATTTTATTTTTTTGTTTGCTTCTTTTGTGGTTTTACGGCTCAAGGACTACAGTGGTCATGCTGTGCAGCGACCAACTGTTTTCCGAGGAATCTAAACCTCTGGACCTACAATTTTCCGAGGAATCTGAACCTCTTGGACCTACAGTTTTCCGAGGAATCCAAACCTCTTAGGGCCTAGGGAAACCAAACCCCGGACCAAAGTGAGCAGTGCGATCTTTTTATGAGATCTCTGAGTAAGCGTTCTTTGTACACTGTTGGGAGTCGAACCCGGATTAACGGCGCACTAGGCGAACGCGTTACCACACTGCGCCACCGCAGGGCACGTTTATTTTATTATTTCAGCATTTACTAATAACATTCCAAAATATTTAATTTCTTAACTTTGCAGTTTTAAATTATACTGGACTGGTATAACTATAAAATAAATTGTAGATATAAAGCCATATTAAGTTTTCTTTAACTTCTAGAGTACAACATACAAAGCTAAAAAGTAACCATATATATAAACTTTCTTAAACTTGAATATTTCTACTTAATACTTTTTTAGTTTTTTTACCAATGAATTACGCGTAAAAGTAGTTTTTAGTATAAACAGCTACACAAGAGAAATTTTAATTGCAGAACTAAAAATATATTCGTCTTGGTGGAATTTTGGAGTAGGTAGCTTTCTTCTGATTTGTGAGAAATCAACCCAGCTTATATTATGTACATTAGGGTGACCAAAGGTTTTCCTCTCGGTATCCTGTTGTCTTAAATAGTTCACTTCAATCTCCTGACCTTCCGCAGTAATAATAAAAGCACAGTATAATTTTGTATTCTTCTTTACAAACTCAACAAGAACAAAATTTCCCTGCTGACAATTTTTTTGCCACCTCAAGACTCTCCTGATCATCATCTGAGCACTCTTGAGGATGAGGTAGCAAATAATAAGTATTACTATCTATTAATGAAGAGAAATACGTTCATTTTATATTCGGTAACCAGATATACTTCAAGAACCCTTTGTGTGTTTGGAAGTGGAATTATTACATTATTCAAATGTTTGTTCATTTCTTTTTATATCCTCACTTTGTAGATAAATACAACAGATTTTATTAGAGTTTACTGCAGCTGAAAATGACTGAGTATCTTAGACTAAAACTTTCCCAGATTTCACCTTTGTCTACACAAGCCTCTTCACCGTACCATCGACTCCAGTAGCCCCCTTCAAATGGCTTGTTGCGAAAAAGTGCCAAAAGCATTTAAAGCCATATGAGTTTTCTATAAATGTTAAGTTGATAAAATTGGAGCGTTGTTTAAATTGTGAGGCAGTGCCATCAGAGAAGATTTTTACTTCCTTCAGCTCTGGAAGAATCTACATCTTGAAAAATGACATCTAGGAAAGTAAGAAGAGCATATTTGTCATGGTTTATGTTGTCCGAAACCAAAGCATAATTCACAGTCTTAGGTCCACACCACGTAACAGCTGTAAAAGCAATAATTTGCTTATTACCCCAGTGGACACTTTGCATTTCATTTTGGAAAAGGGTTCCATAATTCTATGAAAAATATACTTGGAGAATACCGCAGTTTTCCTAACTGTGACTTTTTTCATACAGAAAAAGAATCACTGTTTCCTCTTTATGAAACAGTGCCATAGAAGATGAAGAGTGTTATCTTTAAGCTTCTTCAGCAAATCTATAACTTTGCCAGACTCTTCAATTCCACCATTCCATTGTTGACATTCTTCTGTTTCCACTGAATTGTGTCATTCAAAGTACCATTTCTCATTCCTCCTATAACTTCAAATTTCTAGAGATTTCCACATTTATCACAAGTGTTTGTAATCATATGTACTTCATTCACACCACATGTGATTGCTGCTCTGAAATCACGAACAGACCTATGAAAAACACACTGTGATATAGCTTATAACAAAAGTTCAGTATTAATATAATATACAAAAACACATTGTGTGTGGTGTTAGTCTAACCGGAAGGACAAAAGCAGGACGTAAGCTTAAAAACAAAAGACCAAGAAGCTTTTCTTTAGTGAAAATATTAAAAGCTTTCTTGACAGTCATCACAAGGTGGCGTTTCTGCATTTTTTCTTTCCCAGTTGCAGTTTCTATTGTGACATAATCCTTGCAATTGGATGTCTGACGACTTTCGTCGTCCCTGATAAAAACTCACCAGCAGCAGTTTTACCTTTTGGAATAGCATAGTGTTTATGGAAAACAGAGGTAGGCCACGGAATAACGGACGGGACATACGCCATTGTCATGTCCATCACCATATAATTGTCCCGTCTGTTATCTGGTTTATTCCTAAACAGACATGCAACATGTTTACTGATTTTTTTTTTTATAGAATCCTTTCAGGGTATTCTCAGACAATGGAAATGATTGATACCGTTGATTATTTGATGAGGTATCTTAACTTTATTGTTATTTTGGTAACGGAAGGGACAACAAATTTGTTTTTTCAACTGTACTTATAAGTTAAATAGTTAATTATAAAAACGGCTTGCCTGATTAGTTACAGTAGTATTATATGTTGCTGTTCCATGCAACTGTTTACTACAACTTTCTGTAACAAACCGACAGTAGCAGCTTTTATTTTCCACCGAGCGTGTACACCGTTGCTTGGATAGGACTCAACTGGGGTTAATGACCTCTTTATCACTATAACTAAACATTTTTTTAAAACTTTTCTTTAAAATTACTAAATATAGATGTTTTAAAATAATTTAAATGAATTTAAAAGCATTTATTTATTTTCAGTTTTTCTTAAAATGTCCTCCTTACTGTGTAGTGACCCTATAATAATAATTAGTTAATGCCATCTTTATTACAAACATTAGCTACTGTGAACTTTATAATAATAATTAGCTAATGACATCTTTACAATACCAATAATAGCATTAACTGCCATCTTTATAATAATAATGAACTATCATAGCACCGTCAAACATTAGTGAATGAAGAACGTCTGCATTTTACCTGGAATGATAGTTCCCGTTGCCAATCCAAGTCCTCCATCTTCTCTAATGCCATTTTTATAAAGACTCCAGGAGCCATCGGATGAGGTCCAGGTGACACAAATGTGATGCCAAAGCCCATCATTCGCGGTGACATCTGTCACTACTTTCTGCATGTTGACATAAAATACGAACCTAAGCAATTAAAATCATGTGATTAAAGAAGGGAGCAGGATGCCTATGTCTGCAAACATTTACTCGCAAAACTGCATAGCCACATTTCTGTACATTTTTTAAGACTTTCGTGTGGACAAAAAACTGCATTTTATTGAGTATGTAATTGTCTTTCACTCCAACTTTTAAACTAATGGCAATCCATGTACACTTTTTCCGATTAATATCAAATAAGTCTCAACATACCCGTATTTTTAATTTTGCCCTCTGGTCTTTGCCAAAAACGAAATGTTTCCATTTGGGTTAGGATATTTGTATGAGCAAGGTAAGAGGCAGATCCAACTGTGGTGATCAGCTCTCAACGGATTTATTACAATTAGTGAACCGCAACTGCACTGGAGTCCAATTATAACAAGAGGAAATAAAACTTACACCTGGTTACATTCAAAATATACAGGGTGTAAACCCTTTATTACGAGAGAAAATCTGTTATACCTAGCAAGACAGTAAAATTGCCCCTTACATTTTGTATTTTGAGTCTAAATTTTTTCCCTTTTTACAGAGATTCTTTTTTAGGGCGATTTAAGACAATGAGATTTTTTTCAGGTAATGAGATCCCGAAATACGCAAAATTTTAATAATTAATCATATGATACAGACATAATATATATCTAAATGACGATATTCGTTTTCGCTGTACCGTACAGTAAAATCTCCCTTGACGACCACCTCTATTCAGCAACTTAATGATCGCCTTTCTGGAAACGGATTTCCTCACCCTACAGACCCAATGCTAAATTTACCTCCATTTAGAGACCACCTTTTCATGGAATCGACAGTAGTTGCCTTAGGGAGGTTTTACTATATTTCTTTTGTTCTTATTTCGATGGTAACCGGGTTTTAATAAGAACCTGGATATATCGAGCAAAGGTGAGGGGTCCCTTCACGCTCATTATAAACGGGTTTGACTGCATTAGAGATTCATCTATATCAGTGCTTCCCAAAGTGTGTTCTGTGTAAACCTGGGATACTGCGAAGGTACATATGAGGTTCTGCAAACAATTTGTAAAATTTATATAAATCGAACACTACGCAGATTAAATCAAACAACAATGTCAATCAATCAACGTTTATTGGCGTAGTGATACCAACGCCGATGGTATGGCGTGATTAGATGGTGAAACGTTCGAAAGAAAATAAATATTTCTGCCTTCGGTGGGACCTGAACCCACGACCTTCCACTTGCCGGGCGGAGGATCTACCCCCTTAGCCCGGCAAGTGGAAGGTCGGGGGTTCAGGTCCCACCGAACGCAGAAATATTTATTTTCTTTCGAACGTTTCACCATCTAATCACGCCATAACATCGGCGCTGGTATCACTACGCCAATAAACGTTGATTAATATTGTTGTTTAATTTGTAAAATATCGAAATTTTCACGGTAATCTGTAAATTTTGCAATTTTTCTCCACGACAATCCTTTAGACCTAAGTTAGCTCAGCTAACTGTAATCAATGCATAGAAACAATAGAAAGGTATTACCTATATCTTCATGCTCCTTTATTGCCTATTTTTGTATTTATTCCCACACAGCACATACAGATGTGGGTCACCTATGGCACCTAGCCTGACTCAGTATTAATTATTTTCGAAATAATTCCTTTTGCGGCACACTTTTTGTTTAATTCAAGGAATCCCCTAAATAAGCTACTGAACTTTATAAAAAATACTAAACATTATCACAAGGCCACGACAATGATTAGAATTTGCTTATAACAAATAACTAAACCACAAAGTACTTTCTTTGATGAGCCAAAAATTAATTTAATATAAAAATTAGAACCTTGCATTAGTTTTAATAATCTGGCATGTCTTATGTATAGTCGAGTAAGTTCATCTACTTTGGCATAGTTTTTACTTTCCTAATTTCTTACTTACAGTGTCATATTGGATCGTATAAAGAATCCGTGCACAGCATTTATTCTGCGTTAGCCTGAATTTATTCTTATCGGTTGCATAAAGCATGTGGAAGTAAACATAACTACGTATTGCATTCAAAGAACTTATAAAGTATCAATTTAATTTATTGAAACTTATTTAGGATTAATTGGATTTGACCTTGTCTGCACTTCGGGGTCGTCAGGCCATTTTGCTGCCCCACCCCCGACTTTGTGTCCAATGTGACGGCATAGGTCGCTAAAAGCCCTTCAATTCTTCGTAATTATTATTCACAAAGGGGTCCCATGGCTAGGCATGTAATAAGGAGTTCCGAAGGATGAGAAGTTTGAGACCTACTGATCTGTATTTGAATTTCTTCTTTGCGATGATAATTATCTGCATAATAATTATTTTCAATATCTTACCCACTATAATCGGTGAGAGTAAGTAGGTTATCGCCCTCATTATCAGAGGCGTATGAGAATGGGGTACCATAGTTAACTTTGTCTTTTGTTTCCATCCACATGCACATGGTAACTGCTGACAGAGGTCGTGGCAAGAAATCTAGCTGCACAAAGTCCAGGATGCCCGACGTTGGAAAGCGGAACTGAAAGTCCGAGGATAACTCTGAAATTATTAACAGCAATTATATGTTAGTAATTATAAAAATTATTTATTATATGGTACAAATAGCAATTATATATAGCACTTCTTTAATTATATGAGGCTCTCAAAAAAGGATTTAGTAATCAAATGCAAGAAATCAGCCAGATACAACATAGACTGCGGTTGGTTGTATTTTTATGGAGAAGGACAGCAAGGGTTATTCCGAGTCAAATCAGGTGATAATGAACATAGCCTGTGAATTTATATCGTCTCATAACAATATCATTAATAATAATTAGCAAATATGCATTATAATTTAAAATGCTTAACCTAAAAAAAAAAACAATTAACCACATAGTTGGTGTGGTGAGGGGAAGAGATTGTCTCTAGAGACACAGAGACCATTTAAAAAGAAAGAACTCTCGCACCTTTATGGATGTAAAAAAAAAATATAAAAATATCTGCGAAATTAATTTTCAGATATTTAAGAATTTTGTTTAACTATTCATAAATGTGTTATAGTCTATAAAAAATATTTACCAATTTCGCATAGATCACCGGTATAAGAGGGTGGGCAAAGACATTTGAAGCTGGCAATTTGATCAAGGCATGTTGCCCCGTTCATACACGGTTCAGGGGCACATTCATTGATATCTTCTTCGCACATTTCTCCATCATATCCAGCCCAGCAATCACATCTAAATTGATAAAGGGACAAAAATAAACATCGTTCTTACACAAGATTTAGTACATAAGAATTCTGCAAGCATTTAATAATTAATTTTATACTGGAAAAAATATACACGCTGAATACAAAACGTTGCATTAATATATGGATTTTGTGTACCCATTTTTATGTAGTATTACTTTTGTTCACCTTAGCCTTTTACTTGAAAAATAAAAGATTCATGAAGAGAGAGAGAGAGCAAGCTGTTCTTTTTCCTAGTTGAAAATAGCTAGCTAGGTAGCTGATGCTCATTCAGCTGTTAATGCTAGCTAACTAGCTAGAAAAAGCAGCTAAATGAGCACCAACACACTCACTCAGTATTATTCATGAAGAAAATAATTTTGTACATGAAGTGAATAGCAAAAACCAATACATGTTGTATTTGTTTATAGTGAACACGGGAAAAGTTGTTCACTGAATGATTCGTTGTTTCGATAGTCACGTCTGTCTTAATCAAAACGCTATTGTTTTTGTCAGTGCTGTTTGTCGAAGTTGCCATTGCACTGGCTAGAAACTTTTTCGGATTGGTGAGGAATTCTCTGGGTTGGTGGTGTTTGTCATCTCTGGCCATGAGATAAGAGACACATTTTCACGTGGGGAAAATCGTGTTATTCAGAAGTTAATCATTAACCACGTATTGGAAAAGATATGAATTAATCTTAATCTATATATAAAATGTGAGGAGCATGGAACATTTATCTTGGATTTTTCTTAAAAATTTATGAGATATTGCTATGTTATTGGGATCATCGGAAAAAATTTGCTTGTTCGTGGGGAGTTCAAACTGCTCATCTTTCCACGCGGTGGCATGCCTGGCTCTATCATGCTATCAATTATTTCATCTAAATGGGACTCATGCCATTGATCAAAGTTGTACCTGGAACAATTGTTCTATAAGTAATATATTAACAGTTTACTATTCGAGGTAGAAAGTTTAGGTCATATTATCCGCCTTTTGTCAAGTGAAGGCAGAAATTCTGCCTTCACTTGACAAAGGGAGCAGTTGGCTCCCGAAACGTCGTGTTTTTAAACCTTACGCCAGTGTCGAAATAACTGTTTGTTATGGAATCTCCTGGTGAAACTCTTTCATTTCGTTGTATAAGCAATCTTGATATTCAAAATACAGTATACAGACAAACCTTTTTAAGACTAATTACCTTTAATATGAACAGTTTTCTGAACTCCCGTCAGATTGTATAAGATAGCATCCCTTCCGGACAAGACGAATTACTCTCAATATGAACAGCCCCAAAGCAGAATGTTTTGCAATGTTCTGCAACAAGCCTTCAGCTGATCAAAATTTTTCTGAAGGAGATGCATGTATAATATATATATATATTACATATATTTTTAATTCCTACAAAACATAAATTCCTTTTTTTAATAGAAATGCAGAAAATATTTGTTGGACTGTTTTTTTTATTTATTTTAAGATTAAGAAAAAATTGATTCATCCTGCGATTGTTCTGCAGTGAAGTTGTTTGTTCTGCGACGTGCGTCACACTATTTAGCGCGTTCTGCTTTGGGGAATGGATAGATTTTCTGTTCCGTTTGCTGTTAATGTTAACGAGGTTCAACTGTAATTAGGAAACTAACCGCTGTCCTTTTCAGTATGACAAAGCTCTCTGCAGTACAATATGCAGAGGAGTGGTTTGTTGAGTGTGAAGTTGAAATGTTCAATCAGTATGGTTAGAGCATGGATCTAATCCAATTGAATACCCATTAGGCTAAGCTGGAGTGAGAGCTTCAGCATCACAACCACAATAGCTTTCTTAAAAATCACCTCAGGCAGTTATTTAGTAGGAAGAATTGGAAGGAATTCCAGTCAAAATCTACCGAAATTTGGAAAAAAAAAGTATGTCTAAACGAGTTGTTGCTGTGAGTAAAACTGAAGTGGTCCTATTCATTAATAAAAAGCAGAATAAAGCCATTTTGTTGAACAGAACAAAGTGTCCGATTACTTTTGATAATATAGTGGATACTCTGGTTCCCAAGTGTCATCCTTATTACGTACATAGAAATGGGAATGCTTACTGAGATTGATTGCTGCTAATTAACTAATTAATTGATGCTAATTAACTGCTTTAATTGATCAATTGATGTACTTCAGCAATCCTTCAACAGCAAGAAGCAGCAATACTCACCTAAAGCGTAATACATCATCGATACATGTTGCGTTGTTGTGACACGGTTGACTAGCACAGTCATCAATGTTGATCTCGCAATTTTTCCCTTGAAATCCCGGCATGCAGCTGCAAGTGTAATCCGCCACTAAATCCAAGCAGAATCCTCCATTATGGCATGGATTACTTAGGCACTCATCCACGTTATACTGGCAAAGTGGACCTGTAAGGAATTTCGATAAATTGATATTGAATAAAATTTTACATGCATCTTTCCTTTATTAATTTCGTATCTTAGGAAAAGTTTTAGTATAAAGTTAATTAGCTACTTTGTGTTTAATAATTTGTTTGAGTAGGTATGTCCTCTTCTTTTTATGAGGATTATTTGAAGTAATAAACTGTGTGTTCGTTTAGAAGATTCCTTTTTTTTAAAGTTCACCTTTTCGCTTTTAATTAAATTTATCTGTTGTTATTTTACCAATTTTCAAATTTGTTGGCTAAGTTCTCTCAACCTTCAACTATTTCAATTTTCACCAATTTAGTTTAAGTATCGGATTTTACGAGGAGAAATTAACGATTACCTTTTTTCTTACTAATGGCTACTTTATTAATAAATTTCTCCTTTATTTAATATAACAATTTTTTTTATCATTTAATAACTAATTTATACCCCATATCGGTATATTTTTTTAATGGGGGAGGTGGGTTTCACAAATCAATTTCATTGTAGTTTTCAAAATTCCATTTCATTGTTGAAAAAATATATACCCACCGTCAAAAATAAATGTCTATTGTATGTGCAAGAGCATTTATGTCCAAATATCTCTCATTTAACGATCGGAAATGAACTAGCATACCAGTTTAATGATGAATTATTCCAAAACTCTTAAATTTTTACTCCAATTTGAACTTAAACACCCTTAGTGTATGTGTGAGAACATGAGTGTAACCATTATGCTGCTTGCAAAGATTAAGACTCTGCACCTATTATGTTTTACTGGTTAATGATAAATATTCACAGACAATTGCCAATTTCTTTGGTTTCGAAACTGTTCAGTCATCAGATAGGAATGAAGATTTAACGTGATCTCAAAATCAAGTAGATTATTAAATTATAGAATTCCCATAATCCGGATTCCAATTATATCTAATCTCCCGATCAGATATTTTTATAACGAATGTTTACAAAAGGTGAAAGTAATATAATGACAAAATACTGAATTTTTTATCTATTTCTTTCTTCCTAATTAAAGATTTTTCTTTCAGTTTCACCCCACTTCATTGCGCTCAATTATCCAGACATGCACTAGTCTCAGTTATTCCGGATAATCGAAACTATTTTAAAATGACAACTTTCAAGCCGAGTGTTTACTTTTAAACGTGTTAATTATTCTACCTTTTTTTTTTAAACGAGTTGTCAATGAAATTTTTGGTGGATACCTTAAGAAATAGCTGTATCTTACCAACGTAGCCGACAGGACATATGCAATGGTATCCATTTATCTTATCCATGCATGTTGCGCCATTAAAACATGGACCATTAAAGCAATCGTTGACGTCTTCCTCACAACGATCCCCAGAATATCCAAGTGGACAGAGACACGTGAATC
>QLNU02013614.1:8514246-8556290 GCA_006491805.2 Dysdera silvatica
TCGAACTTTGTACATTATTGACATATAGCTTGTCGCAAATCCACACAAATGATCACCTATAGAAACAGCGTACGCAAAAAATTCATGAAGGGAAGGGTATCAGTGGCGGATTTAACGACAGGTTAAAGCCTACGATGGCATATTTTCAATGAACGGTTTGGCGCCGAGAGGTTTGCAAGGGCGTGGCTGATCGTTTAGTATCCAATTGAATTGCTAGTTCTGGATTTTTATGTTTACAGCTGTAACAAGATACGGACAAAGGGAGAGCTACAATGGGTGCCGCCGCGAAAGGAACTTAAAATGCGCCAAATTCGCGAATATTTACGAAAAGATGAATTTTAAATAACTGCCAGGTTTGACAAATTAAGGATTTGATAAGAGCTCCAAAATTTGTTATGTCTTTAATTACGTTTGGTATAATTAGAAGGCAAAATGTGTCATCGCAAAAGCGGCACAATATGTCAGAGCCAATAGGCGACAAAATCGTAAATCCGCCTCTAGGAGTTATAGAGCAACAATTTTATGTGCGTATACATATATTTTATATATACGATATTGTAATTTTCGGCAATCTAAATCTAATGGGGATTACAATACCCATCGAACTCTTAGGTATATCTCTGAATAAAAACCATGAAACCTGGGGTTAGGTCCGAAGTTCCTAGGCTTTCATTGAAATTGACTCTTCAAGCAAAAACAAGGTAATGTCCCACTGCCATCGAAAACACAGTTTTAGCTTAGGTGAAGAAAAAAAAAAAAAAATTAATACGACGAGTGAACATCCTTAGTCAAGTTCAAAAGACGAAGCTAAGTTTTGTCTATCCACGATTAGTGACAATCGAGTAAAATATAATTGACTTGATATGAATGAGATTGGAAACTATAGATTCACCCAAAATAAGAGCAAACATTGCACGAAAATCTCATTGAAATGAACCCTCAAATTAATCATACCACTTTGCATAAATTTATCTTCCGCTACAGAAAAAGATTCCAAAAGGCAGAATTTATGGCAACTAAATTTGTTGCAAGATCTAAACCATGATTAAAGCATGAAATAAACTCATGTTTTTAAATAAATCGAACACTACGCAGATTAAATTAAACAACAATATAAATCAACGTTGATTTATATTAAGACGTAAACTCATGTTTGTAAAAATTGCAACACCATGAAGGACTCGTCCGAATTGAATGAAATTTAATGTACAAACGACCTGTGTTGATACAAATAAACGATTAAAATTACAAAGCAAAAAAACAATATTACATGTCGAAAATCAGTATTTGGTGAAGCCACCACGCGCTGCAATAAGTGATGCTATACGACGTGGCATGGAATCAAACAGATGTTGAATGTGTGCCTGAGGAAGAGCATTCCAGATTGCTTGTATGCGACCCCAAAGTTCATCTGTAGTAGCTATGGGACGAGGATCACGAGCGAGACGCCGACCAACGAAATCCCACACATGTTCAATCGGCGACATATCCGGCGAATAGGCAGGCCAAGGAAGAAGCTGTATCTGTTGTGATGAAAAGAAGTCTTGAACATTCCTGGCAATATGTGGGCGGGCATTGTCCTGTTGAAATACAGCTCCGGGAATGCCTTGAAGGAAGGGAACAACTTCGGGCTCCAGAACTTCATTGATGTACCGGTTGCTGTTAAGATTACCCACAATTCGTAGCAGCTGAGATCGTCCATGATACGTAATCGCACCCCAGACCATAACGCTGGGGATGCGGCCATCACTATACCCCAAATTAAAGCGGGATTCATCAGAAAACACCACTTGTTGCCAATCAGCACGCCAGTCTCTATGTCCATGAGCCCATTGTAGCCGCAGGCGCCGATGGTTTTGCGTCAGGAGGATCCTGTATAAAGGAACTCTTGCACGCAGTCCACGGTGCAGTAGACGCCGACGAATTGATGAAGCACACAATGATACACCTGTAGCAGTGCACCAACGTTCTGCCAACTGTCCAGATGAAGCAAAACGGTCCGTCACCGCCATGCGGACCAGGTGTCTATCATCCCGTGCTGACGTCACCTTTCGGCGTCCACTCCCGGATTTCTGAGTTGTCTGGTTCTCTTGAACCCACTGCTTCCACACTCGCATCACTGTGCTGCTGTTACGCCCCATACGAGCTGCTATTGCACGATAAGAAAACCCTCCTTCACGAAGGCCGATCATTCGTCCCCGTTCAAACTCCGTAACTTGCTGAAATGTCGCCCTCTTTCGTCGTAGAGGCATAGTGACGTCTCATGTAACGTTTACCACTAGCAGATAACCATACACGCCCCGCTACAGCCCTCTATTTATACGGATCCATCAGCAGTTCAGAGGGCGCTGCTCAGCCCACGCATGCGTGATGACTCTGAAATTCTAATCATTTGAATAGCATACCCTAATTTGCATTTCCTGAAAGTTTCAGCTCAATCACATGATTCCTTCATGGTGTTGCAATTTTTACAAACATGAGTTTATTAGTATGCGAACGAAAGGTTACAGAGTAATGATGCAGTAGAGAGAAAGAATATTACTTTAGGAGCCGTCCACGATCGTTCATCGTTCTTTATGAACACTGCTGTTCCACTAATAAGGTGTCTGGCTGGACAATCTCGCTGTTTCTTGGCTAATTTAAAAGTTTGCAATATTTGGCGCATATGAATTATTTCTTTAGAGACGGATTTTGTTAGATACCATCAGGAGTATTTAATAATAAATTATATCGGTTGCTGCATGGTTTATTAAGCAAAATGTTGCACAGCAATCAGAAACTTTATCCCCTAGAAACGTGGAAGGTAAAGTGAAACTTCTAAAGTGAACAGAGGTGCCGAAGGTTGTTGAAAAGGATAACTATTGGAATGTCAAGGACGAGAAACGTGCAAGTCAAACACACCTTTACGCTATTAAAGTATGAAGTAGTAAAAAGTTCCTGGGCGTCACACTAATCAGACGCGTCCGCCCTCCTTGAAGCCAAGACTTCTGAAAGGGAGGCAGGGCTTCTGAAAAAAAGGCAAGAAATGCAAAGGTAGGTGGAAAGCAAAGAATACGAGATTGCAAGAAATAAAAGTATGCAAGAAGAGTGAGGAGAACACATCTTAAGAAAAAGTTGGAAACTAAGGAGGGGAAGAAGGAGGCGATAATTTATTTGGTTGTATTTTTATGGCGCAAGGACAACAATGGTGATTCTGCGCCAAACGAGACAGTACATATGGTTTTAAAATCAAAATAAATTGAAACTATAATGGTAAAAATAAAATAAACGCAAAATGAAATGAAACAATAAAATTAGGTGAGGTTGGAATAATCAATATTCGACAAAAAATTAAAAATGATTTCATGATTAAAAGAATTGCATAAAATGTCACAAAGGGTAAAATTATTTTGGTTAAAAGCTAATGAACGTTGTTGGTTAAAATTTATGCAAATGGTTAATAGATATAAAACATTTAATGGTTTACCACATGTAGCATACATTGGGGCGTCGTCTCCCTTTAAACGATGCTGATGGGAGAAACGTGTGTGGCCGATGCCAAGTCTGGTCAGAGTGGCCTCTTTTCGGCGGTCACTCTTGTAGCTAAGCTGTCACATTTCAAGTTTTGGTTTGATGAGGAGACGATGATTTAAGAAGGGGTGAAAATATTGGGGAAAAAAGTCAACGCGGGTAATAAGAAAAATACTTCTGACCACCAGTGCGGCAAGAAACCTAAGTTTCTTCTAACCTCTTTCGGTGATGTTCACAAAAATACCATATAACGTAACAATTATGTAGAAATAAATTATTATTATAACATACTCGATTGGTAATTTTCCTTTCCAAGTGCTTTTCCAATTGTTCCAGCAAAAAGTTATTTTGACAACTAAGTTCCTTAGATGTGACGGATATCGTTCCAATTTTGGAAATGGAATTAGCAAAAAACATAACTAAAATATAAAATAATTAAAGGTTAGTTTGTGAGAAGGATTAAAGTAAACATTGGCACATTTTAAAAGATATAAATATTTAAAGTAATGCATGAATAAAGAAATAAGAATTTTGGTTAGATAGATGCAGAAACATTTGCTATGTAAATATTTAGATTTTCTTGACGTCCCGACTCGCTTCTGTGGACTTCGTCTACAGATGCTTATAAAAAGTGGGGAACAAAAATACACAAACGTTCTAGTAAGTCGTTTAAAATAAAAATAGCAAAAGCCTCCAAAGCATCCGTTTATAATAAATAACATAGCGAAACAGCTATAAATATAGCATTTTAGATAGTTGAGCATACAAGGTGTTCTGAAGTATTTTGACAAAATAAAAGGTGGTAGTACTCACCAAGATGAACAATATTCGAAATAGAACTCGGGGTCACAAACTCCTCACAGCGCCAGTTCTAAAACCGTCCAGCATGCACAAATAGTGACAACCAGTGCATGAGAAGCGCAAAATGCGATGTCCTAATCATCTATGCACTTGATTAGATGACTTGAGTTGCATCTGGTGTTTCTACATGCATCAGTTGTCACTATTTGTGCACACTGGACGGTTTTAGAATTGACACTGTGATCGGTTTGCGAACGTAGGTTTTATAGCGAACATTCTTTGCCTTCATGGGTACTATCACACTTTTGATTTTGTCAAAACAGTTCATGAACATCCTATAAATAAACATTCTAAAATCATAGAAAAAATATACATGTTACAAATTCAACATTCATCGCACGTTTGAACTTTATAAGCAACCATTGTATTAATAATTATTACCTATAAGATTAACTGAATATAGTTTAGCAACGAATGCTTATATAGTATTTATAGGGATTATATAATGTGGAACGCTTTTCAGTACCCTTGGCAAATAATCTCTGTCAATAATCATATGTTCGTACAGTTGCTTGAACAATGAAGGCACATGCGTATTGTATGTTATAGCTATGTCGATAATTACAAGACATCATCAGTATTTTTCCTTTAAAACTATATTCAATGCAAGCATTGACATTTAAGCGCACCACGTTTTCTAGACTTACAATAAAATAACTTTGAAGATGTCAATATGGTAGTGAAAATTCGATGACGTCACTGTAGTGGCGTGAGGAAATGACCGTCTTGAGTAGAGGCCTTGTAATAAGCAAAATTGCATTGATTCCAAAATTCAGTGTTTTAAGGTTACTAAAACTAGGATTCCCATCCACAGTGGAAGAAAAAAAAATCCCCGACTAAGGCTCCTAGAAAAGAGAGTTGGCGCATAACCGCCATTTTCCTGCCATTGTATCACGTGATCCTCTTCACTGCTGCGTTAAAGTTGAGTGATTTCCAAGTGTGTTATTTTTAATAAAATAAGGTGAAATGGGTGAGTGTTCCACTGGGAATTGTTCTAATCATTCGAGGAATAAACATAGAATGTTTGCAGCGTAAAGTTTGTTTTGATTATTTACATTATAATTTTACATTAATCGAAAACTAAGTTACGGTTGCAAATTGTATTTATTGGCGACATCTTAAAAGTTGCGTCAATATTCACAATCGCGAATTGTTGATTATTTTTATGCCAAAATAGCGATCATTGCTCCAAAGTGGAAAACCTTTATCGCCAAGGTAAATGAAACCGGAAGTGTGCAGGAAAATGGCGCTTGATGTTCCGGCCTATCATTCTAGGTGTTACATCACTGACCAATCACGCGCCACTTCCGGCGAAATTCCCTGACCAATCACAAGCAACTTGTAATCCACCTGCGGTTACGTGGAAAATGGCTTGGGAGATTTGGCTGTTCACAACGGAAGTTAAGGTTTTCTCTGATTTTTCCAGGTCTGACCACAAAAAATCTCTCTTTTCTCCGACCTTTAGGGACGATTTCGGATTCCCTGACAACTCTAGGTTTTCAAGATGCCCTGTAAAACAGTGCGATTCCGCCACAGAATAGCTTATATTTAATATAGTACATATATAAATAAAGTATATACACACAGGAACAGTCTGGAAAAGGCAGGGCTTCCACTGGCTGCCAAATGCCATCATAGGCACAGAAATAAAACGACGGGATTTTCAACGCAAAACCATAACCTTCGTAGCAGGATAAACTACAGATAACGCCGTTTTCCATTTCTGTACAGTTAGACCAGCCGTGTACCGGATCATTAGGGAAGGCACATGCATGTTCTATATTGCAAAAAATAAACAGGTATAATAAGTACATAACTTACGGAACACAGTAATCAACAAGAGAGAATTCATTTGCCAACATGAAACTATGTTTCTTCAAGTTTTGTATGCATATCGAAACAGAGCCTTCATTAGAGGCCTTATCCAAATTTTCGTAACTCATTTTTCCTTACTTAGAAGTCTGCTACTATAGACACGTACTATTTCAAACAAAGCATGCACACATGCACAATCTGTAATATGACAAATTTGAAATACATTTGATAAAAATCCGATACTTTTTTACATACCAGTTAAGAGTAGTACGGTGAAACCCCTCTTAACTGCTACTCCTCACATACGGCCACCCCACTTTTACTGTCAGATAAAAATTCCCCCGGCGGAAATTGATTTACAATAATGTATTCCAAACCTCTGCTTAGTGGTCATCCGCAGACATGGACGCGGACACTGTTTTCACGATTCATTCCATTAGACCAGAACCTCTGTACGGACAAAATATGAGCAAAATTGAACTTCGACCTTTACGGCGTTTTTCACAACAGGACACTATGTATAAACAGGATAAGAGCTAAGGAGAATTTTCGCTCCCATTGAAAAAGAGTGGTAATCAGCTCGGATTCAAATGACTAATGCTTAACTAGCGAGCAGGGTACAAATAATGCTATAAAATCAGATGGGGTGCAAAGCACCCCATCTGATTATATAGCATTATTTCATTAAAAACGTCCAATTTTACAGGGAACAATAAGAGGAATTTTCGCTTTGTCACCCTACCCCAAAGATTGTGACTTTGAAGGCAACAGGAAAGAGTTTGGCCAGTTTCAGAAGCAAGGGTGGACTGTTCTTTTAACAAATTGTAAGTTGTGGGATGTGAAACACCTCCCGCGAACTGGTTGTGGGTTAACAAACCCTTTGATAATTAATCATATAGTGATGCATACTGCACAAAACTAATAAACAATTATCAATAGAAACTACCGCAGTTCAAGTTCATTATTATAGTTAACTTGATTACTACACAGGTCAAGTATAACGACGGAAAAACGGTGAATTTAATCTCGCAATTAAAAATACATTTCTAAGGAGAAGAATTGGTGAATGAAATTAACCAGATAGTGATCAATTTTTTCCAAGACAAATAAATTTTAATATTTAACGTTTTGTTGTAAATTTACTTGTTATATTCAACAAATGCTTATTTATGTTAGTTCCCGTAAACTTGTCTTATGTGCTCACAAATGCACAAGTTACGAAACGAAATATTTAAATGATTGAAATATATTTCACCTACTTCAGAATGATCCCCTACTTTTACGGCCAAAATTTTCTGTCCTACAAGTGGGCGCTAATGAGGGGTTTCACTGTAGTATAGCGCAATGATAACTAATTAAAATTGATAGAAGGTTAGCAAATCACAAAGGCTATCACTAGAGGGCCATATCATAATTGTTTTTACAATTCAATATATGAAAATGTTATAAATTGATCCTAATTTTATTTAAGCGTCCATGATTATCCCTGAATTTATAATTTGTGTTATCGATGCTCAATAACAAAATTTCACATGTATGTGGAGTGTGGACTTATACAAACTTACTTAACTTTCAACAAACATATTTCACTTTTACAAACTAAACTTTACTTAACTTTCAACAAACATACTTCACTTTTACAAACTAAACTTTACTTAACTTTTACAAACATACTTAACTTTCTTAAATTTTCAAATAGACACATTAAAACATTTTCTCTAGCAAAAAAGGTTATTGTTTAAATTCGTTTTGCGCAATTCAGTGCGACGGACGCTAATTGTTCATTACTAAATTTTGATAAATATTTTTAGAAAACAAAAACTTCATTACCTTGAACAGTAATTGTGATGATACAAGTATTGTTGTTCCCAGCATGGTCCACAACTTCGTAAATTACTTCTGTAGAACCCAGGGGAAAAACAGAAGGGTTGTCATGAGATCGAACAACCGTTATTTCCTTCCCAGAATTATCGGAAAATATAGGCTCTTCCCAGGATACCTCCACAGGCAAAACTCGTGACAAAATTGTACCAGGGCTAAGGCAACGATCCGTGGTTGGTGGCTGGACATCTAAATATATAACAAAAATTATGCACCAATAGCGTATCAATTCAAAACTCATGGGGGGGGCTTCAAAGGAGATTGCGTGATGCGGCCTTACAGAAAATAATGTGTTTTGACATGCAATGGGGAGCTGGCGCCCCCGAAACCCTCCCTTTCCTACGACACTGAGATGAACGTAATTTAAAGAAGTTATGAAGAATAACGAATCCGGGGTAGAGAGGGTTGAAGGCTTTGTCCTCACTTTAAACAAGCACTACCTGCACTAGATAGAATAACACTTTAACAAAATGTGTTAATATTTTGTATCAGTCCCTTTCCCCCACTTGAAAGAAATGTTTCTAGTTCATCTTATCTTTAGTAGTAGTAGAAAAGAGGAGTCCAGACAGTACCTTCTTAGTGGGTGGACTAATGGATCTCCGCCGAAACGGGACCCTAAATTGATAATTTCTTTTTATTATGCATTATATAATATTTTTCTTATTGCAAAAACCTGCAAATTTAAAAGCTAGTGTGAAAGGGGCTCCAAAAACGATCGAGCTCAGCGCCTCCTACCGAATGCAGAAGTCCCCAGATTCGGCGAAAGTAGTTCGTAGTTCAGAGAGCATGTATTTATAGGAGTAGGTGCAATATGAGGACGCTGATAAAGACAAGCTTTCACAATAGGCCGTATAATTTAATCGAAGCAGTCAAAGGATTGGAACTGCAGTTCAGAGATCGTTGGTTTGAGTAAAGCTTGAGCCCGTGGACCCCCCCCCCTCCCTCAGGTAAATTCGAGTCAAAAACGGTTTATAGCTGGAGCCTTGAAATCGAAGTATTAGTAACTCTTAGGGCGGCCCCTTGGAGCGAATCTTAGCCTATGGAAAAGTGATTTTAGTTAAACGAGTCTCAGCTTATTAAAAATGGACTGAGGCTCGTTTCCATGTCAATAGATTGGATTAACGGCTGGAGGAGTTCTTGTAACGAACAGAGGGTACTTACCTCTTACAGTGATTGTAAAATTACACTGAGCTTTGTTGCCGGCCTTGTCGTAAGCCGTGTAAAGGATGGAAGCAACTCCAATGTCAAACCTTCTTGGAGACACGACTGCTGGTACCACGTTCACCACGATTGGGTCCTCGCTATTGTCAGACGTCAGAGGTTCCAACCATCTTACCAAGGCACTTGCTTCATTCTCTTCGGCATCGACCACAACGTTTTCCGGACACTTGATAATCGGAGATTCTACATCTGCAAACATTTTGAAGAATTCATCTATTAGATAACCTTAAATTACACTCCATTTATATGCAACGTAACCAACTCACAAGGCAATGTGTTTAGGTCCTATGGTTATGACTAACACTTCCAGACTCCATGACAAATTCTAGGGACGCAAGAGGATGAAAATGAAGTGGAGGTAGAGGAAAATTTTTTAAGGGGAAGGTGAAATCCATAAATGGGGAACAGAGGCGCATTCGGAGAGTTCATAGGCTCAATGGGGAATAGTTACAGAGCTACAACTCCATATATTCCCATGTAAATATACAAAACTCCATCGCAATATAGGGGTCACAACCCCCCATCAACATTCCCCTGAGTAGGCCACTGATGGACATGGTGGGAAAGTACCCTGGACGTCAAATTTTTGAAGGCACAAACTTTTAAAAGGCGGGGGATTATTTACCATCTATGAGTATCTATGGTAGAATTCCATCGATCCGCCCTGTTTGTAGAAGTGCCCTCCGTTTTGTTTTAATTGGAAATTCAGAAAAGTTTCATGAAACGATTCTCATATCAAATATGAGAAAAAAGTAAATTTCGTCAAGTCAAATAAATTTATTCATATATTTTTTTATCTTATAATAATCACATAAGGTAATCATAAATTCTTCCTTCCATATATTCCGAGACTTTTTGTCGCATGTGAGGGATTGATAAAATTCCATTTGTTTCTTTTATTGCAATTCCACTTATTCCATTCAGCAAAATACCCAATAAGCACTCCCTACAATTTCGTGATTTTCCCTCGCGTTAGGAAGGGATGTTGTGGGTATATACAGTGCGGGGGGTGCCAACAAATTGCCGTTTCCAGGATGCCTTACATGTTAAATTCGGACCAGGGTGGGAAGCGAGCGACGAAAGACGACGCACGCCTTTCTGTCGAAACAAATGTCCGACTTCCTATCTTAACAATGGAAGCTTCCAATACATCAGTCGCGTAGAATTACAAAAATTATGGGGGGAGAGGTTCAACTAGCTTTAAAAGAAAATCATGCGATACATCAGAGAAACAGTTTTATATCCAATGGGGAAGAAGATTATAAAAATATTTACTATATTCTTTATAAATACAATAAAATATTCGCGTACCTCCTCGATATCCCTAATCGAAAACCTTGACACTACAGAGAACCATGGCGCATTGTTTAAAAATCTATGATGTAAACAACTTAAAAAACATTTTTTTGGTTTCGTTTGAATTTTATGGAGCAAGGCAATCAAGAGACATTAGAGAATGTCTTTTGATATCCAGTGGGGAATAGACTGAAAATATTTACCATATTTTTTTATAAATACAATAAAATCGTCATGTACCTCCTAATAATCTCCGATACCCCTAATCGAAAACCGCGATACTACAGAGAACCGCGGCGCATTGTTTAAAAATCTCTGATGTAAACAACTTCAAAAATTTTCCTTTGAGTTTTACGGCTCAAGGAAATCAAGAGTCATGCTGAGCTGGATTTAGAATTTTCAGAAGAAGACGAACCTCTTAGGGCCTAGGGTTTATCGCTCCCTCACCTTTTACCTCCATTAAGAAACAACCTCTCAGAGTGACCGTTTTTCACGGAAGCGACGGTGGTCACCTTAGGGAGGTTTTACTGTAAAATAATATATAATACTTAAAAATAAATCCTTATATAATATTGTATATAATAAAACAGCAAATTAAAGAAGCTCAAGAGTGAACACATGTGCATACAAATTTAAATAATTATAAAAATACATATTACACGTATTTAAAAACATGTTAGAGGTAGTGTGGATGCAGTCATACCAATACACTTTGTAGCACTGTGTTTTTCACTCCAGACGCCAAGTTCTATGCATTGGCGATATTTAGGTCCCTGTAACTGAAATCCATCGTTGCACTCATAAAAACATTTATCGCCAAAAGTGGGCTTTCCTTTGAGACACTGAGCTGGAGACAATTTACCATAATGAGGCGCTTGAAGTGCTGAACACGTTACAGCTGTAAATAAAAGCAGCGCAGTGTAAGAGACATTTTAAATAATAAACACTACTTCATAAAATCTATACATCAATAATGAGGCTGAGGAGTACAGCGAAGTATCGCCACATGTAACAGTTAAGATCTGCCTCTAGGGTTTCCACTAGTCGCCACTCACCTATTATCTAGAATAACTTGGACTTATCTCACCTTTACCAAAAAACTTTGCTAGAGCTGTATTTAATCCGAACCTGACGAACTTGAACAACACGAATGAACTCAAACAAAAAGCTGAACATTCGTCAATGATCCGATAAAACTGATATGACAAAACCGCGGCATACGTACGTCCGTTTCATATTCTGTTTACACTTGCCAGACGCGAATGAACTCCTTGCTACTGAAGCACCAACAGATTGAATGACTCGTCCATAATGTTGCTCGTGTATGTTCAACCATGTTTATGGAAACCTTCACAACATATAATCTATATCATACAATATCTATATCATGTAATATATAATCTACATTTATTATATAGCATGCACTCGTTCGCTTACATTCAGACTTTTCCCATAGTATCTATAGTTCGTTTGCGGTGAGTTGGTGGTCAGTCCCGTTAGCAGACGCGCGCGAAAAACGAGTTCTGGAAGACGCTCTACCCTCTACTGCAATGGAACAAACCGTCTGCTGACGAGACTGCGCGCCAATTCACCGCAAACGAACTATACATTCGTTCCAGCAGCTCATCAGTTCAAAACTCAAGGGGGAGCTCAAGTGCTTATGGAGAGATTCAAGTGGCTTTAAAGAAGATTATGTGATGTAGCCTTAGAGAAAATGTGCTTTGATATCCAATGGGGGACTGAAGCAGCCCTTCCTACGCCACTGATTCGTTCATATACGTTCACACTTATTACACAGTGCCCATTCGTTTATGTTTCTTCATGCACGTTCTTCAGGTGTAAGTTCCCTAGCCAAAGAAAACGAAAATACTCTAAATGAGAAAAAGGTGTGTAGGAAAATAGCATACCAGAAAATAATAGTTTTTAACTTATTTATTTAGAGCGTTTTTCTTTCACCAACTGGAACCATTTAAGATGAGACCGGCGACTTAAGGCAACCGCTTAAAAATTGAATTTGAGACAACGAGGCAATTATACAGTCTTTACCATGGTAGATCACTGTAATGATTCTATAATTTATCCACGAAGATAAGGACTATAGCATATATAATAAGAGGAATATGCAGGACATTCAAGATACTCTGTGGTAAAATCATCAAGCTCTTAGGATTTTGCACCATGGTGTAGCCTATATCCTTAAAAGACAATATGTGATGGCAGTACTTAACAAAGCGACATCATCATACATGTATAGGGGAGAAAGAGTGAAGATCGCGCACATTCTTGTTTTCACAACCTTGTTGAACACAGAAGCTTGGTGTGCTATTATTTTTCATGGTTTTTCTAAAGGGTTAAAAGCAGAGGTGTGTTTTCAAAGTGTGTCCCCAACATTTCAATATGTTGCTCCTTGACGTGCTACTATTTTTACTTGGTACACCGGGTTTAATGGCAGGAAAGATCATTAGAATGCGGAAGGCCGAGTACATCAATTACAGAATCGAACGTTGAAAAATTTTAATCTTTCGTGAAAGAAGATCCATGAATTACACATAAGGAAATTGCGAGGACCCTAGACGTCAGTTCCGGACCTGAATTCGCTACTTCATGAAAACCTTTTTCATAGAAAGCGATGTTCCCTTTAAATCCTCCCATCAATTGACAGATGATCAAATGAAGGCTTGTGTGGAATTGTGCCATTTTATGAAAAAAAGGGACCAGCAAAAGTATCTGGGATATTGTAAGTTGTGATGAATCATGGATTTGCTAGTTTGAACTAGAAACTAAGCGCCAACCATGATATGGTGCTTCCCAGATCAGCCTTCACCCGCAAAAGTTAGACATGTGAGAAATGCTGGGAAGAGAATGATGATAAATTTCTTCTCCTACTCTGGACATGTTGCGTCAGTAATTCTAGAATAGAAAACAAAAGACGATCACAGCAGACAGGTATGTTGGTTTGTCTTCCACAAGTGCTCCAGCTGAAACGTAAGAAGCGGCCCAAACAGAGAAACGATGTTGCATCATCGCAGTCTGGTAAGAGAAAAAGGATTTCTTAGAACAAGAAAAGATTGAGCTTTTACCCCATCTACCCTATTTACCTGACTTCGCTTCTTGTCACTCATCTCTGTTTCCAAATACAAAAAATAAATTGCGTGGAACTTGTTTTTCAAGACCCGAAAACAAGCGCAGGCCTTTATTGACTAATTTGAAAGCCTATAAAGAGAAGAGTGGTACAAAGCTTTTAAAAATTGGTTTATATGGATTGAAAGTGCATAGCATCCAATGAAGGTTATTTTGAAAAACTATGAAAGATTGAAACTTCTAGCTTTATAAACTTTTTTGTATCTAAAAACTTTTTGAACCGTCCTCGTACTGCAGAAATTTTGCAAGTTTAGGAAAAAAGAATTAAACAAGATCCTAATTGGGGAAAGACGGAAGATTTAACCAATATGACATAGATACCCTATAATGAATGTGGACTTTCAATAGTGGCTGACAGAGTTTCAACATTTTACCGCTGTGGATGTTTATAGTGAAGTGAACACATTAAGTTATCAAGCGCAATGAAGTTTCCAAGTCAAATCATCAAGTCACATAACTCATTAACTTTTCTGAAAATGTTAGGTATGAGAAGGAGCCATTCACGTACACAGGTGGGGGGTGTTGATAGGGGTTGTAACCCCCATTGAAATGAAATTTTGTATGTCTAACATAGAAATGTGGAATTTGTAGCTTTGTAAGCCCGCATTGAGCCTATAACCCCACTTACGAACTTTCTACGTAAGCCTATGGCAGGAGCTTAGTTAGATGACCTTGCGCCTCTGACGAAACTGTCGAGATTGCCCCCCCCCGTCTCGGGCATATTTTCCCTGTGAGCTATTTCCTTCGATTTTACGCCTTGCGCCGCCTGGCGTGGGCCTTCTACGCCACCCTCTAGACACGGCCCTGGATATAGGAAAGGCTAGATTGAAATAAAGAGTTCAGAAAAAATAGATGAAACATAATTTAACATTTATGTAAGGTTTCTGGTTATAAACGATCCTGAAAACCGTTTCGGCAGAACTATTAAATACCGTTTAAATAGCAGTTAAGTAGCAATTCAGTATCGGTTAAATAAGAGTAAAGTAACGTTTAAATATTAGTTAAGTAAAAATTAAGTATCAATTGAGGTAACTATAAATGGGAATTTTTAGTTATTCGTTAGTCTTTGTCCTCTCTTTTCCTATTTTAATAAGAAGAACCTGTTCCAAGAAGAAGGGAACAACCTAATGTGTTTTTATGTCTATACAATTTGGGATAGCGTTACGGAGATGCCGAATCTCGTCCTCGACGTCGCCTTGAAGTTGAGATCCTATCTTAAATACTCCGTGAGCTAAGGTTTTACCCAGAATGTGATTCTAACGCGAGTTTCCAACTCATGGGTACAAGCAGTTTGCCACTTCTGGCGGATGTGGCTGCAAAAATAGTTTCGTCCCTCAGCTGATTTATGAACAGGATATCTTTTCCTCCATCTGTTGGGTCTTGTTCATCTTTCCGCTCCACAAACAGACGAAACTTGCATTTCGTTTACATGATGTTCTCAGAGAAGAGAGACATGTGTACCAGAAATACACGGAATGTAAATAGAGTAAAAAATGCCAAAGCCAACAGGGTATGGTGTTAAGGGAAGTGTTGGAACAACAGACGACGCGTTTCGACCAAGTTGATGTTTACTTACGTTTATCGTCTTTCATCGTATTGTGTTGTTCGTCTTGAACACTTGAAGATAGATTTGAGTACTTGGTCGCCGTGTGATGTATTTTTAGTTTTTCTATTCTCAAACATCGGCTTCCGTCATATTTTGTTCAAAGCAAATGTTTTTGTTGGCAACGGGTCAAAATTTGTGTAAAAATTTAACAGTATCACACGCGAAAGTTAGTGAACTGAATAAGTAATTCCTACGTCATAAAGACTGTTTGGATTTTTTATGGCGCAAGAGCATCTGGGCTATACTGCGCCAAATGTCATAAAGGCTTCACGAATAAATTTCGTAGTGCACCTCTCACGTTGAGCTAGTGATCCCTGAAAGCACTTTTGTGAAAAAATTTTTTTTTACTTACTCAGCCCTCGGAGATTTATTGGGGCAATCTAGTACTCTAGAGGTGTCTGAAGTTGAAAGTAGAATGGGGGTAGAATGCCACACTGACCAGGGTCGTTTCTGACGAGGGTGCAAAACGTGTCCCCCCATGTCTAGGCGGCTAAACCCAGGGGCGGCCGCAGATCCTTTATTATGTTGTGGTGACATTAAAAAGCCATAATAAAGATTCAGACATAACCAAACTATATATTGCAAATCACAAATTCTCAATCAAATAATATTAATATATTATTAATTATATTAAATTCATCAGGGCGCTGCGATGCAGTTTTTGCACCCGGGTGGCTAACAATCCAGAAATTGATAGCACATCTTCATTCTATTGCTATTACACATAGTCTATGGTTGCTAGGAAAACTTGCATCTAAAAGCGATATTAAAATAATTAGGGTACTAAAACACTAACACATGCAGTATAAACAATACATACTCCACTATAAACAATACGTGCTTCACATCATAGAGCTTTGCGGGATATTTCGCCGCGTCTGTTTATTAAAAACACTTAACGTTTCACTCCGTGCTATGCGGAGCATCCTCAGAAGTAATTGCCGACCAAGTTTCCCTCTGCAAAATGCACGACTTCCACTTGGTTGTTCGGCAGAAAGTGAGTGATTAAAAAATCTGAGACGTATTTATAGTACTATTTACCTGGCTATCCCCTGATTGGCTGATTCATTGGTTGTTGGATGAAGGTCGCCACCCTCTCTACTCACCATCTTCTGGGCCAATGAGCGACGACCTTCATTCAACAACCAATGAATCATCCAATTAGGGGATAGCCAGGTAAATAGTACTACAAATACGTCTCATATTTTTTACTCACTCATTTTCTGCCAAGCAACCAAGCGAAAGTCTTGCATTTTACAGAGGGAAACTTGGTCGGTATTACTTCTGAGGATGTTCCGCATAGCACTGAGTGAAACGTTAAGTGTTTTTAATAAACAGACGTTGCGGAATATCCCGCAAAGCTCTATAATATATATTAATAGACGCCGTGAAAGTCTTCGTGAATGTAAATACGTACTCCACCATGAACAATAAATACCCCACTATTAACAATCCATAATACACTATTAACAATAAATATTCCACTATAAACAGTATATAATACATTATAAACGACGCCTACTTCACTATTAATATACTCCACTATTAACAATACATACTTCACTATTAACAATACACACTCCACTATTATTAATAAATACTTCGCTATAAGCAATACATTATAAACAATATATAATGCACTAGAAACGATACATAACGCATACGGTATAAACAATAACACACTACACTAAAACATGCAGCATAATAACACATACTACACTAACACATGTAACATAAACAATCCTAGGAAATACATGTTAAGCCCTGCGGTGGTGCACTGTGTAATGATCCTCTGTAGAACGCAGATCATTGCATGTTAAAGTAATACAAAAACAGATATAAAACAATAAGATAAGATGACAACGGATTTACAATTAAAACACATTTATTCTAGATCTAGCACATAGTTACTAGTATTTCCTAATTTAACCTTGACTCTCGCTGCTAAACCTTCTCCCCAGCTTACTTCCTTCCGAGAATTTACCCTAACTTAACATGGCATTTCGATCTGATTATATATTAGTATCTAGTTTTGCATGACAAATGACGGAAGACAATCAAAGGGACTTACGGCTTGCGGAAATGTGTGTCGTCCAGGCTAGTCCGAAACATACCACCAGACTGTCGGCGTAGGGAGGATGATTGTAGAAGAAGGCTGACGTAGGCAGATGCAGACCTCTTACACCAAATGATAGTTATAATTAGAATAATAATTATAGCATTAAAACTTATGTCGACGGATTATGAGAAGACAGCGGATGCCACGGATCCAAATCTGCGATCGGATCATCCTCCTCATCATCATTATATATTAAATTGTTCGTTATATCCGGGGTCCAAAACAGACTTGTTCGTTAAACGCGGTTTAATTGTATGGCGCTTAATTATTATACCAAACAAAATCCATATTTTCCTCGCTGTATCCAGAAACTCGCTAAATGCGGGCTTGTCATAAGTGGGTCCTACTATATTTTACATCCCCCAAAACCCCTCTCTGGATCCGCCCCTGGATTAAAGGATTAACAGATGCTTGTATTTTTGCGGCGCAAGGAAAGGAAGGTCACTCTGTGCCTGAACTTTGAACTTGCAATTTTCCCCAGGAAACCGAGTTTCTGTTGCCATGGAACACAAACATTATTGTGGGCAGAAAAGTGGCATATGATACCATTGGAAATCAACCCCGGGTTCGTGGCACGAAAAGACGAATGCGATATCGCCACAGAGCCGCGGATCTACATTTTTTTCCACAACAATCCGAACTGCTTAAGGACTAGGGAACCAACACCTGGACCGCAACGTGTGGTTAGCCGGCAAGAGGTCCTAATTTCTCCATCACCATTGACAATCGAACCCGGCTCGCCAGAGAAACCTGTTACCATTGCGCCAGTACAGGGACGTTAACTATTAAAAGATTATTAGAAAGAGAGATATTTACGTCGGCAGAGAGCTGGTAGGCCTTCCCACAGCGATATTGCTAAGCAGGTTCTCTTCTTCGAACCAACTAGGTGGAATCCAGGTTCACAGCTGAAGTGGCATTCCGTCTCGAACACGTGAGCTGCATTGCTGCAATTGACAGCACCATGTCGTGGGGGACTCAGTGCCGGACATGTCTTCACTAAATGGGATAAACATGGGTCAGATACACTTTATTAAAAAGCAAACTACATCAAAATCTATTGCAGAAACAAATTCCTCCTAAGCCACCAGATTCAGCTGGAGAGCTCTTTGGGATCTTATTTTTTAATTAGATAAAAACAATTGGCTCTTCACTCAAAGAATGTCTTAACGATCCCTGTCGTAGAACAATGTTTCACAAATATATATAGTGTCACCTCCCAATAAGAGGCACCCACAGGACGGGACATATTGTCCCTTAAATGGAGGTGTCCCTTAAATGGAGGTATACGTGTTAATATACACGTATACTGGGGACCAGAAACATCGTCTCTTAAAGAGAGGTGTCCGTTACGAGAAGTAACACTATTTTTTCCCTTACACCACAAATCCAAACTACAGTTACATTCAAAGTATCAGGGCTGTGACGAGGGAGGGGCAAATAGGGCAGTTGCTTCGAGTTAAAAGCCAAATGCGCGCCAAATGTAACGTTGGAGTGTATTGTAGTTCTAAATGGATGTTCACATGCATTAGGATTAAAAAACATATAGGGTGTCCATGAAGTCTTTCATTAAGAAAATGAATGACACAGAAACTATGTAAATTAAAAGCTTCATTAGTTTAACTAAAAAATTTAGCTAAACCAAACTCCAACGTTTGCTGTATTTAATGCAAAAAATAGATTGTTTCTAGTTTGCTTAATTTTTACGTCATTAATTTTCTTAATCAGGGAAAGACTTTATGGACACACTGTATAATTGACAGTTTAAAAAAACAGCGCGAGTGTTAAAAACTAATATTTTTTTTTTATGGGCGAAGACATTTTATATTTTTACCTCAGGTAAGGATTCTCGGAACGATTTTGTAATGTATATCAGTTGAAGCAGGTAAAAGAATATAAAATTTATGGCAGGTAAAAGATAAAAATTTAAAACAGGTAAAAAGTAGATAAAATTTAAAGCACGTAAAAAGTAGATTAAAGCAGATAAAAAGTAGATACAATGCAGCATAATATTGTAAATGTTATTTATATTACGTATTTAAAAAAAAAAATACATGTAAACCAAATATTGCTTAGGTATGAACACATTTCGCTATTCTGAGATCGGAAACTAAGATTATAGATGTTCGAGATCTTAGAAGTTTAAGTTCTTAAAAAATCAAGAAAGGGAGATCTTAGAAGATAAGATTTTAGATAAGAAGAGTTAGAAAAAGATAGATGTAGAAGTTTAAGATTTTAGAAAATAAAGCTTACTTTCACAAACAGGTTCAACACCCGTCCACGTTCCGTTTTCAACACACAGTCTTATACTGCTTCCGTTCAGTTTGTAGCCTGACTCACAACGAATCCCACAAGCTGCATTGAAGACATTAGTGCAATCATCATTGACAAAATATCCATGATCCGGGGGGAATAGTTCCGGACATTCTAGAGCTGAGCCAAGAAAAAAAAAAGTGTTTTATCATATTTAGATAGTTTTATCCATATTTAGATAGTTCCACAAAACTATTTACATTGTTTTCAGCATATCATTAATTTGACACAGTCAGCTTGTTTGTTTGTATATTATGGTGTAAGAACGAATAATATGAGATTATGTTGCAACAGGACTTATGTAAAACCAGGGTTTCTTGTATAGCAAGCAAATGCTTCGTCTGTCAACAATTGTAAATAAATGCTTTGTCTGTAAACCATTGTAAGCAAATGCTTTGCCTGTAAACCACCGTAAGCAAATGCTTTGCCTGTAAACCATTGTAAGCAAATACTTTGCTTGTAAAGCATTTTAAGCAAATGTTTTGCTTGCAAAACCATTATAAGCAAATGTTTTGCATGTAAACCATTGCAAGTAAATGCTTTGCGTGTAAACCATTGTAAGCAAATGTTTTGCGTGTAAACCATTATAAGCAAATGCTTTGCTTGTAAACCATTGTAAGCAAATGCTTCGCCTGCAACTCAGCGTAAGGAAATGGCTTTATTCTTAATGGGGAAAATGGAGGTATTGGAACAATATTGGTTGGCTTGAATTCTGACATCATCAGACACTACTAATAACAATCCTATCGGTTTATACTTGTTCTAGAAATCCCACTTTCCCTCAAACTATTGTTATTATTCAACGTCTTTAAATCAGGCTATAACATTATATTAATGAACAGCCAAGGCACATTTCAAATATTTATTAATTCAAATAACTCCTATTTCCATGACATTTGTACTAATAAAAATACTCAATGTACAATATTTATAAAAAAAAGTCGTAAAAATTTGGATTCTATTCACTTTGATTGGCGTGGTATGACCTTTGTCTTCCGTGCGCTATATAAATCCGACTAACCCTTAATTTATAGTTTACCCTATAAAAATCGAACCCTTAATTTATAGTTTACCCTATATAAATCGGACTAACCCTTAATTTATAGTTTACCTTTTATATATATATATAGACCCACCCTCAACTTCTCTAACAGTCTTTAGCCCAAATAATCATAGATTAATCAACTTGTCTTGCGAATATGCTGATAGAAATTACCTGGTCTTGAGAATAAAATATAAATCTGACCTAAACTTTTAACTTAGTTTACTCTATATATAGTCCCTCCAACTTCTATAATAATCTTTAGCTCAGATAATCATAAATAAATCCCCTAGTCTTGATAATGTTCTCATAAAAATCACCTAGTCTTCATAATATTCTCATAAAAATCGTGTCGTCTCAAGGACATTCTGATAAAACATCACGTGTACTTGAGAAAATACTCATAGAAAAACACCTGGTCTTGAGAATACTCTCGTAAAAAGCACCTAGTCTTGAGAATACTCTCGTAAAAAGCACCTAGTCTTGAGAATATTCTCATAAAAATTCCCTGGTCCTGAGAACATTCTTCAGAAAGATCAGCGATTGCTCAGAAATTTTGTAACTTTATAGGATCGGCCAATTGATTAATCGGGAGAAACTATTCAAATCCAAAGCCACCTGGTCCGAAAATATTTCTACTGAACGTTTGATTTAAATCTAAGAGCAGGTACAGGTGCCCCTCCCCCCCACGAGAATAATACATTTATATATTATCTCTCACCCAAACGCAGCAATAATTTTCACAAGTTAGGTTTCAATTGGTTTTTGAACACTGCTCCCCATCCCGAAAAAGATTTTCTAGATCCGTCCCTATCCGAATCTGATACTATTTGCAGTTGATGCTAGGCATAATTGTTGGATCTGTAGAGAGATTCACCAATCAAATTATTTATTTAGTCATTCGTTAATCGTCACTAATTTATTTGTTAATTGTTAATTATTATTTGTTAATTTATTACTGGCTAATAGATTTCTTTCCCATGGTTTATCTTAAATAAATTTTTGCAATTACTTTACCAAAAAGCCAATTTCGTTCAAATAATCGTTAGTGTCATGTTTAAGTTACCATAGCTTATTATTTGATGCACATTCCGTACACTTGTGGAATATTAAATAAAATTAATGTTTAAACAACAGATAAAGTGTACAAAAAGTATTTAAATTTACTGGAAATTAAAATGAGAAGACAGCAAATTAACACAGCGGAATATTACATTTATTCATTTACAGATGTTTCAATAGCCTTAAACCATTTTCATGAGAACGACAATTGATAAAACACAACGTGCGATGCCAACCAGTGCTATAAACGGCGGTTACAGGTGTAAGTAAAAAGCATGGTATATAAGAAATTAGACCGTGAGTAAGAGGAAATGTCATTGGATACAGAATATGAGTTTGAAAAAACGCCTCTGGTAGTAGAACTTGAGTTTGAAGAAACGTCGTTGGTAGTAGAACTTAAATTTAAAGAACCGTCTTTGGTGGTAGAACTTGAGTTTGGAAAAACGTCTCTGGTAGTAGAACTTGAGTTTGAAGAAACGTCTTTGGTAGAACTTGAGTTTGAAGAAACGTCTTTGGTAGAACTTGAGTTTAAAGAAATGTCTTTGGTGGTAGAATTTGAGTTGGAAGAAACGTCTCTGATAGTAGAACGTGAATTTGGGGGAAAAAAAAACCCGCTGTCATAGCGTAGAATATTTGAATGGGATGCGTTTCCTCTAAATCACGGTCTAATTTCTTGTACACCATGTATTTCACCTATACCTGCAATCGCCGTTGGCACACTTGTTGGCATCGCACGTTATGTTGCATCAGCTACCGTTCTGATGAAAACAGCCTAAGGCTATTGAAACAGTTGTAACCGATTTAATATAATATTCAAATGCTCTAATTTGCGGTCTTCTCAATCATTTTATTAGCGCGCAGTGTTGTCAAATTAAATCAACTACTTGAAATTGCTTATAAAATTATACGTTTTTAACGATATTCCGAGACACATTCAGTTTATTACTTTCAATCCGGATTGCGGTACTAAGGAATTCTTTACATTTAAATTATCATTTTTGGAAATTTCTTACTCTTGGAAATTCTTGTTCTTTATTTTGGAAATCGCCACTTTAATTCCTGGTTTTTTTTCCTTTTTCGTATGTACAGATACAAAAGCGGAGACAGAGATCTTACATGGGGAGGGCTAAAATTAATTCCTTACTGATTTAATTTCACAAAAATTATTACAAAATACATAACAAATATAAAGACTTCCTTAAATAGTTAAAATTTTAAGGCTAACGCACCCCTTAACACCCTAAACACACTCATTTGCAGGTGAGTAAACTCGAACACTAAATGAATCTGGTTATCACTTTCCGATGAGCAAAATCAGTCGATGATTACTTCAGTGAACGTTTTTGCCCATGTGTGCGTTTTTAAAGCTTGTCTACTTTTACCTTATTTCCATTTGTTTCTTCATGCATTGATTTCTTTACCGAGGCAATTTGGCTATTCCCAGAAAAGATTGATTAGAAAGTTTTTTTTAAAGATGGCCGATTTCCAAGGAATGTTAGACAATTATAAAAAATGCTTATATGCTGAATGAGGGCCAGAATGCCAACTGGACACACTGTGCAACATTTGGTAAAGGCATTCATGGTTTAATTATTTTAAAGATTCAGAATTGAAGGAAACAACAAAAGCTTTAGCGTCAGTAAGCAAATGCTAACCCCAATATTATCCCCGGATTTTGAGATCTTTGACACTGAGGAACAAAATCGCCGAAATGATGAAAATCTCAAACGTGGTAACATAATACAACAAAGGAGATACTTGTGCGGTTTCTGCACCCACTTAAGGGCATTTATGCAACAATACAGTATTGTTCTTGCCGTCATATATCAGATGGAGTACGACAATGTTTTGATCATACTTTGCCCAACACTATGACGTTTCCACAAGAGGTATTTACACTTCAAAACAAACGATCTACATACAACATTGAGAAGTGTTAGAGCATACTAAAGAATGGAAAATTGTCCTCCCTACATGAGAGTAGATCCGCTATATCTGTAAAAAGTATTTAACCTACTAGAAATCTATAGCAGATTTCAACTAGACCGCATTAATTTACAAGGATTCTGCGAAATCAACCAAAAGAAGCCATACCTACGCAGTGGTTGTTGGTGCTTTGGAATCCCGCTTTACAACGACAGTGATCGACGCTTGTGCTTGCCGGAATCGATAGTTGGTTGACATCGGGACAAGGTATGCAAGAGGATAGATCTCCAGGGCTGCTCGTTGGTTTGTAAGTTCCCGCAGGACAGGCTAAAATGCACATCCAAATACTTAAAGTACAAAGCAGCAGACATCACTATTCATATGCAAATAAAGATTATTTTTAGTGTAACAAAATTTTAAAGCTACATGAAATAATCAGAAGACAAAACAGAATCCACGTGTTAGGATTTTTTCATATTTTTATTTTTTCCACTTATTGTATCTCAGTTTTTATTCTGTCATCTTGTTTACATTAAGTTGTACTTATTGTGCTTCAGCTTATAATATTTTTTTTGTCTTTTTAATTTATTACTAATGCTCTCTACCTTTTTATTTTATAATTGACTCCTATACCTTTTCATTCTAAAGTCAGTCCCCCATTCCTTTCCTCTACCAAGTACTTTCAATAATTTCTTTATATTAACTTCCATTTTTTTCCTCTCTCGCTCTTAACTTCCTGTTTATTACAGTTCTCTTTATTCCTTCCAATTTCTGCTGTTCGACTTTCTGTTTATTACAGTTCTTTTTAATCCATCCATTTGCTTTTTCGCCTGATTTTATGTTTATATTACAGTTTTCTTTATTCTCGTCATTATTTCTTACGCTTGACTTTTTGTTTATTAGTTATCTTTAGTCCCGTCATTTGCTCTTTCGCTCGACTTTATTAAAGTTCTCTTTATTCTCTCAATTTTCTCTTTCATGACTTTCTGTTAATAACAGTTCCCCTCATTCCCTACATTATCTCTCTCGCTTGATTTTCTGTTTATTACAGTTCTCTTTATTCTCTCCATTTTCTCCCTCTCTTGATTTTTGTGTATTAGTTATCTTTATTCTCTTTACTACACTTCTCCGTTGAATATATATACCATCCATCACTATTGATTATATCTGCCATAGGTCTCTCTCCATATATCTATTTCTTACTACCACAACTCTTCCCCTATATAGAGGCTCATCTTCTCTACTAATTTTTTCTATATATTTTCTCTTCGAATATCTCTTTTCCTTCCTCTACATATAGAGGGTGTTTCGAAAACACCGGATCAAAAATATATGGCCGTAATCTTCATGCAAAATGGACCATAGTAGACCCCTACATGGGGTCGGAAATTAATATTTATAGAGTAATGCATACTTCTAGTTAGCAGAGGCGGGGTCTATAAGGACCAGTGGAGCTTATAAACGAAGAATTAGCCCGCCTGAACATCTCAACTCCTGCGCGGGGTTGCGAAATAGCAGCGACGAACTGGTTTCGATGTGTGTTGGCGGTTTCTTGTGATTGCTGAAATTGGCGACTTGATCCTACAATTGGCTCAACTTCGTAGGGCATAACTTCAGAGCTCCTACGTAGGGCTACAACTTTCCAGGGGGTCTGCTGCACCCCCTACACCCCTAACAGCTCCCAAATTTCTTGGCACACTCCACTAAAACTCAAAGTTCATATACTCGCTCAATACTCAAATTAAAAGAAAGAAAAAAAAATCGCGCAAATTATTTGTCTGTACTTTTCCTGCATATGTAAATTGTAATTACTTTTTGTATGTACCAATTTTGCAAAGAAAGATACCGATAAGGATATCAAGAGGGAAGAAAGTTACCATATGAAGTAAAATCCTGCCACCTCAAAAATTATCAACTGCTTGTGAATGGGTTAAATGTCCAAGAAGAAATGCTTGAATTTTGTTTTCGAAATACAAAAATCTCCGAATACAAAAAATAAATGTCTTCGAATACAAAAATATTTTTTTTGTGTAAAAATATGAACAAATTATTTCAATGCTACTTAATATTTTATTTCTTTTCTGGTGAGTATAGTGAAAATCGTTTATAACGACGCCGGTTATAACGACCAACCGCATATAACGACGGAATTTTTACAAGAAGTTTGGTTTGCTATTCTACTCCATACTAAATATATCGGTTATAACGACATCGTATATAACGACGAAACCTGCTATAACGACGGCGATTTTGTAGTCTACGTAGATTCTAAGTAGGGAAATTCGTATCGGATATAACGACGCGACTTGACAGTCATAAAGCAGAACCACGTGGGTTAGTTATTAAAATTTAAAATTAGTTATCAAAATTTAAAAATAGTTATTAAAATTTAAAATTAGTTATCAAAAATTTAAAAATAGTTATCAAAATTTAAAATGTTATCAAAATTTAAGTGTTATTCTAATCTTGTTTATTTACAAATGTCTGAGAAATTTTTATCACTGCTAAACCTGAATATTGAAGATAATAAACCTTAAAAAACACGTGATTTATTAATTGAATATCACGAGGGTCATATTCTTAAGGGGGCCCATTCTATTTTTTCAGTGTAAAGCCCATAAAACTCTTAAACCGGCACTGTTCTGAAGTCATTAGTATAATATAATAAATATAATTCATTAGATTTGTTTTCGACATTATATACTTTAGTAGTATTTTCTACAATTTTTTCAATTTAAAAAACTAAGGAAGTACTGTGTATTAAGTGTTGCTATAACATAATATAAACGGAAATTAAATTCATTATAATTAAGTATATTTTTATTTAATTTTGAAACCAAAAAGTTTAATAAATTTTACTATCAAAATAATTTATAAAACTCTACAGGGCATTGCTATAGGCTACTATGATTTTAAAAAAAATATCGTTTATAACGACTATCGGTTATAACGACCGAATTTGCACGGTCCCTTGAAGGTCGTTATAACCGATTTTCACTGTATATTTAATAAGAAAAACTAAAATCTTGCAGGTAAATTTGACGCCCCCAACGAAATTTGACACCCCACAACGAAGTTCTACACCCCCACGAGCAAATATTCTGGCAAACATCCTGCAATTTCAAATTTTACCCTATGATGCTCTACGAATATTGGGGGGGGGAGGGGGTAGGTCCGTGGAAACTCTCTTGGTTCAAAATAAGAAGTTTAGTTTGAAAAATCAAATTTTCAAACCTCGCAACACCGATTAAGGAAGTTTGCCTAAGGACTGTTCCAATTTTTGCTACGAAGGGCAGGGTAGGTGATATGGGGGAAGGTTTCATTATACAGGGCCCCTGTGCGGCCAGGTACTAAGGGTAACAAAAATTTATGAAAAAATAAGATTAATAAATGTATAGGGCCTCGAGGGGGGTTGTCTGCTGCTGATTTTGGTTTCTAGGAAATAATTGTTAAATTATTGCAAAGTCTAGAACTGACAATCCATCCCTCCCCATCCCTGCAGTTTACAATTATTTTGAACATTTTCATGCAAATCGTCACCCTCTCCACCTCTGGGATTCGTAATGAATTCGTCAATGCCCTACACCTGTCAATCAAACTTCCATGCTTCAAAGATTCTTTTATTTTCGTTCATGCTTTACAGTCCAAACATTAACAAGTCCATCCTGCAGGCAAATAATAAATATCTCGATAAAAGTCAGAATAGAAAAATTACCTTTGATCCACACACACACACACACAATAGCGTACGCAGAAAATTCCTAAAGAAGGGTTGGTTTGAATGAGGGGGTTTACCTCGACATCATAGTTTGGGTTCTATAGACCTATGGTTAATTTTCTCCCAATTGCGGAGGGAGAGGTTATGACCTACATCTACTCCTCCTACGTACGCCTATGCCTTGATCGATTCTGCATTATGACTATGAGTGTCGGCATGGGGGACCGGGGGTGCAGGGCTTAGATTTCTATTTGTTGTAGAAAAATTTGATGCAGAAAAAGTCAATGGTTCGGTTCGTAAATAGTTTGCTTACTTCTCGCCAAAAATTAGCGACTGCGAAATTTGGGAAATTAAATTCAAGAGGAGAGGCCAAACTTTCAAATACAATTTTCATTGGCTCGAAATTGTTAACTTCTACCTTCCAGAGATGCACAGCTAATAAGATACCAATTTCTTGATAATACAGCCCAGATGCAGTGTATTGGACAACTAAGTGCATTATGGGAGTAAATTTTCTTTTTCATCCAATCATGCTTTGTTATTTGTTTATAGCCATAACTCTGTAGATATTTCCGACCTCACGTGTAGGGGTCCATTATGGTTTATTTCGCACAAGGATCACGACCATATACTTTTGATCCGATGTTTTTGAAACACTCGTAATCACTACGTAATTTTATTACTTATGTGATATAATGTTGTACTTTTATTACATACGACAATTTAGAAATTTTATTATGTGCCTGATATGATTTTGTAATTCTATTAACAATTTCTTAAGTTTATTACTTACAATTTCGTAACTTTATTACTTACGACATTTTCGTAACATTATTACTTACGACATTTTCGTAACATTATTACTTACGACAATTTCTTAAGTTTATTACTTACGGCAATTTTGTAAGTTTATTACTTACGACAATTTCCTAAGTTTATTATTTACGACAATATCGCAAGTTTATTACTTACGATAGCAATCTCCTTGTAATCCTGTACCATAATATCCTTCGTTACAAAGGCAAGCATAGTGTCCCGTGTGAGTGCCACAAGTGCATTCAGCCTTAGAATCACAGCAATTTTCACCATGACTGCAAAGCTTTCCACACGATTCCGGATTTTGCTGGAGGTATCTTCCAATATGGAGATCTAAAAGAAATGTTGGAAGTAATTAATTACAAATAAAAAAAATATTAATCACAGTAATTGATTTTTAAGAAAAACCAATCCATAAGTAGTAAAATTCCGCTCCAGACCCAATGTATAAGAGATTCCGCAACGTTTCGAAAACTCCTGTTCGCTTTATCAAACGAAGTCTCGAGAAAGAATGCGCTCTACGATTCAATTGAGGATTAATGATGCGACAAATGCGTTAAGCCTAGAGCCGACGAGAGGGGGGGGTATAGCAGGGGCTGCATTCGGGGGGCCCGGCCCTGAAAAAATTATCTATGCGTCACTACCCAGGGAAGGGGCCATGGGAGCAGGTCGAAATGGGACTGGGGGGCCCCGCTTTGGCTCTCAGCGCCCCTGGTTAGTTCTACTCTCTACCTCAAGGTATCGGACTTCAGAAGCGTGGATTTCTCTGGAAAATTTTAGGTCTTACGGAACCAACCTCTAGACCAGACTCCAAGTCATCGTAATCAAATAATTGTGATCGGTTATACTTCCGCGTAATCACATCTGTAACTGTAATCGAATGTTTTGAAGTAGCTGTAATCTGCAATATAATCATAATCACATTTTTAAATTTCATTTAATAGTAATATTTTAAATTATCAGGTAATTACAATCATAATCGAACTGATTATTTCTGATTGCGCGCAGGTAATCGTAATTTTTTTAATGCGTATTCATAATCGAAAAATGAAAATTGCCTGTAATCGTAGTCAAAATAATGATCCAAATTTTGATACTTAGGTAATTGTAATCGTATAATCCGTTTGTAATTGTTCCCCAAGTCTGCTCTAAATTACACAGTCAACAATAGTAAGTGGTCCTTGCCCTTCATCGTTGGCTGTCAACACCGGAATTCATGGGAAGCCGGCTGAAAGCGTCGCCATCTTGAATATGAATAATCTGCGAAAATCGAATTAATTTATGGCGACATCCATCAATATGAAGAATTGGTAACAAACAAGCTAAGGTGTGGCGTATCTGTGAATTTAAACAATCCATGGCAAACGAATGTGTGGTCGCATCCAGCCCCGGACTTGGGACTCCCAGAGCCTCTAAGCAGGTCACCAAGTCGGGAGCCACCCACTTTTTTTGTAATTTTAAAAATAAAAAAAATCTTTAGATGTTCATTTAATCCATGTAATTTCGCTGGGGCAGCATATAGTTCATTCGCGGAAAGTTGACCGATGGTACCTTTAGAATTCACGGGAGCTGACGTCACAAACGGGCTAGTTCATTACAGCAGGGAGGGGGCGTCATTTCGGAACTAGTTTTAGTGAGGTTTGTCTGCGCCAAAACCAGTTCTGAAATGACATCCACCACTTTGCTGTAATGAACTAGCCAGTTTGTGACGTCAGCTCCCGTGAATTCTAACAGTACCCTCTGTCAACTTCCCCCGAACGGACTATAGGTATGTGATGGTGTTTTTACCGTATGACTGACATTGCGATGAGAGACATACAATGTGTGTCTCAGTCTGTGACTACAAATAGTTTGTGGTGGCTAAAAAGGAAACCGCAAATAGTTTGTAATAATCTATACTGTAATGGTTGATTTGTGTGCAAAAACAGTATGCAGAAGTCAATCTATATCTTGACTGGTACAGAAAATAATAAAACTCTGAAAGCGTTATTCGATATAATTTGTACACCATGTGATAATTTAATAATATGTACACAATTGCACATGTTAAGCAATACTTCCAGAAAGCGGCTGCGGAGATAATGACTGATTGGTTGCATTTTTATGGCACAAGGACAGCAAGGTTCATTCTGCGCCAAACAAGGCAAGACCGTACATGCGGTTTTAAGAGTTGAAGGTAATAAAACTCGCCTCTCATTTTAATAATGAATGTGTGAAAACAAAAGACTAAAATTGAAGCACAAAACGTTAGAAATGTTAAATTTAGCGTAGGGTATATGAGCATGGTATTTCATTTATAATATCAAAGTATAAAATGAATTTATAATATCAAAGGTATACAATGAATTTATAACATCGAAGTATACAATGAATTTATAATATCGAAGTATGCACTGAATTTATAATTTCAAAGCACACTCTATAACAAAAAAATCGACGCACCAAGAAGGAGTTGTCCGATTGCGATAAAAATTGGTGGATGTGAAGAACATACATAGAAAAAGAAACGATTAAAATTTCAGAACAATTGAATGATTTATTGCAGAGTTTGACCGTTACAAAGGGAGGAAGTCAATAAGGCGTTGGTCCACCTCTGGCCTGGATGCAAGCTGTCACCCGGCGTGGCATAGACTGATAAAGATCCCGGATGGTGTCCTGCGGAATTTCTTGCCAAATTGTCTCCAACTGTCGGGCTAAATCGTCAACATTCCGGGATGGTTGCAATCGCCTTCCCATAGCGTCCCAAATGTGCTCTATGGGAGAGAGATCAGGAGATCCAGATTGCCAAGTAAGTGTTGGGCAAGCTTGAAGAAAATTTTCACTGTAAAAAATTCCAACTTCATGGTAAATGAAGGGTGTTATTCCAAGACCATGGGAAATTCTGTCCATGACCCCCCAAAATGGAAGTCTGCATCCGCTCCTGGCTGAGTTAACTAAACTTACATTCCACCTTATAATATGCTAATTTCATCAGTAACCTTATAAATAAACTAGTTAATTCACATTTGTGAGAAATTTTTCTCATTTTCTAAGACGAGCATCTGAGGAAGCATGAATCAGCTATCTATGTATGGAAATTTGCACTACAGTGAACGGAGATTTCCTCTCATATCGGTTAAGATAATTCTTTGCCGCTTATGAAACTCTTTAAGCAGCTAGATGCATGTCCATATTTAATACAGTCGAGCCTCGTTAAGACGAACACGCTTAAGACGAATTACTTTTAATATGAACCGTTTTCTGAAGTCCCATCAGATGGTGTTTTGTACCACCCTTTGTGGATAAGACGAATTACTGTTAATTCGGTGCCTTGCGGTGGCGCAGTGTGGTAACGCGTTCGCCTAGTGCGCCGCTAATCCGGGTTCGACTCCCAACAGTGCAAAGAACGCTTACTCAGAGATCTCATAAAGATCGCACTGCTCACTGTAGTCCGGGGTTTGGTTCCCTAGGCCTTAAGAGGTTCAGATTCCTCGGAAAACAGTAGGTCCGGGCGCAGCATGACCATTGTAGTCTTCGTGCCGTAAAACCACAAAAAAAAACAAAACTGTTAATTCGAAAAAATTTTCTGTTCCCCTTGGTGTTCGTCTTAACGAGGTTCGACTGTATGCAGGTTGCTTGTTTGAGTTGTGTTCATATTGTGTTTGACTGTATATGACTTCTTTTTTATTCTACGATCTTCTGAAATGTACTAACGTATTATTTTCAATGATTTTAGGTTCATAAAATGCCTTTCAAATGCAGCGTGCGTGGATGCAAATCTAATACAAGGCGCCTTACATCACATGCTTCAGATTTCGAAGCAGAAGAAAATATGCGTAGTTTATGGATCAATTGGATCCGTCGAGAAAATTTTGTATATACGAAAAATGCACATGTCTGTATAAAACATTTTCTTAGTGAGATGATTGTAATAGAAGATAAATGGAAAGACAAGGATGGTATAACCCACCTAATCCCGCGTACTAAACCTTGTCTGTTACCAGAGGCATTTCCATGCATTATTAATAAGGAAACACCACACTTAAATGTATAAGTGTCAAAGAAACGGAAATCTAGAGATGAGAAAGAGGACGATATTCTTCAATCAATTCTTAAAAAAAGTGTATTACCACATGAAAATGAACTTGGAGCTTCGCGACTGAAATGCAGGTCTGATGTTGAAGATCATATAAAGCATTGTTTAACACAAGAAAAAAATTGGACTTATTTCGAACAAGGACTGTATCACCGTTTTAAAGATAAGCAATTCTCTTTTACCTTTAATTATAGTTAGTGTTGAAACACAAACGATAGTTCGTCAAAGTAGGAAATCAATTTTTAATATTAAGATATATGCAAAGTATACAAACAAAATGCCGATGCATAAATGTAAATATTAATATCTACCTTCGTGAAGAGCTCGTCTTGCCAGAGCTTCAAACTCTTCAAAACTGTCCAAGATATAACTGTGCTCTTCAGCAGGGTGCGACGCCATATCGTACAATTCTTTAATGTTTCCATTTTGGATACCAAAGGTGAAGATCTGTACATCTCGTTCCCTCAGGATTTTCGCAGCGGGACGTGGATCTCCACCATTGGAATAACCATCAGTTACCAAGAAGACAGCTTTTCGAGCGCTGGGACGAGCGTGTTCCAGGACTGCCTATCAAAATAAGAAGGAAATTGGATTCGCAAGGAAACAACAATCTTCGCAGAAGCAAAAGGGAGAAGAAAAAAAGTGGAACATGAAGGGATGGTCTCCCCTGACGAGAGGTTCATGTTCGTGTTTTTATGGCGCAAGGACAGGAAAGGTCAGGCGTGCTGCGCTGGAACCTAGTTTTCCGAGGAATCTGAATCCATGCTGCCGAAATAACCAAACCCTGGACTACTGGGCAAAAAAACGGCATGCGTTCTACGTACCACTGGGAGTCAAGTTCGGTTTAATGACGAGAGATCAGTGGCGCCCATATAAGTACTTTTAGGGGGGGCCTAACAAAAATTATTATCTCCTTCAAGACTGTCAAGTATTTTAGTACAAGATACTATTTGATAATTAGTAATGAGCTAAAAAGTACCTTATTTTAAAATGTGACTGTAAAACTTTTGAAAGTAAATGCATCGCAGAAACGAACAAATAAACATTTTAAATAACGGCTTGGGGGGGTTCAAGCCCTCCTGCCCCCCCCCCCCCCTTAAGAGCGCCCATATGAGAGACGAGTACAAACATCATCACGGCATCGTAGGACAATGACTGTATTTTTCTGAGAAATCCGATATTTTGGCCTATGTGAGTCAATCGCCGCAAGACAGTGAGAAATTATCGCTTTTTTTTTTCGTGGGGGGGGGGCACAATTGAAGGCGAACTCAGGATTAACGACAATCGGGGAGAAAACGTTTACCACTACACCACGTCAGGGGCGTAAGAGAGGGTCGTAGGCAGGACGGATTAACGCAACAGGGGAGAAAGCGCTACCACTGTATTACTGCAGGGCCTAATAGAGTTCATAGGGAGACGGAGATGAACAGGAGACGAGCGTTGCCACTCCAACCAACAGGACTTAAGACGGATTTGTAGGGAGGACGGTATTAATGGCAACTGGGAGAAAGCGTACCACTAACGCACCGCAGGGCTAGAGAGGTTCGTAGGGAGGACGGAATTAATGGCAACGGGAGAGAAAGTGTTACCACTAAGCCACTGCAGGGCCTAAGAGAGGTTCGTCGGGAGGGCGGTATTAACTGTATGTCAAATCGTTCAAAGAATCAATGAACGAGTCTTCTCGTTTATGACAGATGCGCAAAATCGTTCCAATGAATTTTTTTTCATTAAAGTGAACGATTGGCAAAATGCCTGTAGACTGGATATGCCGTTGGAAATGAAACCTTATTTTCCTTTCCAAGCGGAACAGAGAGTAATGCTTTGCCCTGGATGTTTTTATTGCGTTTTGTGGCACAGATGACGAGGCTATGATGCGCTAAATCCCGGTCTTGTTCATAGAGGGCGCTATGGTCATCATGGGCGTTCAGTCCGCATGCTCATTACGCTAATGAGCCTATTTCAGGAAAGGATTTTTTGTTGATAATAAAATGAAAGGCTCATGAAATCCTGAAATAAAGTTTGTTTCTGTTACTCACCATTTTCCAAATTCTTTACGGTGGTCATCAACATGCCCACTCCTTCCGATTTGGGGATACTATTTCGTTTTTTTTGCAGACTGTTTTAATACAGAGTCTTTATAATTAAAGTTCCACTTTGAAATGGCCATAAAATGAAAACTACTGGACCAAATATTATCAAACTTGGTAATAGCTTACAAGAGGTCATGGGATTTTATTTTCCGCAAAAAAAAAAAAAGTCACAAATAGCGGAATGGCGCTGTATGTAAGTCGTTAAACAGAAATAGAAATGAAGACATCGGTTTAAAACGTGTTTAGTCGTTTCTAAAACGAAACTTTGTGGGGTTATGCAAATTGTTTATGGTGATAACATAAACAATTTGGCGGAATTGAAAGATGCGATACACCGACATGTCCGCAACATTCCTCCTGATATGCTAAGAGCTGCTGTTGAGAACGCAGTAATGCGATTTAACTTGCTTTCAGAAAATGGTGGACGCCACATTCAACATGCTTTGTAACACGTTTTATAAACGATTAAAAACGTTTTAAAACGATGTCTTCATGTCTTATTTCGTTTAACAATATTAGCATACAACATTCCCGCTGGTGAGGTTGACTTTTTTTTTTTTTTTTTTTCAGGAAAATAAATCCCATGACCTCCTGTAAGCTATTACCAAGTTTGATAACATTTGGTCCAGTAGTTTTCATTTGGCCATTTCAAAGTGGAACTTTAATTATAAAGACCCTGTATATTGCACGTATATTTTTCCCCGTGCTGCTCGGACTTTCTGGTTCGCCAGAGTCGTACGAAGATAACAAAATTCGTGCCTATAAGGATAATCACTTGAGCTAGCACATACATACTTACAATAATTGTTATGTAATAATTATTGTTATGTAATAATTAATTGTATGTAATAATTAATTGTAATGGTAATAATGAATTGTTATGTATAATAATCAGAATCGTACAAGATGATAAATTAGTGCAGTATAAGGATAATTACTTAAGCTAGCACATACATACTTATAATACAATAATTGTGAGCGTTAAGAAACAATGGCTGCATGCTATCAGAAACGACATAACCAGATTCGGACCAATCTTTTTGCACTAACTCCAAATATGTGATAAGAAAAACATAATGTATATTAATTAATAAATATAATTTATAACAATTTGGGGCTCCTGTTTGGGTTCGTCGTCGAATTGTGCATGCATGTTAATGGGAAGGTGGCCGCCGAAGGTCCGCACTGCTAATCCCAGATAGGTCGAGAGCCACAGTGGGCCCGTCTGTTAAGTTTATTACGGAGCAAGTGTCAGCAGAGGTCAAGCTGCGCTGGATAAAAATTTCTTAAAACCAATCTCCGGATCATAATAGACAGTTAATCGGTAAGCGTTCTTCCTTTGCAAGACCGGGCGTTGAATCCGGGCTAAGGGCATGCTCATTGAAGGCGCCGCATAGCGCCAGTACTGTTAACGATTGCGTTTATAATTTAACGTTTTAAGTATTTTATTGAGTAATTTTAAGTATTTTATTGAATTTGAAATACACTGGAACCTGGTAAATTCACCACCTGAATAAATTGATCAATTTTCATAAGAGAGAACTAGTGGGAAATTGGGAATTACTATATTAAAACTTTGTCATGTATAGTGATCACACGTCTATGGTGACCATTGCAGTCCAGTCCCAAAGGTGGTCACTTTAGGCAGGTTCTACTGTATTTGTACTCTTACACTTGTACCGACTGCTCATATCTTACCTGGTTGTGTTTTTGTGGAGCAAAGGCCATTCTGCGCCAAATAAGGTGAGAACGTACACACAGTTTCATATCTTCCTTGATACTTGCTTGTAAAAGGGAGGGCGGGGCAGACAACCTTAACGTGTAGTTGATAATTCTGCTATAACTTTAAATAATGAACATTAATATACATAGGTACACACATGCAGTAGAGCAGGCCTGTATCCAAGTCAGGGCCAGCAGGATCGTGGCCCCAATTGCCCCATCGACCTATTTCTATATATAAAACAATCTCCGGGTGCCCTGTGCCCCATACGCCCTTTGCCTTGCCCCACATGCCCTTTACCTTGCCCCACATGCCCTTTACCTTGCCCCACATGCCCTTTACCTTGCCCCACATGCCCTTTACCTTGCCCCACATGCCATTTGCATTGCCCCACGTGCCCTTCGCCTTGCCCTATCCTGGCGGCAGGACTGCAGTAGAGTAGCCATTCAAAACTCATGGGGTGGTTATGGTGATTATGACTCAAATGGCTCAAAGATGATCATGAGATGAGGACCAAGAGAAAATATGTTTTGATATACAATGGGGGAGGGGCTTCTACGCCATTACACACACGGGTTGCAAACGAAATTCAGCGACTTTCGTATCAAAATAAACGGATGTTTAGTTTCGCGGTCAACAACGTTGAGAGAAAAAAAGGCCTTCGATGCTATTTTCGTGAAGGCCTTGGTCTACACTCTTAGGATACGCACCAATTAGATAACGTACAAGAACATCTTTTCTAATTTCTGACGCGCTTACTACGGGAGTACAGAGTAAACGGAAGCTTGCGTGATTCGAGAAGAAAACTAATGGGAAAATTTGGGCATTTACAAATTTTAGATATAATTAATAAAATTATGTAAAAGTTCTACTTTTATTTTGTTTTTTGTTTAAATGGAAACACTACTTGAAGATTAAATTCGATTCGAAGATTGCGGTTGAAAAACGCAAGGAGCGAGTTTTAACTGGCTCCCATTTTGATCTGTTCATAACTATCCTTATTTTGACATAATTTGGAAAAAAAAATACTTTGATGTCGTATGAAAGATAATTATTGAGAGTGATGACAAAAAAAGGTAAATAAAAATAATTTAAAAGCAATGAATTGATGGACATGGGACCGCTATGCGATTACCCCCCTCCTCACAAGGTTTCATTTATTTTAAAACTATATTTAAGACAGTATTTAAAGAATATATTTCACTCCTCTCTATATATAAGCTAGCCCATACACTCTGCATAATTAATATGAGCAACTCCATAATAATATATAGCATTAATATAATATAACAAATAATTAATATAAGAATAATAACATAAATAATTAATATAATAATAACAACATAAATAATTAATATAATAATAATATAAATAATTAATATAATAATAACATAAATAATTAATATAATAATAATAACAAATAATTAATATAATAATAATAACAAATAATTAATATAATAATAATAACAAATAATTAATATAATAATAATAACAAATAATTAATATAATATTATTCTCTCCCCAATTATATATCATCAGAGACTTACGAGTGGACGTATACCACGATCTCGTGGATAACAGGTGAAGGACAACTATTTTTCATTAGTTATATATATAATTAATTAGTAATAATTAATAATATATATATATGTATATTTTCATGTATTTTCTAAAATTACGTACGTATTCATTAAAACGTTTATTAGGTTATATTTAATCCTGTATGTAAAACAATTTTATTTATATATTGGATTACGTTGTTATTAAACTATATAAATAGTATACTCGTCACATGTATATTATCACTCGATTATTAAAATTAATAATTAAAAATGTTTAATGATTTAACATGCTATTTTACTTCTGACCCATTGCTAAACGCTGGTGTACTCTAATTAGAGTAATTCTCTCATCATCGCCGATGATGTGGTTGCACTATATGATTAATATGATATTAATGATGATTAATATGATGATACTCGCAAAGAAGAAAAATCATTATTTTTTTTTTTGCGAGTATTTGATCATCTAACCAGCCAGTGTACCGGTTGTGCTATCCTCCCAGTGACAGTATGAGGTATACTAAGCAGAGGAAGGATGTTGGTACATACAGTACAGTAAAATCTCTATGACGGACACTCCCAAATGGTGGACATATTCTCAAATTACTAGGTGTTCACTAATGTAAGATTTTATGTAGATGTACAAGGTGTACCTGTACTAATGGTCACAACTTTAAGGGGTGATAGTAAAACATCGACGAGCAATGTTTAACGTGGAATCTAGATCGAAAACCACTCACAGCGCCAGTTTGAAAACCTTCCAACATGCACAAGTATTTGTAACCAGTGCTCGAGACGCACAAGATGCGATGCTCCTAATCGTCTATGCACTGGATTATCTGATACGAGCTGCATATTGTACCTCTCATACATTGATTGTAAATATTTGTGCATGCTGGACGGTTTTAGAACTGGCGCTGTGAGTGGTTTGCGACCCTAGGTCCATTATCAAATATCGCATGTCTTGATGGGTACTACCACCGAGGGCTGGCGCAAGAAAATTTTCCGCGCTAAGCGAACGGGATGTGCGCCTCGCCCCCGTAAAGAAATCGACACCTCAATGCATCTTACAGCAATCGACAAGTGAACGAACACGGGACATTCCCACCTTCTCTGTAAAGTTCTGGTTTAAACGAAGTATTATAAACACAGCTTATTTCATAACCCACAAATAAATGAAGCAAGAATGAAAGCAAAAAAATGAGTGGGATTTTGTTGTTGAAGGAGGAAATTATAAATGTCAGTACTTGTAATATTACACAAAAATATCAAAAAGAAAAAGCGTCCTATAAGCCTTTAGTGCGACAGTGGTACTACTCGGGTAATTGAAAGTGTGGCGATAATGAGAAAAATGTTATACAGATTTACGTAAATCTGTTAGAGGAAAATCTGTTAGTGCTGCAAGAAAGCAAGAAGTTGTGGGCATGAAAAAAAAGGGATAAGAGAGACGTATGTGAGGAAGAGTTAATATTTGTGAAGGCATTCAATCGAAAATACTCTATTCAGTTTCATTTATTTTTTTGCCAAGTTTCAATCATCCTAAAATATTAAGTATCTTTAAAATAATTTGTCGTGGTCAAGCTTAGTTCGCCTATATAGTCGTGAAGAACCTGCTACTACTCTTTATAGTTGTCACCAATAGTTCAGGTACGTTCCGTATATGCATCTACGACAAATTTAGCACAGGAAGGTCTAACGCCGACAATGTCAATTCCGCGCGAAACGAAATATAATACACACATACCTGGTAATGATTTATAAATTTGAGCGCAAAATTCAATGCAGTCTTGGTAAATGAGAATTCAGAAAATGAAAAATGTCTGTGGATTTTTCATTAAACCAAAGCAAATAATACCAATGAACGGCATAATTGCTTCAATAGCTTTATCATCCTAATATCTGGAGATTCACAGAGCTTTGCCGCCAGAGGAGAGGTTAACATAAATCAAATTAGAGCAATGCATCTTAGGTCAAGTGCATTAGCTCAGAAAGTTTATAGGGGGTGGGTTATAGGCTCAATGGGGGGTTACAGAGCTACAACTCATATATTCCTATATTAAATATACAAAATTTCATTGCAATGGGGGGGTTATAACCCCCATCGACACCCCCTGCATACGCCAATGGTCAAGAGCGCCATTAAAACATAGAAAGATGGAAGTGGAAACGGAAGAGCAATTTTTTGCTATTATTCAAGACTATGAAAATCGAACATCAGAAGAATTCCTACGAGATACTGCCCTAAATTTTCGCCTGCAGGTGTAAACATAAAATTTGTGTTTTTTTTAATACGTGACGCCGGCAAATCCATAACAGAAAAACAAATTAAATGAACGAAAAAACAATTTTAAGCATACGAGATTTTCAAGATCTGCTAGTCCTTAGTCTGTTAAAAGGAAGAAAGGAGTTGTTTTGGAACGCTACCATTTTGCGAAGTTGGAGCGCAACGAATCGTCGCCTCCTGAACTCACATTTCATCGAATCGCCTTGTGCCAAATTGTCGTGATACGGATATATATGAGCAGTTTGGTGTTAAAAATGGACTTTCTACTTTTTTTTTCTCCAAATTTTACAGAAGGGAAAATCTTTTCTGTTTGCATCAATATTTGCTCCCTGGCTTAACTTTTCGTGGGCGCGTACATGGTACCTATTCTCCTACACAACTATCCACTCGCAAAATTTCACCTTACAGATTAGACATAAGTGCAGACACACAAAAGTTTTTCCTTCCTTTGTAAAATTTAAATTTTTTTTTAGCATAAAACGATTCATATATAGTTGCAACAAGTTGCCAGATGCAATAAAATTAGTAATTGTTTAATATCCTCAGTGGCGTAGCTGGCTTATTCTTCTCTATAAAAAAAATATTCCCAAAACCAGTGGTTCTCAACCTTCAAGCCGTGACCCACTTTTATAGTAGAAAAGTAATCCGCGACCCACTTTTATAGTAGCCAAGTAATCCGCGACCCCCTTTTATAGTAACTAAAAGATCCGCCCGCCGCCACATTTGCATAATAAAGGCATTTTTAACAGAATAACCGAAACAAATTAAATGTAAAATTCTATATTAATTACATATATTATATTACTTATATTAATTGTACATACTATGTTAATTATATATGTTTTATTAATTATATTATTAGATTATAATTATATTATTATTATAGACAAAGTCAATAACCATCAGCACAATATTGCAACGTGTGTAGTCGCGTTGAAATATAAAAGCGTTGGAAACATTTGGTCTAAAATTCCATATTAAAATAATTGCAACTACAAATAGTTGCGGGGATTCCCCCCGCAGAAACCAGTTTGCGACCCCCAGGTTGGGAACCACTACCCTAGACAAAAGAAAATTACAAATGTGTTGAGCACTGAGATGTAGCTATAGCCCTCTTAGACTTCAAGGCTAGTTACGCCACTGTACCCCCCCCCACCCCCCTCACTATCGCTTTTCTTAAAGAAAAGCAAGAAAGTGAACACACCGGCGTAAATATAATATATAATGGACTTCTTCATTGCTATTTTACCAGTGTTTAACCTTTTGTATGTAAATTTCCTCCCTGGTACCCTGTATTTTATTTCTAATATACAATGGACACAAAATGTATTTGTATATCTACATTATGTTGCATAACTAGAAGTGGAAAGCAAATGTTACGCAATATTTTTAACCACTCGATTACTCTTACAATTACCATCTATCTATATGTTTTTTCGATAATCGCAAAAAATACTTATAAAAAATAAAATCCAATTTTCATGCTAAAAAAAAAGTATGTGTACATCTAACGACATCCTGTTTTAAAGCAGTTAAGCATTATATTATACAAATTTATAACAAATTAAAATTCTGCACTTTTCAAAAGAGATATTATAAGATTTTTGGAACAGAAATTTAGTTACTTTCTGCTGTCATGGCTCTGAAAAAGCGCGAGTTTTCCATTGAAATGTGGCGCAGTATAGCCCAGCTGCTCTTGCGCCATAAAACAAACAATCCATTGAAATGGGGGAGAGGATTATATTTTTTCGTGGCTGTGAGTTTGGTAATCGGGAGATAGATAAGAATATAATTTTGAACTTCTTTGTTGCTCGGTACGTAATAAAAAAAGGAAGGAGGAGTGCTTCGGAGAATAAATCGAGATCTGGCCATCCAAAGAAGCAAACTGCAAGGCAGGTGAGGAACATCATCAAGCAAGTATAGAAGGTTCCCTCCGTATGTGGTCGAAAATTAGCTATTAATGGCGCTTCAGCGTTTCAGGGACAA
>QLNU02013614.1:8569069-8588597 GCA_006491805.2 Dysdera silvatica
CAGAAAGTTCATAAGAGGAGGGTTATAGGCTTAATGGGAGGGGTTACAGAGCTACAACTCATATATTCCTATGTTAAATATACAAAATTTCATTGCAATGGGGACTTATGACCCCCATCAACAACCCCCTGCATACGCCAGTGGGGTTTGCTACTATTTGCGGTCTGCCTTGGAACGTATTACCCATTAATGAGAGGTGAGGGGACTACTGTACAGGAAGTTCTGCCCTTCAGGAATTGATTCTTTTCGAGCCCTCGTTCGTACAATGGGAATTCATACAACGGGAACTCATTTCCCATGGATGCAATGTAATAAATATGGTTTTAGTTTCTGACAATTCATTTTTCCCACTGAGCAGGCCAGGACATGGGATTTCCAGGGCCCTTAGGCAGTTTACTGCCAATTCCCCACCACTATGCTTAGTCACTAAACAGTAGCATAACAATTAAAAACTCATGGGGGCTCGAGTGGCTTTAAATAAGATTATATGATGCGGATTTAGGGAAAATAGTGTATTTTGATATCCGATGTGGGGATTAAGCCCCACTTCCTGTATTTTGATATCCAATGGGGGAATTAAGCCCCACTTCCTATATTTTGATATCCAATGGGGGAATTAAGCCCCACCCTGTATTTTGATATCTAAGTGGGGAGATTAAGCCCCACTTCCTGTATTTTGATATCCAATGTGTGGATTAAGCCCGCTTCCTACGCCAGTAGCAAATTATGTTTGTTATGGTTCGTCAAGGTTTGGGCTTGTCTCCTGGGCATTTGCCCCTCTATGCCTTGCCCCGCCACTTCAACTACTCCTGCAGGAAAGAATTATTTTGCACCTAAGATATTAAATGACGTTTCGCTTTCAAAATTCTTTAAGAGTTGGACTTCGCTCGTCATCAGTTGCTTTAATTTACGTTTCAAATACTTGAAAAAAAAAAAAAAAAGCACTATGATTATATCTCTGTAGCACCCTGGTCCACTGGCTGTAAAATGGAAGCTGTATTTAAGGCGGAAGCTGTATTTTTGGCGCAGTATAGCCCAGATGCTCTTGCGCCATAAAAAAGCCAAACAATCAATCATTAATGGGGAAAATATTATTTTAACGTTAGGACAGTGACGTTGAAGAGATGCTTGAAATACCTTCAGAATTCCCATCTGCATTGGAAAAGAAAAATCTTGACTTTTCCAGGTTTTTTCGGTAACATTCCCTGACTAATTACAAGCAACTTTCAACTGAACTTCGATTGCGGGGAAAATGATTTTACTTTCGTGGAAGATTTAACTATTCAAAACAGAAGTTAAGAAGGTTTTCCTTGACTTTTCCAAGTTTTTTCGGTAACATTCCCTGACCAATTACAAGCAACTTTCAACTGAACTTCGATTGCGGGGAAAATGGTTTTACGTTCGTGGAAGATTTAACTATTCAAAACAGAAGTTAAGAAGGTTTCCTCTGACTTTTCCAGGTTTTTTCGGTAACATTCCCTGACCAATTACAAGCAATTTTCAACTGAACTTCGATTGCGAGGAAAATGGTTTTACTTTCGTGGAAGATTTAACTATTCAAAACAGAAGTTAAGAAGGTTTTCCTTGACTTTTCCAAGTTTTTTCGGTAACATTCCCTGACCAATTACAAGCAACTTTCAACTGAACTTCGATTGCGGGGAAAATGGTTTTACGTTCGTGGAAGATTTAACTATTCAAAACAGAAGTTAAAAAAGTTTTCCTGGACTTTTCCAGGTTTTTTCGGTAACATTCCCTGACCAATTACAAGCAACTTTCAACTGAACTTCGATTGCGGGGAAAATGGTTTTACGTTCGTGGAAGATTTAATCATTCAAAACAGAAGTTAAGAAGGTTTTTTTTGACTTTTCCGAGTTTTTTCGGCAATATTACCTGACCAATTACAAGCAACTCTCAACTGAACTTCGGTTGCCGAGAAAATGGCTTCACGTTCAAAGGCGGCCCGAGGTTGATTTTGAACCTGGGCTGGCACGGATTGCTTTTTGATGCCCCTCCCCCTCCGGCGAAAACAGGAGATTTTCACAGATGCGCAGTGAGCCATATGCCCTATAACAGTGGCCAAAAGTCTCTGAAAGAATTTCTCTAAAGATGTCTCTAAAAATTTCTTTAAACTTGTCTCTTTTTAAAGAGATTTTTTACTATTGGGTCCATTAAAAAAATTTTAACTTGACTTCAGTTTGGCTCCCCCATCCAAACGGGGTCCGGTTCGCCCTTCCCTTAAGTCGCCCCTGTTCACGTTCGAGGAAGATTTAACCATTCAAAATAAAAGTTAAGAAGGTTTTCCCCTGACTTTTCCAGGTTTCCCAGGTGTGTGGGAGCCCTGTCCCTCTCAGGGCCCGGATGGATTTTTTAATATATCACGTTAAATAGCTGAGACTTCGTAAAGTGGAAATGCTTAAAGATAAAACTACTTGTATTTTTTCACATGTCAACAAGGCCCGATCATGCCTTTGTGGGGCCTAAGGCCAGGCACATGTTTGTGGCCCTTCTCATGAAAATTTGGAAATGCCCTCAGTAGAGAGCTGAGCCCATTTGGGGGTTACATTGCAGAATTGGTCCCATCGTAAGTTGGATAGGTAAATCTAGTGTTACCTATTGTAAGGGATTCCTCCAAATAAGGGATGATTACTCTGATCCGTAGCATATGTATATATCAACACAGCCACCTCCGAAGAAGAGACACCTCTATTTAAGGGACAAAATTTCTTGTTTCATAGGTGTCCCCTATTGGGAGGTAACACTATAATAACAAATGCATAGTGCTACTGCGCTGAACTTTTTTTTCCTTTTTAGGAAAAGATTTGGTAAAAGTAAAAAATTTATATATAAAAATGAAATAACATTTTGGGGGGGGATTCTTTTTTTGGGGGGGGTATAAATTTGCGAGGTCCAAATCCCAGGCTTTGGACGCCTTTGAGGTGATCAGGCCCTGCATTCTAATGATTTTAAATAAAATAAAAGATTCTTTGATACATCGATATATTTTAATACATGATGCTACGTTGCGTTTTCAGTACGTACGTGGCTATGAATAATGGGAGAGAGATTGACTCGTATATAGGGCACAGTTTTCTCGCAACCGATTCCGACAACAAGAAACTGGCGCCACTGAGGTTGGAAAAACATCGAAATTCATCTTCATTAGCGACCATTTGACACGCGATACTTTTATACAATTCAAATTTGTCGCGTTCGTCCATGAGATCAGTGTTGGATTTAGACATAGGCCAAGTAGACCCTGGGCCCCTACTACGGGACCTTGATATTTTAAGAGTTGTTTTCATTTTGTTTATTTACAAATGTCAAGTTTCATTATTGATAAACATGAATATTGCAGACAACGGACTTAAAAAAAACCAAATAAACAAACCATGATTGATTGAATATCGCGAAAGCAGTGGCGTAGCTATAGAATTTGGGCCCTTGGGGCCCTCCTACCCCATATCAGGATCCCACAATTATTGTTGAATCCTCTTTAAAGTTTTGGAGCCTCAAAAGATATTAACTCTTGTAGACATCAATTCGATGTACTTTTAAAAACCATTTGCTTCTGTATAGATGAGGACAGCACTTCTTGTTGTAAAATGAACAAAAAAGGTTGATTGATTGATTGGCTTTTTTATGACGCAAGAGCATCTGGACTATACTGCGCCAGGAAAACAAGAAAGGAGAAACGATTTCTTTAGAAAAATTAAACACTTTACTATATCAAGTTAAACGAAAAGAATAATCAAAACGAAAAACCGAAAAGCTATTACAGAATCGAAAACTTAAAACTACTGTTTCAATTAAAGTCTTTCGAATATTGATTGATTGATTGTTTGGCTTTTTTATGGCGCAAGAGCATCTGGGCTATACTGCGCCAAACATGGTAAAACTTTCGAATATTAAATTCGCATTCTCGCAGCGCCAGATCTCGCTCACTGAAAATATTAAATAAAATAGTATGATACTGCGCATGCGCAGTATCCAAACGATGTTATACTTTTCCACCTGGTGGGGAAAAAGGAATGCCACGTAACAATTATGCTATCCAAGTAGCCTCGACTTCCAAAGACCCCTCCTTTGGTTACATTGGCATCGCTATCCCGCTGAGCGAAGGCCCCATTCATTAATGTAATTCGCTTCTTCCAGCCAAGGGCCCCGCACGATTCTTGCTAAATGCGTCACTGCTTGAGATATGTACATACACTGCCGGACACAAGTCTCAATACTATTCAGGGTTGAGTTGTCAAAATTTTAACGACCGGTTCTCCCTCAAGGGTGCGGCTAGAAAATATTTTCGGAAGAGGCGCAATGCTGGAAAGCCAATCTAGAATTCTATAAGTGTAAATTTGCTATTCCTGGAGGAAGGGGCCTGCGCTTATATAGGTCTCCTAAACTGCAAAAATTTCGCAACCTTGTGGCTGCGTCACTAAATTTTTAACTTGTTTGTTTTAGCTTTACGGCGCAAGGGCTATGCTGCGCCGGAATCTATAGCTTTCCCGTGAGAAACCCGAATCTTTGGAATACTATGGAACCAAACCCAGTGAATTACTGTGAGCAATTAATCGGAAAGCACTCGATTTTTTTGTTTTTAATTGGGTTCCGAAGACCGAGAGGAAGAGGGTTAACAAAACCAAGTTTTCATATTATTGCCCTTCTTAAGGTTAGTACAAGTACCACGGGAACTGGATGTTACAGAAGGTTCACAGGGCAGCGTTATTGTAATTTTCTTGGGGGGGATAAATAAATGTGAGGTTTTTTGCCACCAACGATGTATTGTTAAAACTAAAACCTATTTGACCACACATCATAAGGTTTGATGGGTCGTAAAAAAAAAAGTCACATACTGGAGTGAAACCGGTGAGCTCTTGGTTGGAACCGAAGTGTCATGACAACTGGACCATCAAGACCCGGAGAGAGATCGTTAACCAAGTCAGAATGTGACGCTTTTGCCCATTTACACTTGGAAGACGTTAACTTATATTCGCATGTGCATTGTTGTTTTGTTTTTTCAAGATATTATTACACTTAGCGGGATAGCACAAATATCATGAGAAATGGAAGCAAACTTAATTCAAGTAATAACATAAAGAAGAATAAAGACATCGTCCAAGGCTGAAGCAAAATAGCAATCAATCGTGGGTGTCAAAACACCGTAGTTCAAAATCGGTTTAAATGTCAAAATGTGCTCAAATTACCGGTTTGTAAGAACTGGTGCCAACTAGCTACGGTTCACCGTTGCCCGTTAACAGAGAACAAAAGGTCGATGGGTACCAGGGAATGGTATGACATCGCAGAAAATACGATGTGTAACCATATTGAGAATGAAGTCAGCAAGGAGAAAAATAAGCCGGAAAAGGTAAAAATGAATCAAAGGAATTAAATTTTAGCATCCATATCTTTTGGCTGAAACTAGAGCTGATTTTTGGGGCTTTTTCTAAGTTAAACCTTCAAATTTTGCAATAAGGAAAGTATGATATACAGGGTTCTAAGGAAAGTATGATATACAGGGTTCTAAGGAAAGTCGGAATGCGGCCAATAATATTTGAACCAAGACAGATAGTGCAGCAGAAGTTAGGTATAGTAAAATGGCTATGCACCATCGGATGAGATGAACAGCAGCACCGCTGGTGGCGAATGGAGGAAGTTGAAAACGTTATTTCGGAAAATAATGAATATAGAGAAATGTTTTCAATTAGAAAGTTGTAGAGCGTCCTTCAATTAGGAAAAAAGATATACAGCTTACATGCAATATGTACACGTACTGCCACAAAGTAAGGTGTTCCGGAAGTTTCAATGCATCACTTTAAGTTAATGCTTTATAGCGCTTTAGAGGTTGAGTTGAAGTTCTTAAAGAAAAGAAAACATAGTCTCTCTCTCTCTCTTTTAAGAACTTCAATTCAACTTTTAAAATAACAGAAACATTAAAAATCATGCACTGAAACTTCTGCAACACCTCACTTCGTTGCAGTACGTGTATGTACATATTGAATGTGAGCTGTATATCTTTTCCTACTAACTGAAGGATGCTCTACAACTTCCTAATTGAAAATATTTCTCTATCTTCATTATTTTTAGAAATAAAATTTTTAACTTCCTCAATTCGCCACCAGGGGAGCTGCTGTTCATCTCGTCTGATAGTGCATAGTCATTTTACTATACCTAACTTTCTTTGCAATATCTGTCTTGGTTCAAAAGTTATTGGCCGCATCCGGTCTTTCCTAGGAACCCTGATGTATGTTCCTAGGCTTTTCCTAGGAATATATTTTGCCAATTTGGGGTTCCTGTTTCATTTGGGGTCGCGCTGTGCCGTCGCCGTACTGGTCCAGACGTTAAGACGGCATACACTATTTGATTGATTGACTGATTCATTCATTAATTCTTTCTTTTAATCGCTGGTTACACGGTGTGTCACGTCGTTCCATGATCGAATCACTTATTGGGTCTTTTCATTTATAATAGATGGGCGAAATCGTTCATTCGTTCGTTCACAGAATGATTCGACACACCTGCATTAAATTCGGTTAACATTATGGCCTGAAGAGAAAGATGCTTTCACTGGACTTTAGGCTGGGGAAAAGGTCCAGGGCCCCAGCTCGAAACCTTAATAATATAACAGCCATAGTTTATCATTAAGTGTAATTGGTGATTGGGGGGGCGATCTGCTAAAATGTCCGGCGGCCTGTCCGAGCTGACATACTTTAGGTACTATTTTCATTACTGTGAATTCACATATGTACAGTAAACTTACTTTTATTCGGCACTACTATGCCTATGAACGCAGGAGCGGACCGGGTTTTTTCAAAGGGCGCATACCTTGGATTTTCGGAGGGCGCGAGCCCTTGTCCATTCGAAGGTGCCCTATCGCCCATGAGGACGCACGGGCCTGGTTATATGAACCAGGCCACCCCTGTATGAACGCCCGTAGGATTCCAAGGCGTATGCATCTGGCTGCATTATTTGCAGGTATATGGATTATATAAGACAGTAGAGGCCCAAACAACAACTTTTATGGACTTTTAGATGGTATGACGACTGATAAGTCGACTTTGGATATGTAAATACAGTCGAACCTCGTTAAGACCAACAGAAAAGCTGCTCGTATTAACAGTAATTTGTATAATTTCGAAAGGAAAGTACGTTATACAATCTGACGGGACTTCAGAAAACGGTTCGTATTAAAAATAATTCGTCTTAACAAGGTTCGACTGTATAGGAATACACAAAAGTTTTGAGCCCAAAATTAGGATTAAAACAGCGCTCAAAAAACGATTTTAGAACAAATAACCATTGAAAAAAATAACACCAAGTCACTGTGGGGCTACAGATTCGAGGTACCCTAGGTCTACACGTAAATTCGGCATTGATGCAATCCGAACCTCGATGAACCGACCTAACCTCTTTTTTATCCTTGCCAACCATACATTGCTGGTTATTCTGCAACGTACTGGTGTCTGGCAGTTTTATACAGTCAGACGAAATATTCTCAATCGTTCCTTCATAGGGTCGCCATACAGACGATTGGCATCACCCACGATATACAGTATATAAGTACGACCAAGCTCAGTTGGGACTCAAATCAAGCGAGTCAGCAGGCAGCGATCACATCCACCGAATCACTGGAATCTGACCTGTAAGGCTTATTAAGGTTATTATACCAGTGCCTTGCGTCTTTGCCACCGTATCGGCAACTCCAATCTTTCAATTTGTTTACGTGTTTTGGCGCCCCGTTTCGTTTATCATATTAGCTAATGCATTGATAAATATCAAGGCGATTAAATGTAATTGCCCGATACAGTTTACGAATGATCTTTCTTCGCTACGTGCCACCGGAATGTAAACAAATGTGTTAAAACCACACATTTCTATTTTCGTTTTGAAAAACCACTGATTAGAAGCAAAGATAGGCTTTCCAAAATGGTGACGAAACGTCTGACTTTTAGTGGAGTCAATAGACCTATTGTATTTTGGAATTTCCTGCCTTCTCACTGTCGGTATCTGAGTCTGCGATCTCACCTCTTACTTCTTCCAAGAAATTTTGGTAAATTACTTCCCATTAGCTGTTTGGCAACGTCTTTGTAATCAGCAGATACCACAGCTTTGTTTTTTCGCAGTCCCTCTCCAATTCAATTCCACGAATGCTGATTCCACTTCTGGGGATCAACCAGTAAGAACAGACGATTCAACAGCTAGTAATGCCAAATGTGAATCTTCTAATCTTTTTGATTTTTCAGAATTGTAGCAATTACTCGCATTTCATTCAGGTATTCCCTGCTCGTGGCAAAACCTCCTCTGAACGTATACACCATCATTAGCTGACAAACAGTCTACACCCTTTACTTATTTTCCTTCACAAACTAAGACAACGTGAGAAAGTTGGCTACGAGCATTGGCTTCGTATTCCCAATGAAGGAGAAAAGCTTCGAAGTCGGTAAAAGTGGAGAATTCTTATTATGCTTGTGTTCCTTCAGTGGTGTAAGAAAAAGAGAGTGACTCAAGCCCTCTCCCCCACTGGATATTCAAACATTATTTTCTATGAAACCGCATCACCAGTGGCAGTGTTAAGCTAGGGCATGACTCCCAAATATAACCGGATTTTATTATATGCCCATGTACACGGGCGGCGTCTGTGCACATGGGCAGGAACTTTTGCTCCCCCCCCCTTTTTTTTTGTCTAGAACAGCTACTGCGCATCACATAATCTTTAAAGCCACTTGATTTCTCTCCTGGGTGAGTTTTGAATTGCCACGCTACTTGATAACGCATATATAATTATTGGACATCATTTTAAATCAATATCGTAGCCAGGATTTCATTTTGGGGTGAGTGGGTCAATACTTTTTACAGTCAGGGCCCCCCACAGGGGGGACTGTTGCAAAAAAATGTCACCGTGTCATTGGCAGTTACTAGCGTCTATATAGAAAGAACCATGAGTCGAAATAAGATTGTTAAAAATAGACTGAGGTCATCAATGACCGATCAGTGGTTCAATAACCAGCTTGTATTATGCTTCGAGAAGGATATCATAAATGCTATTTTTAATGAAGAAATAATAAACGAATTTTCAAAAACTAATAGCAGAAGGCGTGATTTACTGGCTTTGTAAAAAGAAAACCTTTATATTTCAACATGTTTCTGCAATATACCGTTAAAGTGTTAATGTTAACATTACAATGAAACCATTGTGAGAAAAGTGTTGTGAATGTGAATTTTGAAAGAATGCAAAGTTTAAAAGTTCTGTGTGTGTGTAATGTAACCCCCACAAATGTAAGGGGATTTTTAATGTTTCAGATACTGCAATGTGTAATTAATATATCAGTATATCCATTATATATTAGTATATTCATTGCTAAAAACATATCATGCATGTTAAATTACAACACAGTTGTAAGTGCTAACTGTAATAAAAACATTATTACAATTTTCTTCAAGATTATTGCCAAATAATTAATTCATTCATAAATTGAGAATTTCAGTATCTTTTAAATAACGGTGTTATATTATGTAAAATGTAATAATACGAAGAGTAGTGATAGTGAACCCAGATATTTCTCGGTCGAAGGGGAGGGGGGTGTGACCATGCTAAAAATGAATTTTTTGTAAAATATTTGTTAATCGATTTCCAGTTGCTAGTTACAGTAAACACATTAAAAATTGCATAATCAAAACAGGTTTTGCGACCTTAAAATCCACCAACACAAACCCCATAGTTATGTACAACTTAGTGAATTTACAAATACAAAAACTGTATTAAAAATGAATTGTTTTACACTAAAAACTTGCATTAATTAAATATTTACAACGATTTCATTTGCTTTTTATTATAAAGGAGGTTAACTAGATAATCACAAAGTCTATGCTTCATCTTCGATTCCATTTAAAAGGCGTGTATGCACATATAAGGGAGAGGAGTTGGTATGATCATAATCCTTTACAGATTAGAAAATTTAGCTAAAAACATTTTTTTTCAAGTTTTAGTTATATATATAGAAATAAAATACAGGGTACCAGGGAGGAAATTACATAAAAAGGTTAAACACTGGTAAACTAGCTAGTTACTCCTGATGAAGGACTGCTGCTGATGCGTCCGAAAGCTTGAGTGATCTTTTTCATTGCTAGTTTACCAGTGTTTAGTTATAGCAGATATTTTCTCGATAAACATACAAGCTTAATTTTATATAAATTATATTAGTTTTGGTGAAAAATGGTAAGTTTTGAAAGAAGTTTAGTCAAAAGTACAAGTTTTATCAAATTTTTCAGTAGGCAATGTAGTATGAAAAGCACAGTTCAGGAAAATTATTTTAATAAGTTATTTATTATAACAATGAATTTTAAATTTCCTTGACCCTCCCGATCAGAAAAAACTTCCCCGATTTTTCCAGATGAGTAGACACCACGTTAATAATAGCTTGCATTTTGTGATTTAAAGGAAGCTACGAGTATTCGACACAAAACTTATTTTTTTAACACATTCACCTAGTGTCGCTATTCAAGGTACAATTCTTAAAGCGCCAAAAATTGAACACTTACCGACAAGCTGTTTGTTGTAGTTATAATAATAGTAACTTTATTTTTGGAGAGATTATGAACGCTTTTACATAGTGCAGTTATACTTCGTGATACGTAGTTCACGTCCACCAGGGCAATAATGGGTAAAGATAAAGTCTGACAAGGCCCATGAAGTTGGTTTCCTAGTATACATTATAGAGCTTTGCAGGATATTCTGTGTGTGTATGAGTGAGACTCATTTTCTTCCGAGCAACCAAGCGGAAGTCTTGCATTCTTGCAGAGGGAACTTGGTCAGACGTTGCTTCTGATGATGCTCCGCACATCACGGAGTAAAAAATAAAGTGTTTTTAATAAACAGACGAGGCTGAATATCCCACGAAGCTCTATAATGTATATTAATAGACGCCGTGAAAGTCTTCGTGACTGTATGGTTTCCTAGTCCTCAAGAGATTAAGACTCCTCAAAAAAACTGTAGGTCTTGGTGCAGCATGACCTTTGAAACCCTTGCACCGTAAAACAAGCAGAACCAGTTTTGTGAGGTGTCCAGATATCTGCCATATATTAAAACATACGAACATAGATCAGAAGGTAAAACGGAAAACGCTCCATACCAGCAAGTATCGAATCCTGACTTTTTGGATAATATACGAACGTTTTACGTCTACACCACTGTATGGTAAAGGTTAAATTCCAAGGTTGCTATCGACCCAAATTAAATATTGGGGAATGGCGATTAAAAATACGACTTCAGTCACCATCATACTCGTCACTTTATTGTTTCCCAATGCAATCTTGTCCATTTTGACTCTGCAGGGAGGTTACATTCTGAAACCGCAAACTACTTACTATTTTTTATGAAAAATGTTGATCAAACAAACCCTCCTAAGGCTTCAGTATTTAAAGGTTTTGTGGCCATGCGAAAGTGGCTACTAACTTAAATGAAGTGGCCTCTAATAAAAAGGGCCCTGCTAGCCAGTGGTGATTAATCAAATACATGAGTTTTAAGCTTTACTGTATGGCTATGTACACTGACAGGTATAATACAGTAAATAGTTATATGTGCTTATAATAATAACATGTAATATACTGCATGGCCATAGGTTGAAAATGGTTGTCGAGTTGTGTATTCAAAATTCTTCGACTTACATAACAGGCACATGTTTACGAGTATGCACATTATGTGTAATAAATCAATGTAAAGACAACTACATTATGTAAGCAAAGCATCATATTTATTGCTGACATATTTAAAAAAAACACGCATTTGTAAAAAAAAAAATCTTCATATGTAAATAACTATTTTCCAATTTGCTGACATTAGCACTTTGGGAACATGGCACCACGAGTCGGCATCCTCATGAAGATGGCGTTTTATGACGAAAGGGTCACCCTGTACCCAATTAGGAGCGCTTAACTTTATAAGTTTTTGGTTGCAACTCCCTAAACTGTAACATGTTAAAATATGCAGCAAACCCGACGAAATGAACACAGCTATAGATGCAGTTCAGCAGGACGTGAAGGTGGGGGTAACGCTTTGGTTGCTGAACTTTATACATAGCGACAACAAGGCACAAACTTCCAAACAGTGAAGCACAAAACTAAAATATAAAATATTAATTACAATATATCAGTAAAAATTACAGTGATAAGAAAAATTAATGAACATCATCCAAAGGCCCTATAAAAGGCTACATAGATACCAATAACGTAAATACGTGGACAATCAGTAACAAATAACTTACATGGGACACGATCACAGAAAAAACATATACATACAGAAAAATCTCCCTTGACGGCTACTTCTAATAAAATTTTTTTCCAGAAATGGATTTTTTTTTACCCCATAGACCCAATGTTAAATTTACATTCATTCAGAGATCATGACTACATTCTTGGGTACTGATAAGAGAGGAATTTAATTTCCTGCGTATATTCTCATTTTGACCCAAAGGAAAAGTTACGAACCTGCTGTGTGGTTTTGAAAAGAGCAATCAGTCTTATTTGTTTTTTCAAACTGGCAGCTAAAAAAGTGATTTTAACTTTAGAGCAGTGAATTAATCGTATAAATGAAAATGGAAAGTCTGAAAGAATTTTTTTTTTAAATGTGGAATGAATAACATTTTAACTTCAGTATCAGTTGAAGATGATAAAATACTCCATTTGTTTAGTTAACTTCAAAAGTGCTAAAGGAAAAAAAAAATTGGATTAGAAAACATTTTAACATCAAACAAATTTACGATTCATTCCTTTTTTTAAAAAATTGAAAAATTTCATGGTTTGCAATTAACATTAAAATTACAAATAATATTTTTTAGGTTTACATTTTGCCATTCGTAATTTCAACTGCTTTCTATTTAATATTCATCACTATTCACCCTATACCTCCATTAAGAGACCACCTCTCTAAGAGACAGCTTTTTCACAGAACCGACGGTGGTTACCTTAGGGAGAGTTTACTGTACATACAATAAATGATACATAAAAAATTACTAAACTGGTGCTTACTACTAAACTTTGATTTAACCGGGGTGTCTATGCAAATTTTGTTTCGAACTTCCCGACTTTCCCAGACAATGTAACAAAAAATTTCCAGGTGTAGTGTTTTCGCAAGCTTAGATGTAGCAAACTTTTTTTTTAATCAAATAAATAAGAAACAAATTAATTTAAACAACAACATCGTTGGTTTTTAGACGTTTTAAATTAGAGTCATAACTGAAATATTCTCTACCTATCCTGTACATTTTAACATTTCAGCCATCGTCAGAAGCCAGACGAAAAAAAAAGAAACTGTATAAACTTTTAAAAATCATAAAATACTGCTATAATTAGTTGAGGAAGGATAAATTAATAATACTAACAAAGAATGGTTCCGACTAAATTAAATTTCAAACTTCCCTGACTTTTCCAGACCAAACCTTAATAAATTTCCCATCACTAATTTTAGCAAACAACTCCTTACAATGCACCAAAATTTGCACAATTGAAACAAGTTTCAAGACCATAAAATCCACTAATACGAATCTGAAAGCCCTTTTTAACACAGTTATAACGATTATAAAAATACAAAAATTGTGTTAAAAAATGCGTTTATTTATACACTAAAAACTTGCATTAATTAAATATATATACAATGGCATTTTCATTCCGTCATTTTTGAAATCATTATAAACAAGTTTAGTTATATAATGCTTCATTTATATATATATATTTAGTTATATAATGCTTCATTTTATATATTTAGTTATATATTGCTTCATCGTTTATTCCATTTAAAAAGTGTGTATGACTATATTTAAGAGAAAGAAGACTCGTATAATTAAAATCTTTTACAGACAAGATAATTTGGCGAAATTTTTTTTTTTTCCAAGTTTTAGTTACATACTTGGCAAATACATTCCCTCCAAAGATACTATATGGAATTTCAAATAGAAATTCAAATTTAATGACATGCATTTTGCCGGGTTGGGAATGGTAAAATGATTCCTTGACCTCCATGCTTACCCAATTTTACACCGTTTTATTTCTTTCTGTGGGAAGGGTAATTGAAAGACATTGTTTACAAGATCTCTGTGAATCACTCTTAATGAACTGAGGGCAGAATTGTTACTGCGATGGAAAAAGTTAACATCGTAAATGCTGGAGGACACTCAGAGGGAAATTGATTACCATTTGGAAATCCTACGAACCAGAAAACCCATGAAGTTGTTTAGCATTCTGCAATACTCACCCCCATAGATACGAAATTTTTTTGAGTTAAATTGTTACGTATTCTTTCAGCAGTTCCATTTTACTATCCCAGACTCGAAATTACAAGCTGTGGAAATCGGACGGTAATTAAAAAACACCCGGTAAATTCTTAAGTCTGATCTATGTTTTGGACAATAAGTATTTGTACGGAAAATGGTACTTTCACCTTGTAAGCAAAACAGTTTAGCATGAATCCAAAAGCGAGTCCACTCCCTGTCTACATAGACTAGTCCGTGCCCATGTGCCTACACAATGAAAAATACAGAGTTGGGAACAACACAGTGGGCTAATAAATAGCCCGCCTTCAAATATTAGCATTGTCCCAAGAGTTTACATTCGGGACAATAGCTATTTTTGTCATTATAAGTTAGTTACTACGCTATGCATTATATCCAAGTGAAAACAGGCCTTTATACACACATAAATCTGGTACTCACGGTCAGTGTTTTCAGCATGGACTTTCGATCCTTCCACGATAGGTCAAGTCCTTCATAAGCTCTCAAAACGCCCGTTAAGAACATAACGGTCAAAGCAAAATAAGGAATGATAAGGCCATCCTTTGCTAAAAGCGGCACGAGACTAGAAAACAGTAAAACAAAAGTGTTTAATAAACAATAAAGTGATAAACTCACCTTGCACCAACAGATGAAAGTGAACATAAACAGCAACTGAGAAGTGGTGTAATGACAACATGCTTACCACTGCGCCACTCTTCACTCCCAGCTTACCGACAACCTGCTCATTGTAGTTCGGCATTTGGTGCCCTACGAAAATTAGCTTCTTTGGAAAATTGTAGGCCCGCTGCTCTACGGTGATTGATAATGCATTCATTTATCATGTTATTAACTTGGGTTCGATTCCAAATGGGTATCGTGGACACATGCTATTTTCCACACACACACACCGTAGTTTGGGGTTTGGTTCCCACCGCAGCAAAAGCTCCTTGGAAAACTGTAGGTCCCCATGCATGCAGCATTACTGTTGCTGTCCTTATGTTGTGAACGCATAAGCTAAGAAATAACGATAGAATATCAAAATCATTGCCTGAAGCAAATAAATACAACAAATCCTCCAACTGCCCATTGTAAGGGGATATCCAAAGTTCTTGGAATAGACCCTTAGCATGCAAATGGATCGTAGTTGTGGGTCAAGGCTCCAGGTAGCAGTAGTTCCACATCTACGAGACATTTGCCAAGTGGAATTACCTTAGCAAAATTGAGTCCACGTTCCCATGTTTACCATGAGCGTTTTCGCGGTTTATTTTCATATTTTCACACCTTCTAATCTTCAGTACCCCTTCTCACATTAAAATTCCTTTCTCAGTACTACTCTTAGCTTGAGGAGTGGGAAGTTTTAGGAAGAGGGGGGGGGAATAACAGCTGTATGCAAGGTTCTTATTCACATTAGTGAAAACAAATCCCCCGACTTTCCCAGGTTCTTCCCTGACCTTTCTGACAAAATTCTATGACCAACTGCAAACAAAACTTTGAATTGAACTTTGTTTTCAAGGTTTGTTTGTGGTTTTATAGCTCGAAGGACTGCAATGGTTATGTTGCGCAGGGACGTACTGTTTTCCGTGAGGAATCCAAATCTCTTAAGGTTAAGAATAATTGATCACGTTAAAAAATTTATTTTAAAAGGATATATGGCGATGTTATTTTTAGGATGTAGATGAAGCTAGATTGATTAATTGATTGATGACCTGGTATCCCAGACTCCAAACAGGATTACAAGGATGATGATTGATGGTTGTCGGCAAAACAACACTGAAGAATAAATGGATACATTAATAAAAAATTTATTTTGAAGATGAACATCACCACTGGCCAGGATTGTAGCATAACGAAACTGATTACATCGATGTCAATAACTTATGGCGGTTGGTGGCTCAATCTTGCCGGGCGGCCGACCCGGCTAACTAACACATGAGAATGGGTCCTGTCAGGAAGTGCATGAATACACACACACAGAGAGAGAGAGAGCTGACTGGCGCGAAATCCGAGAAACCCACTTCTTCTGGGTGTTTCCGGAGAAATTATTTGCAGGAGATTAACCTGTTTGGCTAGAGTGTAGCTACAGCGCTATGTGAATTTAGCTATTTAATAATTTGTGAATGGAAAAAAAAATAACCTTTCTAAAAAAAACCCGACTAACTTTTAGGGAGGATTTCCAATTCCCTGACAATTACAGAGTACACAGGCGTGTGGAAATCCTGTGGGCATGTTGTTTTTCCTTAAACACTGTTGGATGGATAATGCCATAGAACTAAGCATTTTGTTGTGATATAAAAGCCAATCATGTATGCCGCTTCTCAGGCCATTCCAGCTCGATTTTCTCCACAAGGTTCCCATCGAACCTGCACAACACTGAAGAAAAAAAATTCCTGGTTTTTATATCACATTTTGAATGGAATTCCCTAACTATACTCCTGTTCAACTTAACCTGACAGTGGAGGAAAGGCTATGCCTTGTAACCTTCCGCCCTTACAAAATAATTCGTCAGTTAAGTACTGCATTTTTGTGTTAAATTCATCGTCAAATGCAAACAACATGTCTATATAATTAATCTAGAATTTTATATATAATGTGTACCCAGTAATATTACATTTCGTCTTTATTTAGGGAAAAATGTGTTTATTACGTCATCGCTTTGATATCCAATAGGGTCAAAGCATGTTTTGGCACAATTTGGAGAAAGTGAAAATTGCAGCAACCCTTTCCCTCCACCCCAAAACGGGAAGACGATTCATTCTCTGTTCTTTCTTTCGGACTTCAAATTTTCACATACACGTAATAATAATGGATACTGCTCCTGTATCGAATAATGATTCTTTTACATTTAACCGCATAAGGCTGGAAAACCACTTGGAAGTTCCACTAAGGTTATTATGAATGTTTTTTGCAAAATATACCAAGATTACCCAAAAAAATCTGACAATGATGTCATAGCGATCGTTTCCAGCTTAACTGGTTTCTCCTTCCAGCATACACAGAATGAAAGCTGAATTAAAAGATAAAGGGAAGTTTTCAACTCCGGGGAAAAAAATCCCACTACAAGTAGCTACGCATATGAGGATAAAAATTTACGATGAATTTATATTATCGGCAGTACGGAGAAAAGTTCACGCTTTCTTTTTCAGGAACGAAATTCCTACAAACCTAAAAGTTATGGCTGCATTTAATAAAAATGATGACTTACGAAACGTCAGTATTAGTACAGCAAGACGACTACAGATAGATTTGTGTTTCAGTTTTACTAAACGAAAACAAGACTCTGTGCTGATAGAACGCGATGACATTAAGAGTCGGCATCATCGCTATTTGTGAGACATCAAACGTTTTTGTTCTGAAGGTCGACCCATCGTTTGACAGTGATGAAACTTGAGTAAATTTTGGCCATACCAAAACGAAAGCATGGGTCGATTCCACTGTCAAGTCGGCAAAACAGGCGTTTTTGGACGGCCTCTCACCGGGCTTAAAAGCTCCATCCGAAAAAGGGTTCAGAAATATCTTGGCTCATGCTGGAAACGTGGAAGGTTTTATAGATGGTGCTTGTGATACGTTTTTAGCTTGCAAGAAAAAAGGCAATTACCATGGGAAGATGAATGGGGAATATTATGTGGATTGGTTTAGGAAGAAATTTCTCGCCAACGTGAAGTCGAATAGCGTCATTGTATTCGATAACGCCTCATATCATAGCGTATTGGTTGACACTATATCATCGGCATCTACACGGAAAGTCGATATTGTTGACAATCAAACACATTCCGTGGAGTTGCGCTACGTTGAAGGCCGAACTTTTACGTTTAGTAAATGATGTCGGTAAGAATTATGCAAGTGATCACATCGACGAAATGGCTGCTGAAAGTGGGCACACTGTCCTCCGCATACTCCCCTATCACTGTAAGCTTAATCCTATTGAATTGGTTTGTAGTCAAGTGAAGGGCTACGTTGCTGGTCAAAACCAAACGTTTAAAAAGAATCAAGTTTCGAAACTGACACTCGAAGGCATCGATAGAGTCACACAGCATGTTTGGAGGAATTGCATCGATCACGTAATGAAAACTAAAACTCAAATGTGGGAATTGGATGCCCTTACGGAAAATATTGTCGAACCTGTAATTTTTGCAATTGGCGGCTCCGACACTTCAGATTATTCAGACGATAACCTCAGCGGGATAGAATAATTTTGATTATAAAAATAAATAAAGGCCCTTTTCAGGGCCATAAAATAAAAATAGCATTAATAACAATAAACATTATTACTCCACATACACAACGCATGCCTAGGGCCGTTTTCTATGGCGTAGCTTATAGAGGGAGAGACAACTACATAGAAGTTCATCCACAAATTATGTCCACAAAATTTTACACATTTTTATCACCCCCCTCCCATCCACAATTGTCTGCTTTTAATGACCCCCTCCCGTTGCAGGCATCTTACAGAAGACTACTCCCATCAGCAATTCTCATAATTCAATGTCCGCCCCTCCCTCCAGTTTAAATTTATCTATGGAAGGCAACCCCCACTTCTCCCCAAATCCATTTAAAAAAAAAAAAGCCTGAGAAACGGCAAGAAATTGCCAAATCGGGTTATTGGTCAAAGACTGTAAGGGGGAAAAATAAGAAAGTGCACATGAATACTTGAAAAACAGGGTTTCCTTGTTGCAATGCGGTCGGTTCTAGCTTTCTCTCCACTGTCAGGTTAGGTTGAACAGAAGTATAAAAAAAGAAAAAAAAACCTTTCAACTGAACTTTGACACTGGGGGGGGAGGGGAGATGGCTTCATGTTTGTTGGAGATTTAGCTATTCAAAATAGGAGTTTAGAAGGTTTTCCATGACTTTTCCAGGTTTGATCAAAAACTTTCATTTTTCCCTGACCTTTAGGATGTTGTTTGTGGTTTTATGGCTCAAAGACTACAATAGTTATGCTGCACCTGGACCTATAATTTTCCGAGGAATCCAAATCTCCTAAGACCTAGGGAACCAAACCCTGGACTACAGTGAGCAGTGTGATCTTTATGAGATCTCTGAGTAAGCATTCTTTGCACCGTTGGGAGTCGAACCCGAGTTAACGGCGCACTAGGCAAACACGTTACTACACTGCAGGGTTAACCTTTAAGGAGCGATCTCAAATTCGCTGACCATTTCAGGTTCTCTGGGTGCGTGGGGACCCTGTCTCGTTTATTCCAGTTACAGGAGATATCGGTGATTTTTGAAACATTGCCAATAGTGCATCAACAATGCCGGAGAAAAACTTTATGAACTTG
>QLNU02013614.1:8588697-8606039 GCA_006491805.2 Dysdera silvatica
CTTGAACAATCAACAATAACCACAAAGTAGCCCACTCCTAGACTTTACTAACACCAGCCGAGCGAGTGAGCCGCACGTTAACTAGACAACTTTATTGCACTAATCGAGTTCAGTACCAGCGAGTAAATTTTCCAGCTAGTTGCGTGAAAATTCGCCCAGTGTAATTGAGGCTATAGCAGCTCCACTCTGTAGGGATTTCATTTACATGATAGGGAAAAACACGGTAATTAGCTGTAGTTGGCCGTGGGGAAAAGCGTCAAATAATTTGGTAGCACTGGACCAACCGGCTTCGTAGGTTGTTTTGATTTACGTTCAATGACTGTGATGTGAAAACATACCTTTCCACAGACAAAAAAAAAAAGTTTGGCGCGTAAATAATGGTTTTTTACAAAGTTGACGACATTTTGATATTTGGTGTGTTGCTTTCTCAATTAGTAAGATGGTCCGTTTCTCGTTGGCCATACTCAGGTACTTTTTACACACATTTATCAGCATACTCTGGGGGGGTTCGGTGGGGTCATAACATCTAATAAATATAAACGTATTATATATATATATATATGCTATAAATTTTCTATATATGTTGTTCTATTTATTGCTTCCTTTTCTATATATGTTGTTCTATTTATTGTTTCCTTTTCATATATGTTGTTCTAGGGTTGTAACCCTTTTAACCCCTGTATGTACTTTTCGCAGATGGCAATGCACACACTTAACCACATGTTAGACTGCCTATTTATCGGTGGATTACATAGGAGTGGTTGATGGTCAAGACCGTAGCCAGGATTTAATTTCAAGGGGGGGTTCAAAAATTTTTGCAGCGTGTATCGATAGAATCATAGCATGAAAGTCCCATTAAAAATTTAGTTTCGGATGGGGGGACCAGTCCCTAAGATGCCCCGTCTGGATGCGGGCATGTTGATGGTAGTCACAATTTCCCATTGCGATGTAAATATATATATAAGATTATGGATTTGTAACTCCCCCCCCCCATTATCAACTTTCTGCATACGCCAGTGCCATTTCACCTAATAATATTTATAGGCCAAACTACACGTGTATCCCCTGTGCGATTTGTCGTCAAGACGTGGCAACCCTGTCGCGGCAACCTCCTTCCCGGATTATGTCATCGTGCGCTCGCTTCCCGGCCGCCATGTTTTTTTAAGGAGTAATTACCTGTTATACTGAGTTTACTACCTATTATACTCTTTTCAGATTTTTTTAACAAAAAAAAAAAACTTCTGTCTTTAAGCGTCTGATTTTTTATGGCTTTTGGAATCATTTCCTCCACTTCGTCTTTGTGACGCCGCCTCCACATATACTCTGCGTAGTATGAGTCAAACAGCTTTTCAGCGTTGACATTGCGATGCTCCATGTTCCCTCAATACCTCCTCTCCCTTCTTCCCCCACCTATATCTTCTGCAAAGTATAAGTCCAACAGCTAGTCAACGCGGATTTGCGAAGTACGAGTCCAATAGCTTTTCATCGCCGACATTGCGATACTCCACATTCCACTCATCTCCCTTTTTTCCCCCTCATATCTCTAACCTCTTCCATCCATACCCCTTCAAACGTCTTCCTCCTATATCCGCTCTCCATCCCAAACATACCATCAATTCCAATCTGTTACAAAAATAAATACATTTAAACAGTCGCTCATCCTATCCCTACAACTCACAAACCACCACCGTCACAAACCGACGATACGACACTATAGCTACCATGCGTACATTTTTAACGCTTCACAAAACTTTCCCTCCCTTTTAAGAGTATAGCATTAGTTTTGGCGACAAAACAGGGAATGTTTATCCCGGGGAAAGATTGCACGAAAATTGCCAATAAACTGGACAAAATATAATGGCTGACAAGATGATACCCAAATTTCCATTCTTCCCTGCTTTCAACACTCCTTCCATTTTGTTTTTGCCGTTTGTCTACTGCATTTTGGCTGTTGTTGGCGATCATTCAAATTTGGAGAGAAACCAGCTCTGTAACTGTGATTTTTATCATGGAATGTGCTTACCGCACACAAACCAAACACGCTATTTCCTGAAATTTTATATAAATAATAATTTTTTCAGGTGCTAACAAACCACCTATGTATGGTGATTATGAAGCACAAAGACATTGGATGGAAATCACAGTTAATCTTCCTGCTAATGAATGGTAATGTATCTATTTACATAATGCACTGAATTGTCCTATGTATTTTCTATGTATGTCATAGATTTTCCTATGTATTTTCTATATGTATGGGGGTTTTTTATGCATTTTCTTGGTACATCATAGATTTTCCAGTATTAGTGCAGATTACGTCAACTCCTCCAAAATGGCAGTGGCCATAATGAGCGTCTTCCGTAATGAAATGTTGTTTTCCAGACGTTTTTGTGACACAGTACTTTTCCGGAATCAGTGCATACCTAGTGAGAGAGTGTCCCACACACATCTCTCTTACTAAAAACATCAGTTGCTGTACTGCAGGCCTATGGCTAGGATGAAGGGGAAACTGGGGCAGGGCACAGGGCACCCAGGGATTGCTCTCTCTCTCTCTCTCTCTCTCTCTATATATATATATATATAGGGCCACGCCCTGGCTTGGCTACAGACCTGTGGCACCGCAATCTCTTGAATTCGTAAAGCTTGTAACGATAAAAATAAAAACATTCACAACAGTAAAGTTTCAAACCATTCCTCCGTTAATGAAAAAATGTTTGTTTGTTTTCAAAATGGTGGAATTTCAGTATGCACGCTCGTCCGTGATGGCAAGTTTTAATAAGCGTTGCCGTAATTTGTATAGTAGCATCAATTTTCCTATATATTTTCTGCACATACAGTTTCCCCCCCTATGGATTTTCTATATACAGTAGAAACTTGATAGCTTGAAATCCTTGTCAAACCTAAGTGATTCTAATACCGCTTGAAGTCTCTTTGAATCTTGGTAATTTGAAAATTTACTTTAAGTAAAATTTCTTTGAATTTTGTGTAATCGAAATTCCTTTGTCATCCTGGGCCCTGCGGTGGCGCAGTGTGGTAACGCGTTCTCCTAGTGCGCCGCTAATCCGGGTTCGACTCCCAGCAGTGCAAAAAGAACGCTTACTCAGAGATCTCATAAAGATCGCACTGCTCACTGTAGTCCGGGGTTTGGTTCCCTAGGCCTTAAGAGGTTCGGATTCCTCGGAAAACAGTAGGTCCCGGCGCAGCATGACCACTGTAGTCTTTGAGCCGTAAAACCAAAAAACAAACAAACAAACATTGTCATCCCTTACTTTCTATACATATTTTTTATGCATTTTTATATGCATAACATTTTTTCTTATGTATTTTGTCTATATAATATGCTTTTTCCTATCTATTTTCTATGTGTAATGTACCAGATACTTTTTTCATGTACTATGGATGAAACTCCGAATACACAGGATGATGATGTGTTTGTTTAGTAATGAATCTTGTGTGGATTTAGTTAATTAAATTTCTATGGTACAAAGACAGTGAGGTTTTCGCGGTTGTAAAGTGAAGGATCAAGAAGATAAGATATTCAGATATTAGTGATTAAATCTGAATGAATGTGTCACCACTTCAGGCTTTCTCTTTAATTTATATTGTTTGCTTTTTCTTTTCATTAACTGTCACAATCCATTCATACTGTACTATGTGCAGGATTCCTGCATATGCGGCAAGCCTGGAAATGATAGGGAATTTGAAACCATCCCTAAAAATCGGAGAAACGTTAAATTTATTTGTGAAGCCCAGAAAGGTTAGGAAACATCTTCCTAACTTTTATTTTGAATAGCGAAATGGGGCACAGTGTGGTAACTCATTCGCCTAGTGCACAGTTAACTTGAGTTTGACTCCCAATGGTGCAAAGAACGCTTACTCAAAGATCTCATAAAGATCGCACTGCTCACTGTAGTCCGGGGTTTTGTTCCCTAGGCCTTAAGAGGTTCAGATTCCTCGGGAAACAGTAGGTCCCGATGCAGCATGACCATTGTAGTCCTTGAGCCGTAAAACCACAAACTAACATGCATAACCAAATCTCCTGTGGGTGTGCAGCTGTTTTCTCCAAAGTTTGGCTGAATTAATTCGCATAGAATAACCATGATTAGTCAGGGGTTATTTTCCACCAATGTAAGTGGGAAATTGAACAGCTGCTTTCACATTCTTCTATAGATCAGCAGTTCTCAACTTTTTTATGTCACGGAGCACTTTTCAAGCAAAAAATTATTCACAGAGCATTACCATCGGCCGTATGTCAACAATGCATATGTGCATTTTTGGCTTCTTTTACCTAATCATAGTTTCAAGTTGTTAATCGACATTTTATCATATAATATTGAAAGCACGAATTTGTTTTCTTATTTTAAATCGCTTAAATTTGAATCTAAACTTAATTTCCCAATTAAAGTCATTAAAAACTGGAACTTTAAATATCGTTTTCTGAAACATCGATTATGCATATACTTGCTCATATGCTTTTATTTATTTATTTATTTTTTATACTTTTCATTTCTCATAAGGATGACATTATTTTCAACAATATAGGCACAAAATAGCCTATTTTCAACAATATAGGCACTAAACTCAACGACAGCAAAATTAACTACGGAAGGTATTTTTGAAGCATTTGGGCGCGTAAAACGTCAAGTTTTATTTTATTCGAAATGTAATATTTCCCCCAAATTCCAGAGAAATAGGGAACTTAACTACATAAACATAAAGGAAAAACAATAATGAAAATCTCCTTTAGCTGGAAATTTTTCGATTCAGTGATCTGCGAGAATATTTTGTAATCTGGCTTTTTTCAAATTTTTGTAGAAGGAAAATTTGTGATTATTGTTTTCTTTCTGTTTCTTTTTTATTTTTGTGTAATGGAGAATGCGGAGCACTTGGAAAAGTTTTGTGGAGCACAAGTTGCGTACCACTGCCATAAACAATATCGTAAGGATGTGAGAACAACAGCCACTCTGTTCTCTGGTTCCGAGAAGATGACTTCCACTTCTGTGAGGTGAAAAAGAATGCCATTTTCTGCTTGAATGACAAACTGGAAACCTTGTTCTTAAAGCAAGGTGGAGTTTAATCACCTGCTCTTTCATTTCTTTGGTGACATTTCACACGAAGTAAATATCAAGGGTTCACGAAAAGCCGATTAGGGAAACACCAAAGGGATTAAATCGGCAAATTAATATCACAGATTCTGTTATTAAAAATGTTCTAAACTTTCCCTTTTATCAATGTAATTATTATTGCAATTATGGACCTGCAACTGGTTGGTATTCAATCCCTAATCAGTATCTGGTCCTTTCAGTCAATATCCTGGTCCAGTCACCATGCCCACTGCCTTCGATTTCATTGGCCTGGATTGATTTTCCCATAGGCTTGGCTGTGTGGAAAGGTTACCATAGTATGATCACCTTAGCACTGTGATCCCACATCCCAAAAGATTCATAGTGACATCTTGCAGTGCAAAAAATGCACAAAAACTTGCACTGCTGAAGAACAGTTTTCCTCCCTTCTTATATATATATATATATAACCAAGGCTATAAAAGCTGTGTAGCTATTTCTGAGTGCCTTTGTAGTATTTCTAGGTCTAAGATTAAATATAAAATACTTTGTGTATTTTTAGGTACAAAAATACTTCCCAGAATGATTTGCAGTATTGGGGACTCGACTATCCACCTTTATCAGCCTACCAAAGTTGTGTTCTCGGATACGTGTAAGTGACGCTAAGAAATTATCACCGACATCATCAAATTTAACTGCCATTAATGGCATTGGGTCTCAGTAAGTTATTAGAGAGCTAATGGATGTATTAGCTAATGAATCTAACATTTGTTTAAGGGTAATACATCTTGCACAGCAAACTCTTCTATTAACAACTTCCAAAGGACGTAGGAAAAACGTCGTTATTCTATTTTAAGATTTTATCACATGCATCAAATCCCATCTGTACAAAAAATGGCAGTTGGAAGGGGGATGATCAAGTTTTTAATCATCAAACCAAAAATTGAAATGTGGAAGTCCAGCTACAAGAGTGACCTTCGAAAAGAGGTCACTCTGGCTTGACTTCGCATCGGCCACAAACGCTTCTCCTATCAACATCTCTTAAAGGAAGATGTGCCATGTGCATGAATTTAAATCAGCAACGTTCATCATTTTTTAACCAAAATAATTTTACCCTTCGTGACATTTTATGTGACTCTTTTAATCATGAAATCGTTTTTAATTTTTTGCCGAATATTGGTTTTTCCAATCTCATCTGATGTTATGTTGTTTCATTGTATGTTTTCTGCATTTTTACCATTATTGTTTTAATTTGTTTTGGATTTTAAAACCATATTCACGGTCTCGTCTCATTGGTGCAAAATGACCCCTGTTGTCCTTGTGCCATAAAAAATATAACCAACCAACCGGAGAGAGACTTTAATCGGAATATATATAATTCTATTAAGTGTTTGCCGGGACCACAAACTACTGTCGTTAATCCGAACGATGCTCTATTGAGAAAGATTGCTGTAGTTAATATTAAGTTTAGTAATTAATGTAAAATCTGCAACTTTAACATTTAATTTGAAAAGCGAATATTTAATTATTAAGTCTTTAATTGAAAAATTGTAATTTTGCAGGACTTTATTGCATTTTTGCTGTTCATTATTTGACTTGCGAGTATGTTTCGTTCTGTCGTTTCTTGTTAAGATACTATGACCCGTCATGGGGATAAAAATTGTCAAATTTGGTCAACACATAAAGCAGCCGGGGTACGTTTTTGTGATTGTCATGGCAGGATTGAGGTTTACAATATTTTCTGGTCCACACATATATTCACAAACTAGAACTGTATTTTGTAGGAAGGGAAAAAAAAGAGACACCATTGCAGCCACAAATCAAACCAGGACCCTCACACAAAAAGCAGGGACCCTCCATATGAATCAGATTGCCTTAACCGACTGGGCGTATTCTGTTCTTTGCACGGCACCAAGCAGTGTTGGCGACATATTGCTGTTCAAGTGTAAATATATTGTCTTACACAAGTATTATCATTAAGTAGCCAAATAGTACATTATTGGTAGTAAATTGATGGACTTGTCATCTCGCTTTCGAAAACATAATTCGTTTATTGCTTTGATGTGAAAGTTGGCATTACGAGTAGAATCAACACAGTACCTAGATACATGGTAGGATCAAGGTTAGAAATAGGAGCAGAAAGCTGGGGGGTGTGGGGATCAGTGACATCTAACCATTTCTGTCCTTGCGCCATAGAATCACAACAATTTTCGATTCTCAATGTATATTTGTTTTTAGATTGAAGCTTGACTCATTTGAGAAGAAAATAATTAGCCATTCTGAACTTGAATTCTTCAGGCCGGACTCAAATCTTTAATTTGTATGCAACTTAACTTCACAAAAAGAACCATGCGTGGCTGTATTTGATGATTAAATAAATGTTTGGGAGGGCAATCTAAAAGTCCCTGATTCTAATCTAGCATCAGTATATCAATTGAATTCTTCTCAGACTCTTTATGAATAGAAACAAAATATATATTCCTTGAGTCTTAAAGAAATTGAATATCAAAATTTTATTTCTTTAATCACAGACTTTTTTTTTACTTATCCATACGAGTAAAAACCAATTGACTATTCATGAAGCTGTGTTCAAACTTATTCCATCTGATCGCTTTCTCGAAAGGTTGTTAAATAAATCCTGCTGGTTTATTCCCCCCACCGATATGAGGGACCCATTAAAAAATATTTTTATCCTCTAGTTTTAAATTTTTGTCACTGATGTTTCGCTTTCCCGATTAATAGTATTTTTTAGTAATTGCAGCAGTGCACACCCAAAAGCAGTAATTAATATCTGTCATACTTAAATTATGCCTGTTCATGACATAATTTGTAATGCTGCAAAATTTATATGCTAATATTTTGCATGCTTTTAGAGCCAAGTTATACAATCCTGAATGGGTGCAATTGAACACGTCTAGGGGTTTTGAAGGCTATGAACATAAGATTTTTATGCGGACAACTGGTGAGTTATGCATCATTGTATTTAGTATATTGACATCGGTTTGTTTGTTTTTTCCACTGCATATATTTTAGCACACTTTTTTTTTTTTAATGCTTTCTGTTGTTCCTCCATTTTCACTCTTTAGACTTGCTCCCATTTTTGGACATAACCTTATTTTCATCCCCCTTTAAAAGTTAGTCATTCACCCACTCATTTACTGAATGAATCATTCATTTTACCCAACCACACCTTGCAAGTAACATACAAAGCTCACTGCAAAAAGATTTCCACTAGGAAATTCTGGAACATCCTCCTTTCAGTGTGAATCTGACTGCTAGTGCTTTCCATCTCTTTCTTGTCTTAAAGGGTGTGCTAGGTTACTGCTTTACATGCGATGAAGACATCTAACATGCTACAAGACATTGACTTTCATTCATTTGCGATGGAGAAACTAGTCATGCAGTGTAACAGATGTCTTGGTTCTCAAAGTCACCATGTTAAGAAATGATAGAGTATGTGTAGCACTTTCAGGGCACACCGACACCATTTTTCTTTTTAATGGAACCTTGAATTTCCATATATGAGTATTATTAACTTTTTCCCCTGATTGACTTACTTATAAAGGTAGGTAGTTTTGTATCTTGCATTCATGAAGAATTTCACGGCATCTTTAATATACATTATAGAGCTTTGCAGAATATTTCACTGCGTCTGTTTCCTAAAAGCACTTAACCTTTCACTCTGTGCTATGCAGAGCATACTCAGAAGAAACCGCTGACCAAGTTTCCCTCTGCAAAAAATCGACTTTCCCTTGGTTGCTCGGCAAAAAAATGAATGATTAAAAATATGAGACATACTTTTATAGTACCCTTTCTCTAGCTACCCGCTGATTGGATGATTTTCGGATTATGTACTCTCATTGGTTGTTGGATGAAGGTTGTCACTCATTGACCCAGAGGATGGCGAGTTTAGATTGGCTGAATGAGGCCCGACGTTTTTGTGAAATTTTAGGCAAGAATTCCAAATTGATGGAACATTAACGGAGTCTATTGAAATTATTAAGACAGATTTAATGGCCAAGGCCTCCATGCATAAGCGTGGCCATAATGTATCAGTTTTTGCAATAACCGAGGTGTCATGAAAAAGAACTTGATGTTCATACGAAAAGAATTCAATGTAAACGTAACTTTTTTTTCGTGATATCTCGGTTATCGCAAAAACTGGTGCATTGTGGAAAGAAAAAAGAGAAAGGGTACTATAAAAATACATCTCAAATTTTTAGTCATTCATTTTCTGCCGAGCAACCAAGCAAAAGTCTTGCATTTTTGCAAAGGGAAACTTGGTTGGCTGTTGCTTCTGAGGAGGCTCCGCATAGCATGGAGTGAAACATGTTTTTTCAAGTGTTTTCAAGAAACAGACACAGTGGAATATCCCACAAAGCTCTATAATGCATATTAATTTTGTAACTTATTTTTGTGTGTGTGGAGGGGACAGGACTTGACAGTTAGCTGAACTCAAGGCATGGAAGTCCTTCCATTCTGAAGTCACCATATAAACAGTGTCAATCAGCGACTGGTTTTGTTTTATTTTCGTAAAGTTTTATTTATATTATGAACTGTTAAGCCTCGTCCTTGAATTCCTAAACATCAAAGAAATAATAATATTTGATAAGAAGTAATGAACTGTATGTATTCTCGCAAATAGGAGAACTATAGTTTATAGGAACTATAGTTCATAGATATGGTTTATATATATATATTCATCTATATAGAACTATAGTTCATAGGAAATTCGAACACCATGGCTCATTCATTGGTGTTTTTGGAGCACCATAACTCGCTTCGTGGAAATTGAAAAAATATAGCTTACTTCATAGGAATTAAAACACCATAACTCGCTCCATGGGAATTGGAGCACTATAGGTCTCTTCATAAGATATTGGAACACCATTGCTCACTCCATAGGAATTGGAGCACTCTAGCTCACTTCACATTGGAGCGCCATAGCTCACTTCACATTGGAGCGCCATAGCTCACTTTATTTACCAGTATAGCATTCAATAATGCGAAGATTCTAATTACCGCTCTTTCCTTTTACGTATGTACACACATATTTACATACAAAAAAAAAAAGAAACATTAATATAATTGCAAACACGTTTACAATATGCTTAGCAACAACAAACGATTTAAAAGTACAAGGTAGGAAGTTTTGCCACTGAAAACTTCTATAAACAAAATTAGACATGAAGCCACACCAATTTGCATGACTTATAGTTCTGCCCAAACTAGGACTCTCTGAGTGCATCTATGTTGCCATGGGAACACGCTTTATCTCATTTTCAATACAGTAAAGAGGATGGATGCTAAAATGTGAACACGGTATTTCAAGCATCCCCTATTCGAAAGTGAGCTAAAGCGATGGGAGGAGTTACTATTGTGGTCAATACAAGTTGATTTTTTGATGACTAATTCCGTTATTTTCTCGTTATGAGTACTATTGTAATAATTATGATTTTATTTGTTTATTAATGTCTTTTTTAATCATTTCTACAGTTATTGCCCTCGATATATTCTTCTTCTATGTGCCTGCCATCCTGTATTGGTCACTCGTTCCTAATCCAGCAAAGCTGAGAGATAAGGTAACTGTTTCTCAGTAGGAGACATGCTATTTTTTTTAAATACTTAACTGCATTGATTTACAGTAGTCTATAATTCAAGCTAAATTGGACAGGCACCACCACCTTGGATTACCGAGGACTTGGATTTTCCAAAAAATAGTAAAAAGTGCTTAAGATGTTATTTCACTTGAAAATGTCTCATAAAATGTTCACAGACCTTTATTTCTTTAATAACGATGAATAGAAGATTTCCTAACTTAAAGAAATTGTCTCAATTTTTTGTTGTTTAAACATATTGTTTCTCTTCTGAAGTATAATATTTTATCATTGTTAGTTTATCATTATAGGATTTGAACCACCAAACCTCTTTCAAAATGAAATTCCTCAAATTTTCCTCTTTACAAAAACTCGGAAAAGAGTTTCAAAAAAAAAAAAAAGTTCCAAAATCAGTTAAATTCACATGAATTGTATACGCAGAATACACGGTCGCAACTGAAGCGGTGGATTCTATATGTACAATTCCAGTAAATTTAACTGATTTTAAAAAATCGCCGGAGAGAGCCCGATGTCTGTTCACATTAAACAATTTGAAAAATTCTTGAAATGGCGCATTGTAGCCATTTGTGAAAACCTTGACTGTGATGGATGCAAATACTAAATTTGCTGTAGTGCCCGAACGGCTAATTTTTGGAAAAAAATTCACTGAACAAAAAATGTTTATTTTGATGTTCTTCACCTGTTACACATACTTGGCAGTTCCCAACTCTTTTCCAGTGTGTTAAAAAAGGCAGTTTTAGGCTTATTTTCACTATATAGTAACACAGATCAGGAAACTGAATTCCGAATTTCTTTGTCTCTACTGTATTATTAGCTCAATCACTTAAATTATGTATCAAAAATTGTATTTAATTCATGTAATTGGCTACGTAGAAACGACATGGACGTAAACAGTAGTTAGGCTCTACAGCCAAATTTGCTGATATGGGCAAATATGCCTTATTTGGTGTCCCCAACAAACCCTCTTATTTTATCGGTAGAGTTCAGGGTCATCTGTGTATATGTGTGTGCGAAATGTATTTAAAAATATTGCGATATCAATATTGTAGCTGATTGCCAATATGTTGCATATATTTTGTTATTGATGAGTTTTACTCTCTCTCTCTCTTTGCTGTCATTTTATATGTACTTTTCTCTTTATTTTGTTTCACATATTTTCTTAATTTATTTTCATTTTCTTTTTTTTTTTTATTTATTCCTTTCCCCCCTCCCGTTGGCTTTCCTTTTTTTTTTCTGTTAATATTTTTATTTTACATTTTGACCAGTGAAAAAATTTACTAAATATGTATGTTTACATATTTTTTAAATTATAAATGCAACTGCTATTTACAATTTTGAATATGCATTATTTCATACAAGAAAGCTTTCTCATAATTTCTGCACCTGCGATTTCGATTGAACATTTTATACATATTCTGTGTAAGTTGTTAATTATTCTATATAAGTTACTTGATATTTTATGTACATTGTTATTTAAATACTTTTTATTTAATATTAAAGCAGGTTTTTTTAATCTTTTAGGCAATTGCTACGAGCTTAACGTTCTTGTATCCGGGGCTTATACTGATAGATCATGGCCACTTCCAATATCCTTTCAAAAGCATTTTTTATTTTAAGGTTAATTATTTTAATTTATTGTCAATTTAAAATTAAACACTGGCAGAAATTCTAATTTAAAGTTTTTAAATGTTTTGTTTCAATTTTTATTTTTTAAATACAAATCTGATTACATGTCTCTTTAAAGGCCTTTGCCTCTTGCGTTACTATTCTTTAGTTATCATTTTCTTTTAATTTCAATGTTTTTTAAAGGTCTTCACAAGAAGACACAAAAGAATTTAAATGTCCTTTTTATGTAACTTTGATATCCTTTTAACGATTTGTTATTATTAGCAATCAATTAAAACAGGGCTGTAAATAATGGATCGGTTACCCACTTGGGGCGATATCTATATAGGAACCCATTTTTTGTTTATCAAAGTTTTTATTTATTTAAAATGTGTAAAAAATTTATATAAAGGTATTAGTTTAAAAACAATGTTTTAATAATATTGTTATAATAAATTGATTTTTTAAAATCTTTTTTAAGAAAATGTTCTAATTTTGTATGAAAATGTGAGCTTTTTTTTTAACTGTTGTCACATACAACTGCGTCAGCCTGGGTTTCACACTGTTGGCCGTTGTTTGCCTGTTGCGGAAATATGACTTAGCCAGTGCCATGTTCTTCTGTCTGGCTTTGCACTACAAGCAGATGTCCCTCTACCATGCATTGCCATTATTTTGCTATTTACTTGGGAGATGTATGAAGTTGACCTTTATCGCAGGGTGAGTAGAGCAGTACTGTAACTTAGTGACGAGTGAATAGTAGCCTACATCCTGCCCGCCAATTTTTTTAGTATGGCCCATGTATCACTCTTAGTTTATTCAATTAAATTCATTGTTATTAAGGCCTTGTACTAGTAAAGTGTATGTTTTGCACATTGATATTAATTATTAACTTTTATTATTTATATTATCACTTTTAATAAACCTATTATTACAAATCATGAATATTGGTATAATCATCAACATCTGAATAAGGTTATAATTAATTGGTAGGTTATGCTTAGTTGATTTTGTAGATCTGAGTAAAGCATTCGATTTGATAGAGATATATTAATTAAAAAACTAACAAATTGTGGAATAAGAGGAAATATAATTAACTTAATAAAAAACTGCTTACCAGAGAGAAAGTAAATAACAAAAGTTAATAATACTTCTTCGAAACCTCAAATATATATTATTGGAGTCTCACAGGGTATGACCCTGGAACCTTTTTTCTTTCTTATAGCAATGAATGATGTATTGAGTATAGATGAAAATACCTTAGTTTTTGCAGGTGATATAAGTTGGACTATAGGAAGAAATAACACACAAAACTTAGAATAAATTGCAAATATTTCAACACTGGTTTGATTCAAATAATTTAGTAATCAACATAGACAATACGAAATATATAATATTTCACACAAAAAATTAAAGAGTAGCATTGCAGCGGAGTCAATAACTTACAAGGGAAAACAAATAGAAAGGGTTAAATCAATCAAATTAGTGGATGTTATAATACAAGGAAAACTATCGTGGAATAAACGAACAGTTAAAAAAAAAATAAAAAAAGAATTAACAGAATATTAACGAAATTAAATAATCTACTCCCATCACACACTAAAATAATATTATATAACACTAAGGATATATAGTAACTTAACCTATGGAAATACTTAATGGGGAAACTTGACTAAAGCAAATGAAAATAAATTAGAAAAATTACTAAGATTTTCAATGAAAAAAATACCAATAAACACAAACAAAACTCAAGAAGATATTAGAAAAGAACTTAAAATAATAAATACTAAGGAAATTCACGATTTTAAAATTTGAATTACATATTCGAAAGAATACATGAAAATAAGCATACAGATATAATTACAAGAGGAACAACATAGGCATGATACAAGACACAAAAAAGAATTTAAACCAAAAAAAAAATTTAATTTAGGTAAAAAATTGTATAAATTATTACAGAATATAATTATGGAATAAAGTATCAAATGAAATAAAGCTGGTAAAGCCAAAAACAAAATTTAAAACAGAAACGAACAAATATCTACTAGGAAATAAAAATCTTTAAACCTAAAAACTGCTTTCACTTTTGAAGATGCAGGTATGTTAACAAACGTTTTGATCTATATCAGCAGCATGTTTATGACTCAATTATAAATTATGCTGAAATAAAAATCTTGCAACTTCTGTCTTTTTAATATTGAATTTCAGAAAACAATTCTAATAAAAAAAACTTTAGTTTTTTTTTCAAATCTAAATTTAGAACGAAGTCTGGTCCTCTCCGATAGACCTTTATGATTTGGTGACCTTACATTAAATTTAGTTGACTATCATTGGCTTGAAAGAAAAAAAAAATTTTTTTCCATGAAAAAAAAAGTCTGAAATGGCAAAAATTTTAATTACTTATTGCTGATTGGCATTTTTTTTTAATTGCAAAACCCAAAAACACTGTAATTTTCTTATTCTCCGCCAATTTTAATTATTTGCAGATTTGTCAAGTTTGTTAAGCTATCTCTTGTGGTGACAATTACAAGTGCCATTTGTTGGGCTCCGTTTCTTCAGTCCTATGAAACCTTCACGGATGTCGTTTCTCGTCTGTTTCCCCTCGATAGAGGTCTGTTTGAGGTAAGGCGATATTTGTTGAAATGAACCGAGTGAGCTTACTAGAAGATGCTTGTGTATATGTCAACCCATATTTAAATATTCAGGGTGGTACGGAACTCAACCGACAAAATAAGAGGCGTTGTTTGGGACACCAAATAAGAGCATGTTTCCTCATGTCCGCAAAGGGGACGGTTTGGCTGTAGAGCGTAACTACTGTTTACGTCCATCACGTTGCTACGTAGCCAATTGCATGAATTAAATGCAATTTTTGATACATAATTTAAGTGAATGAGCTAATAATACAGCAGAGACGAAGAAATCCGGAATTCCGTTTTCTGATTTTGATCTGTGTTACTGTTTAGTGAAAATAAGCCTAAAACTGCCTTTTTTAACACACTAGAAAAGAATTGGGAACTGCCAAGTATGTGTAACAGGTGAAGAACATCAAAATAAAAATTTTTTTTTTTTGTTCAGTGACTTATTTCCCCTAAAATTAGCTATTCAGGTACTACAGTGAATTTAGTGTTTGCATCCACCACATTCAAGGTTTCCACAAATGTCTATGACGCGCCATTTCAAAGATTTTTAAAATTATTTAATGTCAACAGACGTCACGCTCTCTCTGGCGACTTGTTAAAATTAGTTAAATTCACCAGAATTGTATGTGTAGAATCCATCACTTCAGTTGCGACCCTTGATTGATTCTACACATACAATTCCAGTGAATTTGACTGATTTTAAAAAATCGCCGGAGAGAGCCCGATGTCTGTTCACATTAAATAATTTTAAAACTTTTTGAAATGGCGCATTGTAGCCATTTGTGAAAACCTTAAATGGGGTGGATGCAAACACTAAATTCACTGTAGTGCCCGAACGGCTAATTTTTGGAAAAAAATTCACTGAACAAAAATATTCATTGTGATGTTCTTCGCCTATTGCACATATTTGCAATTCGCAACTCTTTTCTAGTGTGTTAAAAAAGGCAGTTTTAGGCTTATTTTCACTAAACAGTAACACAGATCAGGATTAATGCAATTCCTTTAGTTTTTAAGACTCTAAACAAATTATTTTAACACAGACAATATGCCACCAGTAGAAAATTCAGAGTCTTAATCGCATATCAGGAAAAATACTGAAAAACTAGTTTGACTAGCCCCAATACCCACAGCATATAAAAATAATGGTAGCCACCGCAACAGCAATGAAGAAAGATAATAATAATAATTAACCAATAATATAAAAAAACAACGGGATTAACTAATCAGAAAACGGAATTCCGGATTTCTTTGTCTCTGATGTATTATTAATAATAATGTTTATTTTACAGGCAACCAAAAAAAAAAAAACTTGAATACAAATACAAAATATAATACAAGTCAGGAAGGTGCCTGCCGGATGACCGCAAAAGAAAGCAGACTAAAAGTCTGCTTAATGGGTTCTGGCCACCCCTCAGATAATAAATTATTTAAATACATAAAAACATTGGAAAAAACATAAATAAGGAGAAACAGTGACATGTTATACAAAATAAATTATATATATTATATGTATTGACAAACAGAACATTAAGAAATAAATTAAGCGTTGACATTTAAAGTGCAATAAAATAAATATTGAACTGTAAAAAAAAAAAAAATACAATAGAAGACATAAAGCATTGACATGTAAGACATGGAATTAAATATTAGCATGCGGATAGTAAGTATCTTTTTAAAGAAGACTTAAACTTATGCTCACTGTTAACGTTAGTAAGACTTGTCGGGAGAAGATTCCAAACCATGGGAGTCGATATGATCGTATAAGTAATGAGAGGTGGATTGCAATGGGATAAGGCTTCTTCCAGATCTGGAGGGATAGCGATCATTACGTGGACGAATCTGAATAATATTAGAGTGAAAGCCTTTGTGAATATGTTTGAACATGAGAAGGGCCATTCGGGACTGAGAAATTAGGAAAAAGGGTAATACAGCAAAAGAAGCCCATAGGTTGGTTCTATTATTGATAATCTTTGAAGTCATAATTTTTAATATATGTAATTGAATTTGTTCAATTTTACGAATATCGGATGGAGTTGTTTTTGACCAAACGTTACAAAAGTAGGTGAGGTGGGATTGTACTAGGGGAAAAATAAATGGAACAGATAGCTCTGATAAGAAGGCATTCGTGAATTCTTCGAAGAAGCCTAAGAACCCTCGCTGCCTTAGATATAACATTTTCACAGTGAGGATGATGTAATAATATCCCCAAGAATTTGTGAGTAGATGCGAAAGGAATATTGTGATTATTTAATGTAATAGAAAAAGGAAATTACCTGAATGCTTATTATGGAATAAAACACAGTAAATTTTCGAGTCATTGGCCTGAAGTTTGTTAAATTGAAAGCAATAAAGAACTTTAGCTGTCTGAATTGAACGATTGATATTAGCTGATGAAGGTCATAGTGAGAGGCAGAGAAGCAAGT
>QLNU02013614.1:8607049-8624401 GCA_006491805.2 Dysdera silvatica
TTTTTTGTAGGTTCATCTTGAGTCCAACTTCTTCACTTCTAGTTGAGAGCTCTTGTACCATGTCTTGGAGTTCTAATGGGTCCGTTGAAAAAATAACAATGTCATCAGCAAACCGCAGATGATTTAAATATTCACCATTTATTTTTATTCCCTTGTTATTCCAATTTATCAGCTGAAAAATCATCTGTAAAGCAGAAGTAAAAAGTTTTGGAGAAATGGTATCTCCCTGCCTCACCCCTTTGCCAAGTTTGATAGTTTTGGTATCTTTATGTAACCGAAATTTTGCACTTGCATTTTTATACACACGTTTCACCATGTCAATGTACACATCCTCAATGTCTGTTGATCTTAAAGAGTTGATGACTGCTGATGTTTTTATAGAGTCAAAGGCCTTCTCATAGTCAATAAATGCAACACACAATGGAAGTTCATATTCATGTGTTCTTTCAATTAATTCTCTTAATACTTGAATATGGTCCACTGTACTGAATCCACTTCGAAATCCAGCTTGTTCTCTTGGTTGAGCTGCATCTAATTTTTTCTGCAGGCGATGTGTTAGAATCTTTTTGAAGATTTATTAATAGCAGTAAGCTAATGGTCGTAATTTTTCAAATCCTCTTTATCACCTTTTTTATGCAAAAGAATTACTGTTGCAGAATTCATGGTTTTTGGTATTTTTACCCGCTATAAGAGATTTTGGTAAAGAAATTTTCAAGTATTTCTTCTACAATATTCATCCAGCTTCTTTTAGTATATAATGAATACCCATCATCACCAGGGCTCTCCTTTCTTCATGAATTTTTTTTGCAAATGAAACTTCTTTCTTTTAAATTTTAGGAGCATTTCTTCGACTATCTCAGAGTCTTCGTTTGATCCACTGTTTCCTTCATATAGCTTTCTGTAGAATTCTTCAACTCTTCTAAGTATTTCTTCCCTATTTCTTGTTACAGTGCCATCCTCTCCTTTTAATGCAATGATGTGTTTCTTCCCAACAGACAAACTTCCTTTAACAACCCTAAGGCTCTTGTTATTTTCAATGGCCTTCCTTACTAGCTCACAGTTGAATTTTCTTATATCTTCTTTCATGTTTTTGCGCAAAGTTTTGCAAAGTTCTACATACTCGATCCTGCAACTGGTATTTTGATTGTCCACCTTCATATCTCTTCGCCTTTTCATGAGTTGTTTCGTCTTCTCAGATAATTTGCTATTCTGCTTTTTACATATTACACCACCAATTTCCCCAGCAGTTTCAATTATTGTCTTAACAATGTTTTCATTTGCTTCTGAGATATCAATTTCATCATATAGTATAGTGAGAAAAAGTGATTTTTATATTCCAACTTGAATGCCTCAGTATTTTCTTTCAGTTTCATTAGATCCACCCTCTTACTTACTTGTTTCCTAATGAGCTTCTGTCGTTCTAATTTAGTATTTAAGTGCACTTTACATCTCACCATTCGATGATCACTTCCAGTATTAAATCTGTTCAGTACACTGCAATCTTCAATAATTGATTTCTTGTTTGCCAGGATATAGTCAATTTCGCTGGTTCCCCCATTTGGGTGTTTCCATGTCCATTTTCTTTGCGGTTTCTTCTTAAAAAATGAATTCATGATGCTAAGGTTTTCAGCTTCTGCAAATTCGATGAGTTGATCGCCACGTTCATTCCTTTCCCCATATCCGTATTTACCAACCGATGTCTCTCCTTGTTCCTGTTGTCCAATTCTTGCATTGAAATCCCCCATGATGAGCTTGATATGTTGTTTCCCTTTGGTGTGTAACTCTTTGATTTCTTCATAAAATTCTTCAACCTCTTCGTCGGTATGGCTTGATGTTGGTGCATATACCTGTACTATTTGAAGTTGGTATCGCTGGGTTAGTTGAACAACGAGCCTCGCTGCTCGATCTGATGTACTTTCAACTTCCAGAAGACAGTCTTTAATTCTTTTGTTGATTAAGAAGCCAACACCACTTGTTCTTCCAGTTTCCGTTCCTCTATAATAAAACAAATGTCCACTTTTAAGTTCCACCAACTCTTCACCTTTTCTTCTAACTTCACTGAGTCCTACAATGTCCCATTTGATCTTGTCAAGTTCTTCTTCCAATTCCTGAAGTTTTGCTTCAGAAGCAAGGGATCGTCCATTAAACGTAGCCAAGGTCAATAACAAACGGCAGCCTGGGCCATTCCAGTGATTCTTAGCACCCCCTGCTTTCATGCCACACTGACCGCTGCCTTGATCAGGAGCACTCCAGCACCTGGAGACTAGGGGCCATGGTTTCTGGTGTGTCAACATAATGGAGGAATTAGCCATAATTTCACCACGCTGGCTAGACGGGTTGGTGAATTAGCCCTCCCCTTCCGCCTTTCTATCCGTGCAGCAAATATTAATTTGCCACATAAATAGAAAGCTCAGCCTGCACCACTTGAAGGCGGGGTAGGACACTAGGTTACTGGCCTGGCCGGTTCCACACATCGTCACATACGTTCAGCGTGTGGGTCTCCTTCCAGTTAGATACCAGCAACCCTTTTGCAGGCCATATATATATATATGCATTGATGAAAGAAAAAAATATTGTGTCTGTGACGGAATACACTGTCAAGAGATTGGCGTGGGTACTTTCTTAATTCAACGGCTTAAATCAACGCGGGATTCAACGGAAATCAGAAATGGATTGATACCTTTATTGGTACACAAAAACTCTCGTTGACCTCGGCGCCGATGTTCACATTTTTGTTTGCACTGTGCCTCCTGATCCTCTCTGCCATTGACAATGATATAACCCGGAAAGCTGCGGAGACGCCCTTTCCGATGCTATGCGTTCTCTATATTTCGAATTGGCACTTGTGCGAGCTTAAGCTAAAATTTTCAATTTTATTTTCGGGTTTGAATTTTTTTCACTCTCTGAAATTGCTTCAGTGTTTTGGAATGTACGTATATCGCATAGATATAATCTGGATCTATCGTATGAGCGAAAAGTCAATGCCGAAGATGCTTGGAGTTTTGAACTATACGGGTTAGAAATTTCCGCGGATGCCCAAATTGGCCGTTTTGTGTCGCGCCCTTCCCCACGCGCACTGCGCATGCTCGGAGGTGATTCCATAATTTGGCGGGAATGGCACTATATCCCGGTTAGAACGATAGTAAAATTATTGCAATCGTGTTTATAGTTTCGGGGTTATTCAATGGTTTTGTATTGGCATGCGAACATTACATCAAGATTTCTGAAATGTCACTTAGTATTAAAGTGAACTTCCAGACGTGTTCATGCCAAAAAAAGTGATAATGCGTTAAAGAAAACAAATAAAAATTCTACAATTTCAAATCAAGTGAAAATTTTATTAATTCTTAAAAAAAAAAATCCTAGCGAAAGTAAAAATAAAGAATTGAACTTCGCATTCTCTAAAAACATTAGAATTTCTAAGTTTATAGCGTATGTACGCATATTGTGAATATAGAAATTTGCATGTGTCGGTTAAAATGCAATATAACACAAGTGGAACACGTCGAAAAAATTTTTATTGAAAAAATTTATATAAATATCAATCCTTGGAATGGTTATGTATGGAAATTCTTTTACAAACTTCATAAAAGTGTCATCAGTAGTAAAAAATAGAATATACATGTGTATGGAAGTATATGTATAACATGCGTTATAGATAATATCAGTATATATGTATATAACATGATATAAAATGGATATTCATCATGGCTTGCCACTTCGTTATGTAAGTTTGTAAAGAGTCAATCAATCTCAAAAAAGGTAGCTAGTTAAAAAGAATGGGAATTACCGAATCAACTCTCTATTAAAAAAAAATATAAAATAAATCTATCATACATTATTTTTTATAAGTTTTACAAAAATTATATATTTTTTTCTTTAATTACATAGAAATAGAAAATGTCATTACGTAAATTAGATTGTGAAATGATTTCAATGGGAAGGGTGGCCGCCGAAAAACAGCACTGTAATCCCAGACAGGTTTTAAAGTCAAGAGATCTTGACTGCCAATGGGCGAAGGGGAGATTGTCGATCCGTGCTGGCGTACACGGACGCACTGCTCGCACTGGTGTCGTCACTTAACGTCAACTGAAAACCAATCCACGATTAATCCTTCCCGGAGAGCAGATGAAATAGATGGATGGCACGGAAGAACACACCCGGCCGGCAGATGCTTCTATGGGAGCCCGCCGGACACTGTTGAACGGGGGCAGATTGCCGCAAAGCGGCAAGGAGTGGGCACAAGCCAGCCGGGCAACCAGAATGCACTGAACGCCATCTATTCCATCCAAGCGTCTAGCCGGTGTCCCACCCGCGGGCAAACTCAAGCATCTCCAAGGCTACCGACGCCGCGCACGGGCGGAGATTGTGGTCCAACAGCCCGAAACGGAACAAAGGACGCCCGCACGACCCCGGAGACGTAGACCGGTCCGCGAGGAAAAGCGGAGCCCAAGTCCAGACAGAATAGCGGGCACAAACATCAATCCACCTCAATCCGGCGGCCTAGCCAATGTCCCATACACTCCAACAAAGTCAAGCCCCACCACACGCGACAAAATCATGCGAGCAGGAACCAACGCCCGCCAGATCCGGACCGCAGCAGAAAGATGTCCGCACGCCACCAGAGCTGAAACCGAATTAAATGTCATTGAGCAAGCCGTGCCATCTTAACTGATGGGGCAATGGGGCCTAGGCCCAAACAGATTCGTCAAATTTGCAAATGCAAAGTTTGCGTATGTGCACGTTTATTACATATTATTATTTTTTTTTATTGAAAATATTTTGAAACTTAATAAATGCACGTAAAAGGGGGGAGAGGGGCACAAAAAACGATCGATCTCAGCGCCCCACATACGTGAACATGACACTATACATAGGCAAATGTATATATATATGCACCAGAGAGGTACAAAATTCCAAACTGACAAACAGACCGAATCAATCAACGGTTCTACTTATTGCTAAGAGTCGGGCAAAAGCGCTCATTGATTCGGTTTGTGAACGAGTTTATGTATCTTTAATGTATACAAGAGATAACAAAACCATTCACCGTAACCATGCGTAAACTAAGGGCGGATCCAGCGAGGGGTGGAGGGGGAGTTCTCCCCCCCTCCCCCGTCAGGGTTAAATGAGAAACAAACAAAGACGATGAAGAATATTTTATGTATTGTTTGTTACGACTGTAATAAATAAAAGTCTTACACAGGCGTCCAAAGTATCTAAGCCTTGGAGAAATGCGATCAAGACGTTTTTCCACGAATCTACAAGTTTCTCGCCCTTCAAACTACGTTTTCAGTAGGTGTTGCTTCAGCAGAACGTAGTTTTTTATCGTTGAAGCGCCTTCAAACTTGGCTTCGAACGCGGATGACAGAAGAGACTTTTAATACACACCCAGAGACATTCATATTGATGTAAATAAAGTGATTGACAAATTTTCAAAGAAACCAAGATGGCTTGACTTTAACTTCCATAAACTTAGAATTTTTGGATTGCTTGTTATAAAAAGTGAAAATAGATACAACGTTTTGTAGCCAAGTTAAACACTCTATTAATTACATTGTAAATTATGATTTTGGTTATTGTATATGTCTCCTTTACTAGGTTATCCTTCTGTCATACTTGACTATAATCTACCCTAAACCATATAGTTTAATTAAAGAAAAGCCCATCTTTAATTCATTGTCGTAAATTAAATATTTTGGTGAGTATAAAGGAAGGCTAGTAATATGCTGTATTACCCTAAACTAATTAATAGTCAAATTTTCCAGTGAGGGGCCCCGAAACCGCCCTCCGTAATAACATTCTGGATCCGCCCTTGGCGTAATCGCGGATCAACTTAAGCCGTCAGTCTTGTCTCAGATGGCTTGTGGAGCAGTCTGGTGAAGAAGATTAAGCTTAACGCGACATCATTAATACATATGATCCCCAAATCAGAATCTTGGCGCAGTATAGCCCAGATGCTCTTGCGCCATAAAAAAGCCAAACAATCGATCAAACCAAATCAGAATGCGCTAAAAAGTGCGACGCACATCATAGAACAAACAACTCCATTGCAGAACAATCGTGGGGTGATTTTTTTTTGCCTTAAAACAAATTAAGAAAAACAAAAGGTAGTCCAGGAAAAGCAAATGTTTTCTGCATTTCTATTAAAAAGGCAATTTTCGTTTTACAGAATTTAAAAATGTAGATATATGTGCATCTCATGCAGACATTGCAAAATATTCTGCTTTGGGGCATATGACATTACGGTTCTGTTTGAAAATATTTCCCTGTGTAGAATTCTCTGATGTAGACTTAACATCGCTATTCAGAACTTTTCTCCGAGTGTATGCAGGGGCGGACTGGGCCGCCGGCCATCCGGCCCTCGGGGCGGCGCGCCCTCATGGACGATAGGATTCGCGCCCCTGAATAGGCAAGGATTGCCGCCCTCCGACAATCCAAGGTATGCTCCTTTTGGGAGTATCCTAGGGGCGGACTGAGATACTCTCAAGGTATACTCCTTTTGGGAGTATTCCAGGGGCGGACTGGGATACTCCCAAGGTATGCTCCTTTTGGGAGTATCCCAGTTAGCCCCTGAGTAAATATACGTATATATTAAATGTTGCTTCTTGTTTCTAAGAAGTAAATTAATGATTTACAAAACGTCTATTATTATAAAAAATATAGCATGATACAATATACTCCCGCTTAACCGGCTATGATATGACCCAGACCTTGTCCAATGAGCTATTTGGTCGACTAACTCTAAAATTGAGTTGCACATGGAAAAGTAGTTCTAAAAATTAAGGTATTATAAATAATTAATTAATTATTAATAATAATAATTAATGATAATAAGAAGAAGAAATTTCTCTAAATTAAACGTCTTAAAATGATATAATTGTTATCTAAACAAGAAGTGGTGGTCATGTAGAAGCAAAATTGTATAGCAAGGTTTTACCGTGTTTGGCGCAGTATATCCCAGATGCTCTTGCGCCATAAAAAAGCCAAACAATCAATCTATAGCAAGGTTTCAAGAACAATGAAAAAAATTGAGCGGCAAACTGGTGTTCCGCTAAACCTAAGAAGTTAAAACTGGTTTCAGTCAAGCGAACGGAGGGGCCGGTTAAAGTGGCGGTCGATTATAGCAAGACCGGTTAAAAGGGAGTTTACCTTAGTCTCACGAAGCGTTATTATTTATATCAACATATAATTATAACATAAAATAGTTTTGTCGATTTGAAGATACAGTGCCCGCTGCGTCTTTAACAAAATATGAACTTCATTCGTCAGGTCCACTGTTGATAATAATTGCTTGGCATATTCGGTGCCGTTGATGACATGCTATCTTCGATACCAGCATATAATCGGGACCTCATGGGCCATTTCTAAAAGTATATATTATTAATTTAGAATCATTTATTAATTTACAATCATTTATTAATTTACAATCATTTATTAATTTGCAACTATTAACAAATTTACAATCATGTGTTAATTTACAATCATTTATTAATTTACAACCATTTATTAATTTACGATCATCTATTAATTTACAATCATCTATTAATTTGCAATCATCTATTAATTTGAAATCATTTATTAATTTGTAATCGCTTATTAATTTGCAATCGTTTATTAATTTGCAATCATTTATAAATATGCAAACATTTGTTAATTTACAATCATTTATTAATTTATTATCATTTACAATCATTTATTAATATGCAATCATTTGTTAATTTGCAATAATATATTAATTTAAAATCTTTTACTAATTTACAATCGTTTACTAATTTACAATCATTTATTAATTTGCAATCATTTATTAATTTACAATAATATCTTAATTTACAATCGTTTATTTAGTATCATTTATTAATTTACAGTCATTCATTGATTTATTAATTTACAGTCTTTTATTATTTTAATCTATCTTTAATAAATCTTTTATTATCTTTAATTATCTTTAATAAATCTTTTATTATCTTTAATTATCTTTAATTATCTTTTATTATCTTTAATTATCTTTAATAAATCTTTTATTATTTGCAATAATTTATTAATTTACAATCATTTATACTTGATGATAGTTACTAAGCAATGTTACTAAAATAAAAGGGATAATACACACATATCATAGAACTTACATAATTTGGAGCCCGATCTTTCATTTAGCTAGATACTTAGCTTTGTGGTTATCAAGATGTTCGTCCGCTCACACCTTGCTTCATTATTGTACCTAGTTATCCGGACTCATATGAAGTCCCAACTAATCCGGATAGACAGAATTTTACTATATATTTAAATAATCATCCAACAATCTCTCCCTCTTTCTTGAGAAATATCTGTAACTAATAGTTCAACCATGATATTAAAAAAAGGGGATGGGGGCGAGACTCATCAAGCCCATTTTTTTATTTATTTATTTTTTTTGCTTGGTCTCCTGCCAAGCCATTAATATGGTGCTAATTTACAGTATGAATGTGCGTCGCGGTTCAATAAATATATTGATTGATTCATTGATTGTTTGCAATCGAATTTATAGGAAACTAGTTGGCATGAAGAAATAGATTTGAAAAATTACACATAGCCAAAAATAAATGGGGGTAGGGTGGGTGATATCGTTGGGAATCGAAGCCGGGTTAAAAGCACGCCAGGAAAACGCGTTGCTGTTGCACATAGGCGTAATTTAGCGGGGCAAGGGGTACATGTCCCCCCATTTTTTTAGAACTGTAGCAAAATCGTATTTTTTCCACACAATATTTTTTTTGACCACTGAGTTTATATTATATTTAACCCTTAAGTTACGCCTATGCTGCTGTACAACTGCAGGGCCTTGAGCATAATCGTAGGGTTGTATGGGCCTGTAAGGCCCGGGATTCCTCCAATAATTTGAAATAAATATATTTTTACATCATCAACCATTTTTAATCCACTGCATGATGGAGGTCTCTGTTATAACACATACGTGGTGTGATTGGAAAGTTTTAAGACTGAGCTAGTAATTTCAAAATGGCAGTATTTGCTGGCTATTGCGATAGATCTCCTTCAAAGTAGCCCCCTTCTGACTGCCCACACTGACTTCAACGATGTTCCCACTTTTGGAAACATTCCTGGAAATTTCTGTTTCTAAGTGTGTGAATAACCTTTTCCGGATTTGCCTGGATGCATTCAATTGAGTAAAATCCGTTCCCTTACAGTGAAATTTTCAATTTAAGAAACAGGTAGAAGTCGGCTGGGGCCATATCATGGGAATAGGGGGCTTCAGAAGCACAGGAATTTGGAATTTGTCCAAAAATTCCGTGATCGAGAACGCACAATGCGCGAGTGCGTTGTCGTAGTGGAGGACCCAATACTTGTCTCGCCAGAGTGCAAGTCTTTTCTTTCGCACATTTTCGTGCAAATGCTGAAGGACACTTTTATAGTGTTTCTGGTTTGCTATCTGCCACTAGGAGTAAACGTGTGATGCATGATACCCTTGTGATACCGTGTGATGCATGATACCCTTGAAATCAAAAAACCACCAACATTGTCTTCATATTTGAAGGACTTTGTTGCGCCTTTTTTGGTCATGGCAAACTTGGACCCTTCCACTGCGGTAATTGTGCTCTTGTTTCTGTGTTATACCCGTAAACCCATGATTTGTCGCCTGTAGTTACGCTAATTAACGAATCTGGTTCAGTTTCGGCCCGGTTAATCAGTTGTTGGGACACTTCAAGTTGGTGTTGTTTCTGCTGACAATTGTTTCTGATAACGATTTCAGAATGAATTTCACGGACATTCAACACATGTTCAAATCTTCAGTTAAAATTGACTGAACCACGTAGCAGGTCATCAGCCATCTCTCTAATGGTAAGTCTATGGTCAAAGTGTATAAATAGCGAGCTTTCACAATGTTTTCGTTGATTTTTGAAGTGGAAAGTCGGCCAGACTGGGCGTCATCTTCGATTGATTTGCGGCATATTTGAATCTATTGAATCAGATAACAATATTCGAAATTTAGCCCCGAAAACTGTTTTTAAAAGCTCATAAGTCTCCGAAGTGGATTTCCTGGTTTTAAAATAAAATTTGACACGAAAGCGTTGTTCCATGTTTTCATACATATTGCGAAATCAATAATCCGCCGAAAACCGAAAACACGTCTTCATTCACTAGAATGCCATTCTATACTGAACAAAGACATCCTATTAGGATGTTTTAAGGACAAAACAAGCTTCCCCTTTCACACCCACCAGCAAACCTATCCCATTTTATTAAGCAGTGGCGCCACCTGTCTTAAAACTTCCCAATCACACCTCGTACGATGAAAGAAATACAGAGGAAGCGGCCTAAAGCCCACCAAGTTGGCCAGAGGGCTTGTCAAGCTGGACTTACAGTTTAAAGAAAATTCCGACCTTCGGCAACCACATCCGAAATTCCTGCACTAAGGCGGGACTCTTTGTGTCACCCTCTTACGGAGTGACCTCTACCGCGGTTACTTCGAAGCGGCGCTCTGTCGAGTGACGGTATTCTTAGCAGAAGACAACTGGGATTTCTATATATATATTGTAATATACAAATGTATATAATATGGCTTGGGTTTTACCCCCAATAATTTTAAAAACTCTACGTCGTTGGCCTCGAGAAAGATTATGGTGTAATGGCTATATTATATACGTATGATTTTTAGTAGAGAACTAGAAGAAGAAAATAAAGAAAGAGAATGGCAGGATGTATCGCTAATAAAATAATATACAAGGATTCAACTTACTCGAACGGGGTGTAAATAGTTGGTTTTTCTCTTAGGGCGGTGGTCCATTAAATCGAATGCATAAGTTGATAAGGGATCGGATGGATTTTCAGTCATAATTGGACAAGAATTGATTTCCTAAAATCAAGCATTACATTAGTAAACAATCAGACGTAAATTAGGATATTTGTAAAATAATTTTTGAGGAAAGTTTTTCTATAAAAATTTTATCATTTTTTTTTTTGGTGGGGAGATATCTGATCCTTTCACTCATCATTTTGTGTCTTTGAAGATTTATCAATGCTGCGGCAATCAACATTTATTGCAAATTATTGTTTTACAAGATAACATGGGTACAAACCTCCGCCAGTAGACATAACATTATGTCAGTTGTGTTGCCGTCAACATTATGACGCCTGTCAACATTATGTCAATTATGTGGCCTGTCAACATCATGTCAATTTTGCAGCCCGTCAATACATTATGTTGATTAAGTTGCTGTCTCCATTATATCGATTGTGTTGTCCGTCAACATTATGTCAATTTAGTAGACAGTCAATATCCTGTCAATTTTGTAGACCGTCAATATTATGTCGATTAGGTCACCTGTCAACATTATGTCAATTGTGTTGTCTATCAACATTATGTCAATTTTGTTGCCCGTCAACATTATGTTGATTATGTCGCATATCAACATTATGTCAATTGTATTGCCTGTCAATATTATGTCAATTTTGTAGACCTTTCACACATTATGTTGATTAAGTCACTTGTCAACATTATATCATGTCGCCTGCCAACATTATATCATGTCGCCTGCCAACATTATATCGCCTGTCAACATTATGTCAGTTATGTTGCCTGTCAACATTATGTCAATTTTGCTGACCGTCAACACATTATGCTAATTGCCACCTTAGTCACATATTAATATTATGTGGAGTATGTCATCTGACAACATTATGTCGACTGTGTCGTCTCTCAATTTCATGTCAATTGTGTGTTGCCTCTCAACATTATGCCAATTTTGCAGACCGTCAACACATTATGTTAATTAAGTCACCTTAGTCACATGTCAATATTATGTGGAGTACGTTACATGTCAATATTATATGGAGTATGTCATCTGACAACATTATGTCGACTGTGTTGCCTCTCAATTTCATGTCAATTGTGTGTTGCCTTTCAACATATCGCTTATCCAGCTTACCTGCGAAATGTCGTCCAAATCTTGGCCTAAAATTCTTCTTAAATGTGAAATGTAAGTTGTTGCCAAAACAAGAACATCTAACTTTGAAAGCTTGGTGTTCGGAGGGACCGAGGGTAGAGCTTCTTGCAACGTATGAAATGCATTTCGTAAACTCTTGACTCTTGTTCGTTCGCGAGCTGCGTTTTTCGAAATTCCACATTTCAGCATGCCTATCGAAATTAAAGTAACCAATTATTCAAATTCAAACGAAGAATCACACAAAATAAAGCAAAATTTAATTCTAAAAAAAAATATGTAGGTATTCTTCTCGCCTTCAAAAGTTCGTTTAACGCTACTTTGCTTACACGAAAGTTCGCTTTTACGGAAGACCTATATTATTTCTCTTTTCACTATCCGAAAAAAATTCAAAGGGAATTTTTACGAAAGAAGGCGAAAAGCAAAGATAGCATTCAGTGTTTGTTTTTCGGAGAATCTTTATGGAGGCAGGGCGCACCAAGCGAGGGCGAATCCAAAAATCTTCGGTGGGGTGGGGGAGGAGGGATTTGTTTCCGATTCTTATTTTTATCCAAGTGTCTGGTACTTTTTCTTAATTTTCCATGATATAATTCCGGCTCTTGGAAGGGCGATCGTCCCATCGCTCCCCCGATTCGCCAGTGGCACCAAGGGAGTAGTACAGACAGATTTTTGCCACGATTGATAGCTTGTTTATTTGCTTGAGATTTTGCAGAGTATGGACAACAAAGGTTTGTTTGTTTGTTTTGTGGTTTTACGGCTCAAAGACTACAATGGTCATGCTGCGCCGGGACCTACTGTTTTCCGAGGAATCCGAACCTCTTAAGGCCTAGGGAACCAAACCCCGGACTACAGTGAGCAGTGCGATCTTTATGAGATCTCTGAGTAAGCGTTCTTTGCACTGTTGGGAGTCGAACCCGGATTAACGGCGAATGCGTTACCACACTGCGCAACCATAGGGCAACAACAGAGGTCATGTTGCGTTAGAACCTATAGTTCTCCGGGGAATCCAAATCTGTTTCCGAGGGAACCAAACCCCGGACTACGATGTGTAGAAAATGGCAAATGCTTTATGATAGCATTGGTGGTCGAACTCGGGTCAGTAGCATGATAGATCAATGCTTTTAAGACGGTAGTCAGTGGCGTCTTAGCAGATTGCCCAGTGGGGGACCGCGATCCCAAACCTTTAGTTTGTGTGTGTTTATTTTACTCATTGCAAAAATTAGGACATATAAAAATTGTAAAAAGGGTCTCAAACTATGATTGCGTCCAGGCGCCCCTGAATGTGCTGAGAGACCCTGACCTCAGGGCGGTGGACCCGCATATTTCCGAGAAATACGAACCTCCTAAGGCCCAGGTAGGGAACCAATCCCCGGACTATAGTGAACAGTTAATTAGTAAACGCCCCCCCCCCTTTTTTTTAAACACCGTTGGCAGTGGAACCCGGATTAGCGCAAAGAACTAGTTGGTCCACCTGAAATTATTGAGATCCACTGGAATATATGCCACTGCCGGCTAAGTGAAATTTTAGCCAATGAAATGAAAGGTCTCTGGTATGTTCATTACTGTTTTAGCCAATCGTTTCCCTCCCTTTCAATTTTCGTTACTCTGATGTTTCGTGAGAGATCGTTATGAATCGTCACGACGAGGCGAAGTGATGGATTGGGTGGTGAAGTACAATCACACAAAAAACAAGCGTATTTCAACCAAACTCGCTTGAACTATGAAAACGCTTTTAAATATAACACATCAGGGGCGTAAGGAGAAAAACGGCACTATAGGTAAGGGCGCTGTCAATTAATATCTGCGAAAGTAATTGTTCGATACGTGAGGGGACCATGGACGCCCGTACGAGTATTTCTAGGGGGGGGGGGAGTTGAGAAAATTATAGAGTATTTCTAGGGAGGGGCTGAGAAAATTATTACCTCCTTCTCAAAGCTGTCGAGAATTTTAGTGAATGTACAAGATACCAAAACGCTACAAAAATAATTGATACTGCTTGACAATTAGTAATGAGCTAAAAAGTACCTTATTTTAAAATGTGACTGTAAAACTTTTGAAAGTAAATGCATAGCAGGTTCGGGCAAATCAAATTTTTAAACGGCTAGAGGGGGATCGAGCCCGCTCTGCCCCCCCCCCATATGAGGGGCATATTCAATGACTTGGACAAGAGGATAACCACTTTGAAACGCACTGTACACAGGGAAAAAAATTATACTTCAATAATTTCAAAATTTTATTTTAAAGGATGCTAAAACTCCATGTTTAATGAATTTCAAAGTTTCATTCTTAAGAATTTCAAAACTTCATTCTTAAAAAAATCCAAGACTTGATTTTTAAAGAATCCCAACATTTTTTTGCTGAAGAATCACAATTCCAAATGTACAATTTTAATGCAATTTATTAATTGCAGTTTAAAAATCCGATTTAGAGAACTTACTTCCCAATTAAAAAGCACTAAACTTAATTTTTCTTTAACCTTCGTCAATGCTTCATATTTTAAACAAATTTAAGATTTAAAGTCATTTCTTTTGGAAACTTAGAATAAATTCTTTTAAATATGCGACTTCTCATAAAGTTCGCACTGTAGCCCAATGTTTGGTTCTCTGGGCCTTAAGAGGTTCGGATTCCTCGGAAAATTGTAGGTCCAGAGGTTCGGATTCCTCGGAAAACAGTGGGTCCCCGAACAGCCTGACCATTGTAGTCCTTGGGCTGAAAAAAGCACAAACAAACATTCGAAATATATGACTCGCTTTTACATTCTAATTCTATACTGATTTAATTCAATCATTTTGAATAGATTAAACTTAAAATAAATTACAAAAATTTAAAGGAAAAGAAAGAAAAGAAATTACTTTCTATTTGCGATTTTTCAAAACTTGTATTTTCTCTTTGTTCAATATCAGAATACGTTATAGACGAAATCTTTTGGCGTCTATTTCTTGGGCTCATTGTTCTTACCTAAAATCCATATAATTAATTTAAACAATTATGAATTTAAGTAATTATTAAAAACTAATTATTAAATTAATGATTAATTTAATTAATTATCAATTTAATTAATTATTAATTTAATTAATTATTAAATTATTAATTTAATTAATTATTAAATTATTAATTTAATTAATTATTAAATTATTAAATTAATTATCAATTATAAATTTAACTAATTATTAAACTAATTAATTATCAATTATTAATTTAAATAATTATTAATTTAATTAATTTTTAAATAATTAATTTATGCATAACCTACATTATATATACTATATACAGGCTTCCTAGGAAAGTTTGAATGCGACCAATGTCTTATTGAAGTCATCTCTCTTGCAATAAAACTTAGGTATTGGTATATAGTAAAATGACTATGCACTATCTATATAGATGAAACACTATATATAGATGAAACACTATATATAGATGAAACACTCTAAATAGATGAAGCACTATCTATATAGATGAACAGCAGCTCCCCTGGTGGCGAATTGAGGAAGTTAAAAATTTTATTTCGAAAAATAACGAAGACAGAAAAATATTTTCAATTAGAAAATTGTAGAGCATTCTTCAGTTAGTAGGAAAAGATATACAGCTCACATGTAATATGTACATGTACTGCCACAATCTGAGGTGTTCCGGAAGTTTCAATGCGTCACTTTCAGTTAATGGTTGCTGGTGTTTTAAAAGTTGAGTTTAAGTTCTTATAGGAGAAATATCATGAGGCCCTGCGGTGGCGCAGTGTGGTAACGCGTTCTCCTATTGCGCGGCTAATCCGGGTTCGACTCCCAGCAGTGCAAAAAGAACGCTTACTCAGAGATCTCATAAAAGATCGCACTGCTCACTGTAGTCCGGGGTTTGGTTCCCCAGGCCTTAAGAGGTTCGGATTCCTCGGAAAACTGTAGGTCCCGGCGCAGCATGACCACTGTAGTCTTTGAGCCCAAAAAACAAACAAACAAACAGAGATATCATGGTTTCTTTCCCATAAGAACTTCAATTCAACTTTTAAAACATCAGAAAGCATTAACTGAAAGCGATGCATTGAAATTTCTGGAACACCTCACTTTGTGGCAGTACGTGTACATATTGTATGTGAGCCGTATGTCTTTTATAATCACTGAAGTCTGCTCTATAATTTTTTAAATGGAAAATTTTCCCTATCTTCATTAGTTTTCTAAATAATTTTTTTAGCTTCCTTAATTCACCACCAGGGGCACCACTGTTCATTTCATATGATAGTGCATAGTTACTTTACTATACCAGTACCTAACTTCCGTTGCAAGATCTCTTTTGGTTCAAAAGTTATTGGCCGCATCCGGTCTTTCCTAGGAACCCTGTATGGCATACATATGTAATAGATATTGCATATATGTCATAGACCTTACATATATGTAATAGACATTATATACATGTAATAGACATTGCCTAGGCTTTTGTATACATGTAATAGACAGACATTGCACAAGTGTAATAGACATCGCATACGTGTAATAAACATTTCATATATATGTAATAGGCATTGCATACATGTAATAGATTAATTAATAATTAATGATTTCCGAAGTACTTAAAAAACTGTATTCCAACATATGGGCTTGGTTTGGGGGCAAATTTCCCCCTCCTAGAATTGAAATATAGGCAATATTTTCAATACATTAAAAGGTTAAAGTGGTTGTTAGCTTCAGGCATTGGCAAAAACCACCCAAGGCCCCCCTGTAATTTGCCTCAACGACGCCCTTGTTCCAACGTTTAGGCTGAAAAAGAAAACAAAAAACATGGTCACTTACAATCTATTGCACAGAATAATCGCTATCATTTTCAATCCGCTTCAGGACAATCACTGACACCTACAGTGTGTTCCATAATGATAGGTCCATCCGAACAAAAACAGAAGTTCTATTGAACTACTGTCTCCTCTTTATAATTTATATTCATTACAAGTTACAAAGGCTTTTGCAACAACAAATTATATAAAAATAAAAAGGATTGCAAATGTACTTACGCGCAAGGAACACTCAGAAGTTCATCCAGAGAAAAGATATATAAAGCGACAAATGCAGACCCTGTCATGCGGAATCGGAAACAATCCAACACGTGATGGCAGGATGCAAGATCCTCGCGCAGTCAGACTACAAACATAAACACGACCAAGTGGCAAAAATAGTCCACCAGAAATTGGCAGCGAATGCTGCCTTTCTGACAGAGAAATGCCCATATTGAAAATATGAGCCAGAGACCGTGCTTGAGAACGAAACACACAAGCTTTACTGGGATAGAGCAATCATAACAGACAAGACAGTCCCACATAACCGTCCTGACATAACCCTCGTCGATAAATCGAGTAAGACCACGTACCTAATCGACATAGCAGTACCCAACTCAAATAACATAAAGACAACCTACACAACGAAAATAACCAAGTACC
>QLNU02013614.1:8624501-8677518 GCA_006491805.2 Dysdera silvatica
TCCTGTCCATTGCTTTTGGAGCTATAAGCGCTGTTTGTAGATAATTTGTTGAAATAAACTTTTTTGCAATTAAAAAAATCCTATTTTCCTAAAAAAGTCCCACTTCTTTATACTTATTTGTTCCTTTTTAATGATTTTTTAAAGTTTTTACGAACTTTTCGCGCACCCTGTACGTACAAAAATTAAAAAAAAATGTGAAGTACCTTAAGTTTTAAGATTAAAGTACTTCACATTTTTGTACTGGAAACAAAATATATGTATTAGTAAAATAATAATATATATTTAGTCGAGCCAGCATGAATGCACATCTCATAACGGTACAAGCCCCATAAGTATATAAGTATTTAAAATATTTAGTCTGAAAAAATGTCCTATTTTTCTTTAAGTTATTTTAGTCCGCTGAATTGCATATCTATAACTGCACAAGTGCATGTATCTTTTAAGTAAAACTGCAGTTTCATTATGGATTTACAATTGGTATGTGTACAAGAAATATTTAAAAAACCACAAGAGTGTCACAGTGCGCCCATACACGGAAAGTTAGGTATACCCACTCGTATCGAAATTCTTCACATTTCATGAGTAAACCACGTTACTCTTGTTACTCATATTCTTTCTCATAATTTCCTTCATTCACAAGGAGTTGCTAACCAAAAAACATCCTTGTTTGTTTAACATTTCTAAGTTTATGCCCATAGAGAGTGTACTTCCGTCATGGCAGATAGAAAAGGGTGACGCCTGTGTTTAAAGCACTTGATCAAAGGTTGGAGATTTTAAATACTCGTACTTTGAAATCAAATCAAACATAAGCACACTGTGCTTCTTATTTTTATGAATAAAGCAATGATACTATATATTATTAAAACAAATACTGTACATAATTTATGTACAGAAATAGGAATATGTAATTTAATAATCTAGATAAATTACTATTATACAATAATTTTTGCCACCCACGTTTCAATTACAGCTCAAACTAGAGCTTTTTTTATATTTGGAGAAAAAGAGGCGCGGACCTCATCCTGGATTCGAACCAGGGTCCCTCCGTTTAGCCCGGAGTGTCTTGACCTACTAGACGAATGAGGACAAGAACAAACGCATTTTTCTCCGTATGTAAAGGTGTTAAGGTATTATTACCCTTCACAGGGATAACACAATTGCCAAATGGCAATTGTGTTATCCCTGTGAAGGGTAATAATATCTTACATAAAGTACTATAAAAATTTAGTGGAAAAATACTTTACAGGTAGTAGTTTTAAGAAGTCCACAAACCCCTTAATTGAACAGAATTTCGCTGCCACGTTGATGCGAACTTAGGTAGTTTCGACATGTGTGCACATGTGAGCTCCCACAATAGAAACACCATGTTCACTTCGCAGGCTTTCTTAACTGTTGCTATTTTCTTGGCGCAGTATAGCCCAGATGCTCTTGCGCCATAAAAAAACCAACTTAGCCACTTAGAAACGCGAGAGAACAAACTTGAAAAGTTAAATTTCCAAAATTGGAAAATGCCAAATTGTTTCCTTTTACCTGATGTTTTCTACACATACATTATTTCAATTTCCGTATATGGCAACATATATTGTACAATTATAGTTTTACTTTTTACACTTGGCAAGAAAGTAATTTTTTTTTCCGAATTCTAAAATCAAATCAGTCTTCAATTTACCATCGACGTGTGCACACGTACTACGAAAGCTTCCGCAGAAACGGCGTACAACATTGTTTTAATATTGTATTTAATTATTTTGCTGACGTCTTAATTAAAATTTCTAAACATTTAAAGTATTAATAAATATGATTTTCAACTGGATGAAATACTACATATCTTCATACATATAAATAACTTATACATGTAGTGAAATCCCGATTTTACATTTTTTCTGTTTTGAATATTTTACTTAAAATCCCAAAATTTATAATTATTGATTAAGTGGAATGATGTTCCTGTTTCTTATGCGTATTCCAGCATCGGAATTTCTTTTCAATGCCCAGAAAAACGTAAAAACAAGGTTTCGCTGCATATAATAATGACATTTATTAATTCGTTTTATGGGGAAAACGAGTAACCAGGTCGCCAACTCAAGATCTGTATTAGAAAAGGCACTGCTTCCATCCAGGTTTATATTGCGAACTAAGTTGTTTAAGTATTGTTGTCTAATATCGCTACAGTTTCCAATGCATATTAACAAATTCTTCACGCACAGATTTAGTTCTAAAAAATTATCTTCATATTTGTAATATAGCATTGGCGTAAACACAGCACCTTAGCTTGATGATCTTGCGTCCCTGGTAAAACCGTCCACGTTGCGTCCCTGGTAAAACCGTCCACGTTACGTCACTGGTAGAACCGTCCACGTTGAGTCACTGGTAGAACCGTCCACGTTGAGTCACTGGTAGAATCGTCCACGTTGCGTCCCTGGTAGAACCGTCCACGTTGCGTCCCTGGTAGAACCGTCTACGTTGCGTCCCTGGTAGAACCGTCCACGTCGCGCCCCCTGGACACGGATATATTTACCCCTGTGAATTATTTCAGTCGATTTTACGGCCTTTCTCGATTGCGCACCTGGCGCGGGCCTTTAACGCCACCCCTAGCTACGGCCCTGCGTACGCAGGAGGGGGGTTAATGGGGATTGTAAAGCCCCATTGCTATGAAATTTTGTATATATACATATAAATATATGAAGTTATAGCTCTGTAACCCCCGTTGGGATTATAACCTCCCTCATCAACTTTCTACGTGCGCCTACGTACCCCATTGCTATGAAATTTTGTATATATATACATATAAATATATGAAGTTGTAGCTCTGTAACCCCCGTTGGGATTATAACCTCCCTCATCAACTTTCTACGTGCGCCTACGTACTATAGTACAGTATCACATATCAATGTTATCACGTTCTGTTAAGTAACTAGCATATTTTAATAGTTGGGTCATTCCATGTCAATCCACCCAATTTTTAAAAAAAAATTTAAATTTGATATTTAAAATTTTTATTTTAATTTTTTCTGGGTTTTAGGACAAATTTTATTAGAACCATTTTTTTTAGTTTTCAATGTTTCGAAAATTACGAACGTTATGAAGTTTTGAGAAAGGTGCAGTTAAGCCTAATTTTGTCTTTTCAGCATCATCTTCAATGGAAAAATATGTATGATATACATGTGTGTGTATCTCCAAAGACGTAAGTAGTAGAACCTTGAAATTTTTTGCAGAGACACTGCTGTTTAGAGGTGACATTTTAAAAAAAATACCCTAGTTGCTTTCAATAATCTTTCTTGTACAAAAAATTTTTCATACTTTCTAATCAAGATACAACTAAATATTTACTTCAGCATGTAATAACTAATTACTGAACTCACTTTCTGGTTCGATATTCCAAAATACAAAGCAGAGCGAGACATAGAACACTTAATTCACTCTATTATATGAATTAAAAAATCCTTTCACATACCTCATCTGAAAGCTTGTATTTCTAATCAGTTGATGGTACATTGATGTACATTGATGTACGATGGATGATATTGATCAGTTGATAATACATTGATGTACATTGATGGTATGTGATGATGGTACATTGATCAGTTGATGAACATTGATGTACATTGAGTATGTACGATGTACGATGATGGTACATTGATCCTTTACTATTTGGAACCCAGCATTCATCCATATCTTTAGGCCAACTAAATGACTTTGATGAGCCAGGTGGATTCATAAAATGAACAAGAAAATCTTGATGCTCCTCAGATTTTTCAATGACACATCCAATAAACCATTTATTTTCATAAACTGCAGCAACATATTGACCTGGTTTAATCTTATCTGAACCTTGAAAGTGTATAGTAAAGGTTAAAATTCATAGTCGCCACCGGCTCCAGAACGGGGAATGATGATTAAAAATGCGACTTCTGTCATCATCACACTCACCACTTTAATGCAATCCTGTCCGTTTTGAGTCTGCACGGAGGTTACATTCTAAATCCGCAAACTACTTATTATTCTTAAGAAAAAATGTTGATCAAACGAACCCTTCTAAGGTTGCAGTATTTAAATGTTTTGTGGCCACGAGAAAGTGGCTATAACTTAAATGAGGTGGCCTCTAATAAACAGGGCCCTGCTAGCCAGTGGCGACTAACCAAGTACCTGAGATTTAACCTTTAGTATATAGGTTTTGCCTCAGTGACATGTGCAACAGTCATTGCCCTACACGTAAAAGATGAGAGTCTGCTGATGCAAAGATCGTGCGTACTTGATGGCAAGAAGTGGTGACTTCTTGTTCCTTGAATTGTTGACACATGCTTTAGCTTGTCTTCCAACTGCTCTCCACATTCTTCAACTTCCTTTGATGTTGCATAAAATGATTTGACACCTTCTGCATTCTCCATTGCTCATCAGAACAGCTAAAGGGGTGGGGGAGTTAGTATGTGTTCTGAATTGAGCTGCTGTAAACTAGCTCTAGTTGCCAACCTTTTAATAGTCCCTCCTATTCCAAAGCACACATTCTTCCCGTGGGTGATTGTAAAGAAATTCCATTCTGCAGCCAATCCAAAGTCCTGTTCATGCATACACAAGTTCTTAAAGCTTTTGCAATTTTTGAACAGGCTGGCTTCCCTATCACTGAAATACAATACTTCCTTAACAGTCGTTAGAATGGCCTTAACGTAATGCAAGACTACACGCTGAAAGTATGAACGGTAATACAGTCATGTGTTAGACAATCACTAATTAGTGTTTCATCTAGAAAAAAATTAGGGCAAGGCCCATATCCTGAGAAAAGGCTATTTTTTTTTGACGCTTTAAATACACAGATACTCAAGATGAACATGCGCGGTTACGTCAGTTTTACTGATACCAATTCATTTAAACAGCGCCTTAATGGATTTAGTTCCTATTGCTGCTTTCTTTAAATCGTTTAGTTTTCTTTTGAAGGTAAGCATTTTTTTTAGGTTCCGAGGTAAGTATATGCGAAAGGCAGGGGTGGGGTGTATGATTGCAATCTAACGGCAGTGTTGCCAGATGGCAAGATTAAAAAATCCCAACTTCATACAAAATAATTAAATTAATATAACTACAAGTTAGTTAAACAATATCCTATAATAATTGATTAGAAAGTTTGAAATTTTTTGTACCAGAAGGATTGATGGCAGCAACTAGGGTGTTTTTTTTAAATGTCATCTCTGAACAGTAATGTCTATGCAAAAACTTTCAAGGTTCTACTACCTACACCTTGGGAGATACACGCATATGTATTATATATATTTTTCCATTGAAAACAATGTTGAACTAGTAAAAATTAGGCTTACTCTTAATTTTTAAAAAATTCATGAATTGCACAATTTTGAAAATATTAAAAAAATAAAAAATACGGGTCTCATAAATCTGTTTCAGCAACTTAAAAAAATTTTTTGAGGTTTTTCTGTGACGTTAACCAAAATGACTGGTTGAATTGACATGGAAATGACCCAGTTAATCTTTTAAAAATACACATTCAATTCTTAGAAATTATGTAACTCAATTAATTTCACATTAGAATCACAGCTCTGTATCTAAAACATAATCATTACCTATGTTTCTATATCACATATTGCTGAAGTCCCATTTAAATTTTTATGTCTTCCTTTTGCGTCTGTCTCCTTTTGCGTCCATAGACATCTGTTGGAAGGAAAACCAGCACCAATTTGCCAAGTGTGCAATGAACCCATGAGTGTTTTACACATTTTAACTCAATGCCCCTATTATAGACTTGCCCGCACTCTTACTTTTAACTCTTCATCACTGTCTGACATTTTAAATGACCATGCTGACCATACGCACGTTTTTAAATTTTTAAAAAGTACTGGCTTTTACTACAGTCTTTGATTTTACCATGTTTGGCGCAGTATAGCCCAGATGCTCTTGCGCCATAAAAAAGCCAAACAAACATCCTTTTTCGTGGTTTGTATAATGTGGGGATCTACATATGATAATTGTGCAAGTTTTAGTTAGTTAATTAAATTTATCAAAGCTCATTAAAATTATTAAATTAATTAATGTTATTAAAGTTGATTTAAATTATTTAGTTAATATACTAATTAATTAATTAGCATAATTTTACATCACAAAGAACAGAAAATGTTATGCTAAGTCAATAATGTAAACAGATTAAAAGTCAAAGGTTTTACCACAGTTCAGAAAATATACGTTTTTTTGATCTTCACAATAAAGCGACGTTAAACATTACACTAAGCCAGTTATAAAACAATAACATTAGAATAATGTTATAAAATAATAGAATTAATTTAATGTCATAAAATAATAACGCTGATCCAATGTTATAAATCAATACCATTGATCTAATGTTATTGTTGATTAATATTAGGTTAATGATGTCAAACAAAAACATTTGACTAATGCATATACCATGTATGGTACATGTAGTAGACTAATTAATGTTATCAGTCATAATACATAGAGTAGGCTAATTAATGCATCAGATATGATACATGTATCATCTGTGATGAAAGTAAAGTTAAAACACTATATAAATTTCCTTTATTAAGGAATACGTACAAATGAAACAAAATCTTATAAAATTCTAACAATTAAATATAATAATTAAAATATTAAAATTAAGGATAAAGAAGGGGGGGAATGTTTAATATTAGCTTTAGCCATGCATGTAATTATTTTTTTTATGAATTCGGTTTAATTTCGCTTATAATATTTACATCTGTTTTTTTTTAACAACTTTACACTATTTATTATTGCATTGCTTTTTTAATTCGTTAAATATTAAAACCGATGGCTGGATTAAAAACTTCAAATTAACTTAAACTTAACTAAAACTTAAAAATTAAATTTATACTTCTCGTCAAAAAAAGAACATGAGTCACCATGGCAACGGAAATTGATTTGTCAAAACTGACTTGAAATTGAACAATTTTTAAAGTTACTGTAATTACAAAATACTCCTGAAATTAAAAAAACTATATGCTGAGTGTTGGTATATTATTTACAGAGTATTGATGATTTTGTTTGTTTTAAAATTCTGAATTTATTTGAAATTTTCAACCAAATATAAATTTATCTACGTTTGATATAAAGAGGAATTTGGCGAACATTTTGTTTAAAAGACGTGTTTTAGTCTAATTTGGTTAATTCAAAAGCTGATGGGACCATAAATATCATTCGAATTATCTAAGAATTTATAAATTTCAAAAGTTTTAATTAATTTTCAATTTTCCAGATTAGGGCAAAAGTTCAAATTATTTACGATTCGAATTAAACACGTTTGAATTATTGACGCTGTGCTAATCTGTCCTTACTATTTATTTACAAACAGGTCAATTCCAAAATTTGTTTTTTAATTATTAAATTTCACCTCTAATGTGGGGGCTGAATTTTTAATATTAATTATGCAAAATTATTATTAATAACATCTGTAAAAGATAACACTTACTTAAACGAACTGATTGATGCAAAAGTATGTTTTCTAAAAAAATCCCGATTTACAAAATTTAAAGCCCTTATAAATCGCCATTTCTTCTTAAATAAATTAAAATAAAAATTACTTAAAAAATTCCTTAAAATTTCAGAATAACGAAGGAAAAAAAAATATTTTACTTACAAAAATTTCTTCAGATCTTTGGTTCCCATAAATATATTGGCATGGTGAGTATTGGCAATGAACAGGTCGACGTTTAATATTTTAAGCCCGCTCACTTGTTAAATAGCAATGAGGGGGGCGTAGCCCGCGGTGGGTGGGTTACTGCTCATGCGCTGAGTGGGGAGTGGGGCTGAGTGGGGCGTAATTGACATAAGGTGGTGACGTCATGCAAAAACTGAAACCTGAACTTAGTTCTGTCAAAAGTGATTGACAGAGCGGGTAATTGAATCAATAACCAAAGAGAGAAAAAGACGACGGTGACCGATGCGTGATTAGAAGAAAATTAATTTTCTGAGAAAATCTATAACCCTTGCTCTTGATAGCATCATTTTTAATTTGAAATTTATTATTAATCAGAATAAATATAATTTATTTGTAAGATAAATAATATGCAGTAAGGCTTTCGTCCATTGAAATTCCCCGTATATCAAATAGTTTGTGGACCCTGTGCGAATTGAAGCCCCCGTCCTTTACATAGAAAATATTTTTCTATATATTGAAAAACTTCTGTGGAATTCTCGATTTTAATAACTGGAAGTTTTACTGTAGATTAGAAATTCTAACTTTTTAGGACTTAACACATAATATAAACTTTCGACGAGTGTACTGTTTCATTGATATCTAAAGTCACAGGCGCAAGTAAAAGGTTCGTAAGGGGGATTATAGGCTCAATGGGCTACAATTCACATATTTCTATGTTAAATATACAAAATTTCATTGCAATGGGGAGGTTAAAACCCCCATCAACACCCCCCTGCGTACGTCAGTGTCTAAAGTGCTGGTCGTAAAGATGATGATGATGATGTGTGTGTAAAGAGTAGGGTGTCTGACAGAATATTTGCTCAGGGGGCGTCAAACTCTATGATGGCGGGTGTCAAATTTACTTTCAAAATTTTAATTTTTCTTATAAAATGTACTTACCAGAAAGAAAGGAAACAAAATATTTTGTAGCAATGAAATAATTCTTCCATATTTATATAAAAAAGTTCATTCTTTTATTCAGAGGAAAACAAAATTCAAGCATTTTTTCTCAGACATTTAGTCTATTCACAGACAGTTGATAATTTTTGAGGTGGCAGGATTTTACTTCATATGGTAACTTTCTTCCCTCTTGATATCCTTATCCGTAATTTTTTTTGATATCCTTACGTAATTTTTCTGATATCCTTATCAGTGATTTTTCTGATATCCCTATCCGTATTTTTCTTTGAAAAATTGCTACACACTAAAGATTATTACAATTTACATATGCAGAAAAAGTATAGAAAAATAATTTGCGCAATATTTTTTTCCTTTCTTGTAATTTGAATATCTAAAAGGTATATAAACTTTGAGTTTTAAGGGTTTGGGTCGAGAAATATGAGGGTGTGTCAAGAAATTTGGGGGTGTTGGGGGGGGTGTAGCAGACTCTCTGATAATGATAATTACTATAGAAAGGAACGCACATATTGTCCAATAACTGAATATTCGTAGTAATGTGAGAAAAAAAAGCCTGTGTTTGTGTTTTATTGTTTGAAAAGCCCTTATAAGCGTACAGCTTATAAGGAACGGAGCCCTTACAAAGCGAAGCTTTAGGAATAGTAGCGGGGTGTTATTCGTTCAATAACTGAGTCCGTTCGTTTATATCAGATGGGCAAAATGGTTCATTGGTCAGTTCAACGAATGATTCAGCACACCTGTGACATAGAGCATATTGAATGTTAGAAACAACGTTGTGGAGCGAAGTTTTTGATGTTTCGGCTAGCGTCCAAAACTCGTCTGTCCTTCAACATGAAAATCTACGGAACCTGGCAACCATGTTTTCTCGGTTTACGCTAGGTCTTTTTGACCTAAAAAACACAACAAAGTTCTATATTAATGCCCTTACCCATGGTCAGCAAAAACTAAACTCCACGGAGTTGTTAATAATCTCTAGAGAAATCCTCATATTTCTACAGATTCTTGCAAGTTCAGCTCAGGGGGCCTCCAAACGTCTTTTGCCATCGACTCCGTCATTAATTTTCTTTTTATCTTGCCCCCCCCCCTTTATTTTATGTACAACATAATTTTTTTAATAAAACAAGAAGAGAAATGCTCGTGCGATTTTTTAAATTGTCTATTTTTAAAGTGTTTATTATTTATATTACATCTATCAAATATAATATCTAATCAGATGCATTATAATTATACTTCCATTATTAGTATAATTGGCTGACATTGTCAATGTGATGAGTACGTGTGATTGGTGGCTCTTGCCATGGTTGGAGTGAGAGAGAGAGAGGGGGGTAGGGGGAGAAATGGTTGGTTTAGGAATATAGAAATATAAAATACGGACGTGAAAAATTAATTGCAGGAGAAGGTATTTGGAGCTTTAATATCAATTGGGCGGAATTGAAGCAAGAAAGTAAAACCAAAGCAAATATATTATTATGTCCGCCATATATTGTTGTATTATACAGCATCAAGGATATGAGAACTATCTTCTTCTTCTTCTTTAGTTTGCAAATATATTATTATTATTATTAGGATGTATATGTACAGTCCATTTATTATTATTATTATTATTAATATTCACTGCTTTTGCGATCTCATTAAACACCAAAACAATCATCATCAAGTGCCATCTCCGATTCGAAGGTTGGCAGCCAACACGGATCACATTTTTCTGTGGATAATGTCTTCCGTTCTTAGCCAAGTCCAAGCCATCCATCCATCCATCCTCTTCTTTTTTCTGCCTATAGGTTTCTTCCATAAGATGTTTCCCCCTCCAGTGCCAGTTGGGATATTTTGTGTTTTTCTGCCCTCACTATGTGGCCGCAATATGCTAACTTTCTTCTCAGAATTGAAGTGATGATAGTTTTTCTTTTTTTGTGTTGGATCTGTTCAGCACTTCCTGATTGGAGATCTTGTTAATCCATTTTATTTTCAATTATCTTCTGTGGGTCCACAGTTCAAAAGCTTCGACTTCATTTCTAGAGTCTTTTTTAAATGTCCAATTCGTTAATAACAAAATATAACGTAAAAATACAATCTTTAAGCGAAAACCCGTTGACTAAATGCTGCATACAAAATCATGTTAAACGTTTAATGGGAAAACATAAACGTCTTTATACATTTAAAATATTCACATATGATTCTGTAGCCACATTATCTTGTTATTTCGAATTAGACTGAAAAAGAATTAAAGAAAGGCTGATTTTATTATGCAAATTCAACGTAGCAATGCGCAGTACGGATTTATAGATAAAAGACAATGTCACAAGCTTTTAGTTCTATTTATAAATGTTACTGATTTAATTGTTTCGATTTGTCTAAATTATAATTACACCATAAGATGAAAGAACGAATCACAAAAATCATACTAGTCATCCTTCATAAAAAGCTTGCATTAAAATATTAACAAAAGCTGTATATATGACCAAAATTAACCGAAGCTTATTTCCATAACAATTTTTAAACTATTAATTATTACCATAATTATTATGATAATTTATAATTTAACGTATGCTTTAACATTAATTTAAATGTCTGTTTCCATGTTATTTTTAATACTTTTGAATTTGAATATACGAATATCTTAATGTCACTTTACATGTATATTTTAATGTCAATTTGACTGTATGTGTTAAGTGTCAATATCGATTTAAATGCATGTCTTCGTATGAATTTAAATGCATGTCTTCATATGAATTTAAATGCATGTCTTAATGTCAGCTTAAATGTATATTTTAATGTCAAAATTTGTCTTAATCTGTCAATTTAACTGTATGTGTTGTTAATATCGATTTAAATACATGTCTTCATATCAATTTAAATGCATGCTTTAATGTCTATTTAAATGTATGTCTTAATGTCAATTTAAATGCATGTTTCAATGTCAATTTAAATGTATGTCGTAACGTAAATGAAAATTCTGTGTAAAAATTCTTCCCGATAACTAATTGCTAAAATTCCGAGATAATAATACTGAAATACGATGTAAAATTTTCTTGCGTAAATGCTTTTTTTCCCAAATGGCTAAACTTTTACAAAAAATCTCACTTTAGTCTCCTGAAAATAACCATCAACAGCAGAATTTGGCACCCCTTGATATACAATAAAGGTTTATTATTATTATTATCATCATCATGCGAATTTAAATCTATATTTCCATGTCAATTTAAATGGATATACCTATGTTAATTTAAATGTATTTTCATGTGCGAATTTAAATGTATGTATATTCCTATGACAATTTAAATGTATTTTTCTACGTCAATTTAAATGTATTTTTCTACGTCAATTTAAATGTATTTTCCTATGTGAATTTAAATGTAAATTCCTATGTCAATTTAAATGTATATTTCTATGTCAATTTAAAAAACATCATGCATCCATGCCAGTGCATATTTCTATATCGGCGTATTCGTCTCTGTCACTGTATATCGATGTATCAATATCTATTTATATACATTCCTCGTGTCTTTTCTAATATACATTTTAGCACTGATGTCAATAACTTTCTTCATCCATTTCATCCTAATTCTTGTCCATCTGTTCAGAGGTCAGCCAACTGGCGACTTCAACTAATTTTGACTTCACTTCTACGCGGGTCATTTTGCACCAAAGCATACCACCTTCATTGAGAAAAGAAGACCCGGTTGGTTTTTCTGTCATTGTGGATTGACCTATGACCCCCGAACCATTTATCACTTCACTACTTTCGTTTGACAGCCGACGATGCTGGTTAAGGTCGTCCAGATAAATTGTGATTTATGAAAGGGTACTTTTTTTTTCTCCCAAATTTGTAAGAATTGTTATAGATTTCTTAAAAATAGATTTGTTTTGGTGGCATCACTGTTAACATAACGATTTATTCCTCTTTCTGGTTTCTGATGGAGTGACATGCGTTCGGTGACGTCAAAACGGGTGGGCTAAATGCAGTGCCACCAATATGAGTAATTCCGGTGGGGATGGGGCGGCTGAGAAAAATCATTACCTCCTCCAAGGCTGTCGAACATTTTAGTAAATGTGCAAGATATTTAAATATTACAAAAATAAATGATACTGCTTGATAATTAGTAAGGAGTTAAAGAGTACTTTATTTAAAATGTGACTGTAAAACTTTCGGAAGTAAATTCATAGAAGAATTGTACAAATAAAATTTTTGAACTACGACTTTGGGGGGTGGGGGTGGGGCTGTTTAAGCCACAGGGCGCTTATGGCTAACTGGGCCTTAAATTGACAAGGTTTTGTTTTTTATATTTTACCTTTTTACAACAATTTGGAAATTTAAAAGCTAATGTAAAAAAAAAAATCGAACAAGGGGATAAGAGACAGCCCTGCGTATGTCCATTTTTGGAATTGAGGGGTTAGAAACAAATGTCATATTCTCTAAAAAAAGGTCGAAGTCGATTTAATGGTGATTTTCGTAAGTATTTTGTTTTTAGTATAGACATTCTATATAAAAAAATACTCATGGAAATGACACTGGAAAATCTGGAGACAGTTTGAGTCCAGAATCACGAGATTCGTAAGTTAAATAGGATCGGACATTAAAGGTTTAGTCAGGGGCATAAAAATTGGAAAAGTATGGGGGCTTTAAAGGGTTGCATAATTTGACGTTAATGAAAAAATGTGCCTTGATATAAAATGTGTGTGTGTGTGTGGGGGAGGGATTTGCACCACATGTACCATCTTTTCCTACTGCTTTCAGTAACAATGTCATAAGAGTCAAAAGGACACACGAGGGGCCCATATGGGGGAAGAGGAGTCTAGGGCGCCTCTAACCGTTAAAAATTTATTTTTCCGATTCTGCTATGCATTTACTTAACAAAAGTGGCCCTGCGGTGGCGCAGTGTGGTAACGCGTTCTCCTAGTGCGCCGCTAATCCGGGTTCGACTCCCAGCAGTGCAAAGAACGCTTACTCAGAGATCTCATAAAGATCGCACTGCTCACTGTAGTCCGGGGTTTGGTTCCCTAGGCCTTAAGAGGTTCGGATTCCTCGGAAAACAGTAGGTCCCGGCGCAGCATGACCACTGTAGTCTTTGAGCCGTAAAACCAACAAACTTACAAAAGTTTTACAGTCACATTTTAAAATAAGGTAATTTTTAGCTCATTACTAATTGTCAAGCAGTGTCATAGGCGTAGAGTCTTCACAATTATTGGGGCTATAGATAATATGTACTTTTATACAATACGATATATGTAACATTACAATTTTTTAAAAATTATTAGGGGGCATATAACTCTACGTCTATGAGCAGTATCAATTATTTTTGTAGCATTTTAGTATCTTGTACATTCACTAAAATGTTTGACAGCCTTAAGAAGGGGGGGGGGAAGTAATTTTTCTCAGCCCCCGACCTAGATACTCATATGGGCGCCCATAAAAGGACATCGTTGTAGACGATCAGTGCCGTCTTAGCGCATGCAGAAAATTTGGGCCCAATAAATTTCAGGACCTTTTATTACATTAAATTTTAAAATTCAAAATTTTTTACTATAAGAAAAAGATAAGTACTTTCACATAAGATAATCCGTTAATAAGTAATATTTAATCTTCAAAATTTAAATAAAAACATAAATATAAACAAAGTTTGCAATTTGGGGCTCCAGTTTGGAAAATATTAAATTTGTTGACAACCCCCTCTATTGCAATTGTACTAAACAAATCCTAAACTATTTCCCCTTTCGTTAAAAACTTTCTTTGCAATCTTCGGTTGTGCTAATTAGAATTTTAATAAGTTAGTTAATTAATTTAAAGCACTGCTGCGCTTCTTAACTTTCTGTAAGACCGCGGCCCGCTAAATATAGATATTTTTATATACAGTAGAACCTGTCTAAAGTGACCACCTTTGGGAGTTTACTGCAGTGGTCATCGTAGACAGGTTGTTACTATACACGACAGACATTAATATAGGTACAACTAAGTTCCTATCAGTTCTCTCTTGTAAAAAATGGTCACTTTCTTCGGGTGGTCGGTTTACCAGATTCCACTATGTATAAGACGAGGACTCTACAACAAATTTACTTGTAAATACAGCAATAGCGTGGTCGGGATAAACGGTTCAGCCAATGTCCCCGACTGGCACAGTATAGTCCAGATGCTCTTGCGCCATAAAAAATCCAAACAAACAAACAAATAAATAATATCCCGGACAGTTTGAAACTGGCTAATTGAGAACATTAAAACAACGCAAACGTAAACCGCACAGAGAGAGAGATTTGACCGTATAAAAAAAAACAAAAAACGAAAAAAACAAACCACCCCATCATTTATGTATTACAAAATAATTTTATGTATTAATTTATTGGAATTTATTTTTATTTTGCTTAATTAAAATTTAGCTTTTTTTGAAATTTTCAAACCGGACTATAGTGAATCCGGACTAATCGAAGCCGGACCATATGCGATATATTACTGCGCTTTTCCAATTTTTTTAAATGCATACATTAAACCAATATAAATATTAATAATTAATTATGGCATAACTATGAAGACTATTAATATCGTGTATATGATGTGGCATGTATTCCAAATATAAAGTTATATTTAAAGTAGTTACCAATCACTGGACTAATGTAGTAGTAAATTGCAGCACACTAGACCAATAATGTAGTAAATTGTAGCACACTAGACCAATAATGTAGTAAATTGTAGTACACTGGACTAAGGTTTGGTAAATTGTATTACACTCGACTACTGATGCAGTAAATTGTAGTACACTGGACTAATGATGCAGTAAATTATAGTATACTGGACTAATGGTGTCGTAAATTGTAGTTCACTAGACTAATGGTGTGGTAAATTGTAATACACTGAACTAATGATGTAGTAAATTACAGTACACTGGACTAATGATGTAATAAATTGTAGTACACTGGACTAATGATGTAATAAATTGTAGTACACTGGACTAATGATGTAATAAATTGTAGTACACTGGACCAATGATGTAATAAATTGTACTACACTGGACTAATGATGTAATAAATTGTAGTACACTGGACTAATGATGTAGTAAATTGTAGTACCCTGGACTAATGATGTAGTAAATTGTAGTACCCTGGACTAATGATGTAGTAAATTGTAGTTTCTTTAGACCAAAATATCGAAAACTTAATTTGTGCTAATTTTCAGTAAGGTGTTAAAAGATTTCAATGTTTGACAAAAGAAGTCTGATGGAATAGTTAGAAATAACGGGAGGTGACGTCACAAACGGGTTAGTTCATTACAGCAGAGGAGGACTACAATTTCAGAACTTGTTTTTAGTGAACGTTTGTCGGCGCCAAAATCAAGGTCTGAAATGTGAGTCCTCCTCTTCTGTAATGGGATAGTCCGTTTGTAACGTCACCTCCCGTTATTTCTAACTATTCCATCGGACTCCTTTTTGTGAACGAACTGTACAATAGCAACGAGGAATTCAAAGATCCTACTTGCTAGCGATTAATAACTACACAGTTTACTCCAACGTGGTACACAACACAATGTCCCCCTAACCTATCTATACAGTATTTACGTGCATGTTTATGCTACAATAAGTAAAATTTGTACCTACCTAATAGAATTAGGCATATCTATTGTACAATAATAACGCAAAACTAAATTTCGCTGTCCAGCATCAAATGATTTAAAACGTACTGTTCGTTCACGAAAAGAAGTCCGATGGAACAGTTAGAAATAACGGGAGGTGACGTCACAAATGGGCTTTCCCATTACAGCAGAGGAGGACTCCAATTTCAGAACTTGATTTTGGCTACGGCAAATGTTCACCACAAACAAGTTCTGAAATTGGTCCCCCTCTGATGTAATGAAGTAGCCCGTTTGTGACCTCACCTCCCGTTATTTCTAACTGTTCCACCGGACTTCTTTTCGCGAACGAACAGTATGTCATCTTCTTTCGAATATGCGTATATTCCTATCATTTGAGGCTAAGTAGCAAATGATGGGAATACACGTATCGTTTGAGCTCACGTGACAAAATTGAATTGAGCGTAATTATTGTATAATATTTATAATTCTATACTCGCGGCAAAGCTAACCTGGTACACTGTTAAGGCTACGGTGACCTATTCATGTGTCTGTACAACGAACCCTTAACATTATAGCCCTCAATATTATTAGGCTATTTATCGCCTAATTTGGAATGCAGAAAAACGCGGTTGCCAAAATTCCACGCGCCAAATTTCCAGCCAAGCGAACAAAGTCCTCTGAGTGGTCAGTTACTTGAATGACGTCATCGTTCGCTATAATGATTCTTTTTCCTAAATTTAATAAATACCAGATTTTAATTAAACAAACATGCCTATGTTTTATGTATTTGAGCATTATTTTAATGTTTTATGTCCGAAATGTAGCTTTTATTAACTCTGTTAACGTAAGAAAGGGCGAACTATACCGCACTAGCGGAATTATACTGCTCTGCGCCTTGTCAGTGTACCAGGTTAGCTTTACCGCGAATATAATATGCAAGTACTAATCTGAATTGTGGTGGTAATACACGCATCATTTGCTACTAGCCTCAAATGGTAGAAATACACTCATTATTTTCATTAATTGTGAACTAATAATATTGCCTAAATTTCCTTATTATTAGATAATATATACAGAAATAAGTATTGCAGAAGTAAGTATTGAAGAAGAAATGCAGAAATTCTATCCAGTTGAAATAAAATTTATTTAATACTTTAAATAATTTAGTACGCCTTTTTAGCGGAGCCTCCGAAAATTACGTGTGCACACTTCGATGGTAAACGGAAGATTGATTTGATTTTAGAATTCAGAAAACAATTACACGTACTGCTGCCAAATATAAAAAGTGAAAATATAATTATACAAAATATATGTTGCCAGATGCGGAAAGGAAAATTATGTACATTTGGGAAAAGAAATAAAAGGAAACAAAAGGCATGGTGCCAATTTTTGAGATCGAACTTACGTAGTATTCTTGGTATCCTTAGTGGCAATAACGAGGGAAGCCTGCAAAGCGAACATAGTGTTTCTGTTGTGGTGACCCACATAGTCATATTACTTAGATGTGATCATTTGATTATTTTTATTTATTATTTCTTTGTTATTAAATTTTTTCAAATAAGATCTTGTGAGATTTTATTTGATGTACAGTGATGTCAATTAAAATGTCAGCTACACTCACTAGTGATGTTAACTACAATATTAACTACCATCACTAGTGATGTCAACTACAATGTTAATTACAATGATCAGTGATGTCAATTACAATGTCAACTATAACCACTGGTGATGACAACCACAACCACTAGTGATGTCAACTACAATATTAACTACCATCATTAGTGATGTCAACTACAATGTTAATTACAATGATCAGTGATGTCAATTACAATGTCAACTATAACCACTGGTGATGACAACCACAACCACTAGTGATGTCAACTACAATATCAACTACGATGTCAACTACAATCACTAGTGATGTCAACCACAATGTCAATTTCATTCACTAGTGATATCAACTATAATGCCAACTAAACACGGTATCAATTACAATCACTCTAGGATGTCGCAACGCAATCAACAGAACACCACAACACTGTGATGTCGGCAACGTAATTTGTGGGATAACAACCACAATTACTAGTAATACCAAATGACAATCACAAGGATGTTCACCACAATATTGGCCATAATGATCAGTGATGTCGAATACAATGTCAACTATAATCACTGGTGATACTTTTTCTAAACCACAACCACTAGTGATGTCAACTACAATATCAACTACAATCACTAGTGATGTCAACCACAATGTTAACTTCATTCACTAGTGATATCAACTACAATGACAACTAAAATCACTTGTGATGTCAATTACAATCACTTGTGATGTCAACTACAATCACTAGTAATACCAAATGCAATCACTAGTGATGTCAACTACAATCACTAGTGATGTCAACGTGAAATTGTAGTAAAACGTTTTGTGGGTGGTAGTAACAGCAAGATTTTACAGTGCTTCTTTACAGACATTGTCTCAAACTATTTTTTCATATTAAAATGGATAGAATTTGCCAGATTTTCTACATGAAAACGTTTTTGTCCTAATGATGTTTGCGATTAAAAATATATGTTTATTGTATGTTTAAAATATATATGAGAATAAACTAGATATGTGTGATATATAATTATAATATTGATAAGGATCAGGGGGATTATAAAAAAAGGATAAGCAATGTTATAATTACATTAGCAATGTTTCATTGAGGGATTCTAATTCCTCTGTTTATCCAACCGGCTTTTTTTCAACCGTTTTTAAAAAAGTCTTTTTTTTTTACGACAAGCAGTTCGTTGGCGTTTTTATAAGCAATATAAACAACCATCGCTAGTTCTGACGGGCTGCCAAGAAACTATAATCGTTACTGAATCCTTTATTTAGAAAAAGAAATCGTCGTTATAAAAGATGTGCACGTTATATACGGTATAAACATGTCGCTTTTGAGTCATTATAAGTGATACGTTTAACATACGATAGAATAGGAAACCAAATTTCTTGTAGCGATCCTGTATCGTAGCGATCCTGTATCTTGTATCGTACCCTTGGGACGAAAGTGTTACAACTCAAAAAATCCCAATTTTCAGGAAACGCAAAAAACCGTTTCTGGCTGAATTGAGGGATTTTTAAATCATCTAATAACTTCAATCCTAAGATCAGTTTCTGGAAACATCAGATGAGGCAAAATTTGCTTCATTTATTAGACCAAAACCCTTATTATCACGACTTTTTGAGTTACAACAGTTTATGAGATTCGTTCAAGGTTTGCGTGATGTACTATTTTGAATTATAACAGTTTCGTTGGTCGGTTTTTGATATTTACTGATGCCGAGCAAGAACTAAAAACGGGAAGTACTATTTTGAAAAGAAGAAAGCTAGACGTCATGCTTTCCATTTGAATACGTGTGTTCGATAGGCTTTTATTTTTTGCTAAAATTAAAATTTATTTCAATAAAATTGAATTTGATTTATTATATACTAAGAAGAGATAATGCTTCAATATAAGTTAATATTGTTTAATGTTTATGTTTCAATTTATGAGTTTGTTTTTCAATACATTTATTGTCAGTAAAAATGTGTAGCAATTTTTATGCTCCTATCACTGATTGGGGGGGGGCGGACGGGTAGAAAGGGGGAGGCATAAGGTGCCTTGGGGTCCTAATCCGGTTCACAGCTTCTTCAATGATTGACCAGTTATGATCCTGTTATTGTGTTACAACCGGAGAGAAATGACACTGGGGAATATTCAAGTATTATGTAATCACCTTTTGGTGGGGTGGGGGGAGGTTTCTGTTGCGCTTATTTTCCAATGTTAGTTAATGTTAAGTTTTGCTTACAAGGGGAGGGGGAATAAAATGGCCAAAATATTACGTAATAATCGAACGCTCCCCTGGTCACAACTGGGAGACATCAGGCTAGGTTCAGTACTCACTGCGGGATCCATAATAATAATAATATTATTATAAGCATTGTCCACAGTGATGGTGGGTTTAATAGTCAACGAGGGATCATCTGCATCTGCAGGTTTCACAAGCAATGCTGTAAGGGCAAGCTTGACAAACATGGCGTCATGATTCAAAAGCGTGGTCTGGGCGAAACAGATTTTAGCGGCCCTCAAAAATGTTTTAACATAACACAACGATTAAAAACGAAACTGACCGGAGTTTAGCATTACAAAATGAAGTTCTTCACTTGTCTAAACGCCAAAGATAAAGAAAAGATAATGAAGTTAAATAGACATTTCTAAACAAAGTTAGCTTGGGATATATCAGCTGGTTCAGTACTTGCGGGATCCATAATATGTTATTATTAGAAGCTCAACGAAACAATACAGAGTTTCACCAGGAGATTCCATAACAAACAGTTATTTCGACACTGGCGTAAGGTTTAAAAAACACGACGTTTCGGGAGCCAACTGCTCCCTTTGTCAAATGAAGGCAGAATGATTGGACTGATGAATGAATGACATTCTGCCTTCACTTGACAAAGGGGAGCCAGTTAATCTCTTGCCTCCAATCAAAGCTCCGTCCACAGTGACGGATGGGTTCGGTAGTCAGCGAGGATCTGCTGCGTCGCAGTTCCACAAAATGCTGTGGCGAAGCATTGAGCATGGCGCAAGGATTCCAGGAACGATGCTTATGGCGTCAGCTGACCCCTGGGCAGAAACGGATTTTTAGTGGCAAATCAAAACGTTTTAACATAATACAACTATTAAAATAACTGACCAGGGTTTAGCATTACAAAATAAAGTTCTTCACTGGTCAAACGCCAAACGTAAAGATAATGAAGTTAAATTAAATAGACATTTCTAAACAAAGTTAGCTTGGGATATATCAAATTTAGCATTTCTTGCTAACTTCGATGTTGCGGATAAAGAAATGGTTTTATGCAGGTCCACTGCCGCATTATAAACACAAAGAAAGCCAGTACAATATAATTATACATTTCTGCTTCTCAGAACTTCGTGGTAAGTTCTTTTTGTCTGAAACTGAGGGTCTCTATGGTGGCTATAAAACCACCATAATAAACATTATAACCTGCATAGTCTACTGATGCCAGCGCATTGAACTAGCAACGATATTTTTTTTTTTTGGACCACGATTTAAAAGTTTCTTGTGCGTTATGGGAAATATAACGTTACACACACAAAAGGTCAATTGATTAAATACTCTGGGAAAGTACATAAGGACCGATAGAAACTTATTGGTGCTTGAACTGCAGTTTTTAGCGGCACTGAGCGGCCGCCCAGCTCGCACTTTCCTAAGCACGGCCCTGCCATGACGGTTAGTAGGAAAGTACGTCATCGTACTCTTTCTAGAAAGAAACCTGAGGCCGTAGAAATGATTTGGAAGGCGTTAAGACCCTATTCCCTTTACTAACTGTCAAGATTCTACTCTAATACTCCTAAAAAGTTTTTATATTGATGCCGCCATTTTCTTTGAACATTCAGCTAAAGAGGAGCAATTCAAGTTGTAACCAAATCCTTTCCTTTGACCATTCATCGAAAGTGTGACAACTCGAAATAGTACATACTTTTCTGCCTCGTCCGATATCGTAAACAGTTACAACAGAAAATATAACGCTTTGTAAAAAGAGAATCTAACGGTCCCTCGTTCAAGGTCAACGAACAACTCAAAATGGAACTCTTTCCACAAGACGCCGAAAACGGCGATGAATCATCAACACCGCTACATATTCCAACTATCGGAAATCCGAGTAACTTATATCCTAACGTTTTGCACGGCAGGATGCAACACTGTTTTCTACATCTGGTTGTAACATTAACTCATTTTAACCAAATTTTGAGTTGTAACACTTTCGTCGCAAGGGTGCGATATGTAACTGGTCGTTATAACTCGAGTCGTTATAAACTATTTCCACTGCAGTCGTACACAATGACGACAAATGGTTCTGCCATAACTTCTTTCTTTCTTTCGTTTTCTTTCTTTCTCTCCCCCTCCCTTCCTTAGGGAGCATATAGTAGTATATCCCGAGGGAATATATTATTCAATATATTCCCTCTTAATATTAACACACTTTTGACATTTTTTTCCAGCGAGTCTGCCTTCATAAAAGGACGCTTAAGTTTGGTCCTCAAACCAAGTGTCCGCAGCGATGATGACGTCATTAGTAGAGTCAAAATTCCTTCCTTTTAAACTTTTTTTTTTCTTAATTTGGAAATAGAAAATAACTAGAAGGAGCCAAATGTGGTGAATATGGGCGTTGCAACCCTACCTCATAAATTTTTGCCATGGTTTGATGTGCGCCGGCACAATGTTATGGAGAAAATGGACCCCCCTTTGTAAAGTTTCTACACCGGTTTTTTTTTCAAATTTTCTCTAGCTTGGTCAATAATGACGAATAATAGTCAGAAGTAATAGTTTTTCCCTTTCCCAGATAGTCAATCATCACGAGTCGTTGAGTATCCTAAAAGACAGTGGCCAAGACCTTTCCCGCTGATCTTTGTGGTCTGAACTTCTTGGGTTGCGGGGTTCCGGAATACGTCCACTCCATGGACTGTTGCTTTGACTCAAAATCATAGGAATATAGCCATGTCCCATCTATAGTCAGGATTTGGCTAATGAAAATTTTCCTATTTTTCTCTAAATGGGACAAAATGACCATCGATATCTCCACTCTTCTTCGCTTCTGATCAACATTCAAGCAGTTGGGGGATCCATTCGGCAGCCATCTCTTTTCATGTTTAAATCCTTGTGAATTATCTTTCCAGCACGTTCCAGAGACAGCATGAAGGTTGATTGATTGATTGATTGATTGGCTTTTTTATGGCGCAAGAGCATATGGACTATACTGCGCCCCAGAAGGTCTCAGAAATATTACTCATAGGAATTCTTCTGGTTCCAAGAATCATCTCATGCATTTTTTCAATAATTTCTGGTGTTGTGGCCGAAATTGTCCTGACCTTGGGTCATCTTCAAGGACATTTTTTCCTTTTTCGAAAGAAGATTGATTGATTGATTGTTTGGCTTTTTTATGGCGCAAGAGCATCTGGGCTACACTGCGCCAAACCCAATCCTTTACTGCCCAATCCTTTACTGTTGCATATGAAGGGCAAGAGTTCTTAATCGTTTGCTTCATGTCTTTCTATTGGAGTTAGACCCTTAAAATAAAGATATTTTATGATAGCTCGGTACTCTTCTCATGCAATGTTTTTAAATTCTATCGAAATTCTTTCTAAAATAAACACAAAAATGTTAATAGCAAATATTAATTTTTAGCTATATTTATACTAAAAAAAAGGTTGAATTTTCAGAATATAATGATAAAATTTCTCTAGTAATATCGTAAATAGGCCGGGTTAAAAACTTTCAGACAACTATCGTATAAGAAAATAATAATTTTGAGAGACTTGCCAACATTATCTTTAAAGGATCCAAGTGCTGTGAAGCAAATAAAAACCAGTGAAGTTATTTTTTTAATCTTAAATTTTTTTATTTCTATATTATAATAAAAAGGTAAGTAGAAAATTCTATATTTTCAGTCTCGAGGTCCGTCCTCACAAATATGACGAAACAAAAAAAGCATTTTGCTTAAAAAATATGGATCTTCACAAATCCAATAAGACCAAAATTTCGTTTCAAAGTCAAGCGGAACAACAGGGCAGTGTTGCCAGATCTGAAGATTAAAAAGTAGCAAACTGTGCTCCAAAAGTAGCAGATTTGAACTATTTGTAGCCCAAACATAAAAATGAATTATTTTGCAAGGAAGCGTTCAGTTATTACGTAAGCACCTTTGGGGGAGGGGGGGGTAATTTTTGCTTATAGGGAAAGGAGGGGTATAAAAATGGCCAAAATATTGCTTATATAATACTTGAACTCTCCCCAGCTAGTAGTAGTATCTCCAATAGCAGCCTAGAAAAAGGATGGGGGCTCCGGTTCCCTCCGATACGTCCCTGATATGCAACATTTCAAGTGCCCTCACTTCCGCTCTCTGAATACGGAATACGTAATTGTATTTCCAATAGCAGCCTAGGAAAAGGATAGGGCTTCGGGTCTTCCCCGATACACTCCTGACATGTCTGGAAATTTTTTTAACCCTTGGATTTGGCATTTTTGAAACGGCCACAATGCGTTGTGGTCTTTTTTCGCTTATTGAGCGTTTTCGATATTTAAGCCTAACAGATATACTTATATAAGTGGGTCAAAATTATCATTTATATACTTGCATTCATTTATATACTTGCATTGGTAAACGAAAAATAAAACGAAAATTGAGTGGAACGCAAGTTAAACTAAAAACATTAGATTAACTGTGGAAAGTACTGCCACGTTAACGATTTTCCACAGTGTCATGAAGTGTACAATCCGAACTTGAACAAGCACGCATAATTATAATCAAGAGCGGATACAGACTTTCAGTTTGTAGGGATGCGGGGTCAAGGACAAAATTTGCCATGGTCTTGGAATAACACCCTTCATTTATCATGAAAGTTGGAATTTTTTACAGTGGAAAAACATACTTTTGGGGGTCGTAATCAGTGCCGTATTTCCCAATAGGCTATACTAGGCTATAGACTAGGGCGGCAAAATTTTGTGTATTGAGTCTGATATAACAAAATCAATACCATACGATGATTCTATGATGGATTGCAGAACGATGGAGCGGTGATAGACTGCATAATATCAACGGTAGCTTATAAGTTATATCAGAAGGGTTTTAGCTCATGCGTTAACTCACGTGGATTGTTACCCTGGAACCTTATCGAAATTGAGTCAGAAATACCAAGATACAGATGAACCATGTAGACAGCATGTCTCTACGTTACACAAATTATTTACAATCACATAGCAAAATAACTTAAATTGTTACGATTAGGAATTGACATTATTATTATAAGACATTATGAATGTACATCATGGGCAGCGTGATCATCTTGCTAGGAGTCGAAAGAGTGTCTTTTCTTCATGTTCGCCTCATCGTCTCTACATTCACAATGCTTTTATTGGCTGTTCACCCTTTTCATACGCAAATGTTCATTGGTTACCCCTTTAACACTAATTGATGATTTGCTGTTCCACTCAAGGGTTCGTGGTGTCACACTCGGAGGGTCGTAATCATCATGTCCAGTAGGGGTACTGATAAGCTGGAAATGTCTGTCAAGGAGTTTGAAGAAATACAATTAAGTTATTTTTGCGCCGTACCAAGTTGTACACTAAACTCAATCGTCGCCTGCAGCCAATGTCTTTTCCATCGTCGGGAACAGAGTGAACCACTGATGAGTCGGTCCATCTGGATTCTGGATGGGAAAAGCGTATGTGCGGGGAAACAAAATGGTGAACATTAAATCATGATTAAACCTTTTGGAAATGTGGGTTCATGTATCAATGACCGTTGATTCATGAGTCCCTGCAATATAATTAAATGTTTTACCGAGAAGAAAGTTGGACGTCTGTCCATTTAAATTCCAGTGTTCGACAGGATTTTAGATTTTGCTAAAAGTAAGATTTATTTAAATAAAATTGATTTGATTTATGATATACAAAAAAGAAATAATGCTTCCATATAAGCTAATATTATTTAATACTTATGTTTCAATTTATGAGACCGTTTTTCAACGTATTTATTGTCAATACAAAAGTTTTTGGCGTATATTGAATGTAACAATTTTTATGTTCCTACTACTGATTGGGGTGGGTAAAAAAAAAAAGGAAGGAGCGGCAAAAGCAGCCTAGGGGCGGCAAAATGGTAAATCCGCCCATGGTCATGTCATAACCCCTGTGACCTCCTCCCCGTATCCGAGCTTGATTATAACTATGTACTGTAACACTGGAAAATAGAAAATGTGGCCTCACTAATGTGTCTCCAAGGTTTGCATTTCGAGCCTATATAGCGCACATATGCTCGAAGGTTTGCACAGAACTGCAATGTTAAACGAGTTTCGGAATTACGTGACGTCCATTTGAGTACATATAAGATCTCTGTGATTGAAAGTACCAAAACAAGAATTGAACCACAAAGATTTTATATGAATTGAACGAGTATCGAACATGTTATGTTTTAGTGAAACTATCATTCACTGCGAATAGAAATATTCAAAAAACAAAATTTGTATTGCAGTATTATGTAATACTAATAATATTTTGTGATTTTATATATAAAAATAAAAAAGTAGCATATTTTTCAGATTTATAGCCTGAAGGTAATTAAAAGTATCCCAATAAGTAGCGTGTCGCCGAATTCGAAATTTTTGTAGCGAGGGCACTTAAAACATCGCCCAGTGCGCTACTTGTAGCCCAATCTGGCACCACTGCAAAAGGGCCTGATCACCGTAAAGGCGTCCAAAGCCTGGACTTTGGGACTAGATTTTATCCTGCGCATGTGCATGGACCACGCACATGCGCAGAAGGATTGTTCACCGTGCAGTTCCCACTCCCGATAGAGTAGTGGTTCCCAACTCGATTTAAGCCGCGGACCACTTTTCCACTTCAATTTTACCCGCGGACCACTTTAAAAAAATTCCCACGAGTTCTGGAGCGGATTTAGGGGGCGGCTTGAATGAAAATTTAACATTGAAAAGATGCAAGGTAAAGGTCCAATGAGGTATCATTTTCAAAACTCAAGTCATTAATCGCCCCCCGAATGACCTTTAAATCCGTCCCTACACGAGTTGACTGCAAGACCTTAATAAAAAAGGGAGCCGGTTCTTTTTGTGGGGAGGGGGAAGATGTATAGAAGTAAACAAAGCAGTGTTGCCAACAGTGAAGCCAAACAAAGCAGTGCTGTCAAGGTGAAATCCCTAGTGGCATCAATGGTAAGTCCCTACATGCAACAGCGTAGCAGCTTTTCTTCAAGAGTTGTTGAGGGGGGCAAAATACTAAAAATATACCATCACTTTCATTTTTATATTTAATTTTAATATTTAATAATAATTTTTATAAGTATTTTTTTCAATATATATATTTTTTTAAATAATGACCAGTCTCGCGGACTACTAGTGGTCCACGGACTACCAGTTGGGAACCCCTACGCTGGAGTCTGGTCCCAAAGCCCAGGCTTTGGACGCCGTTGCAGTAATCAGGCCCTGCGGAATAAGATCATGTGGAAACTTTTACTAATAGCATATAATGATGAAAATGGGCATTTTTAAATTTAAGTTCAATTTACTTGATATTTCATTTTTGCAATGTTTTTAATTTCCAAACGCTAAGGATTTTAAGCCGTTCAAGATACTGTCTTGAAATTTGGTAGATACATAATATGTACAGATATAAACAAACTATTTTAACAGAATTTTGATATTTTAATTTTAAGTACACATTTTATTCTGTTTTATGTTTCTCACTATGAAATATTGTTAAAATATCAATTTTTTTTCTCTGGTTCTATGCAAGTTAACAAAAAATCCTTCAGTCGGATTTTTCTTTACTTAATTTTTAATAAGATAAAATATTGAAAATAAAAAAAAAATGTAGGAATTTAACAACTATAATAAATGGTCAACGTCTATTTTCAGCACATTGTACATTTTTCTTAAAAAGTAAGTTAGTTGCAAATTATATTTTCTCCTAATGTCAATACTGTATGCCCTATAAACGTACACTCAAAAAATTAAATCATAATTTTAATAAATTAAAAAAAAAATCTGATAGGGGACGGACCCTTTATTGACATTTCCATCGGCAATCTTTCGATCTTAAGAACCCTTTTTTTTGGGGTCCTACGGGTTCGTAAAAACGTGAGTCTACCATATTTGAATATCCGGATATTATTTGATAATTTATTTGAAATGAGGAGATTTTTGTTCGGATATAATCCGGATATTATATGCTACCACATTTGAATATTCGGATGTTATTTGATAATTTATTTAAAATGAGGAGAGATTCGCGCCAAAGTCATGGAACTCGTTAAGCACATCGATTATGGCGATTTGAATATAATAAAATTTAATGTGCTGTGTTGCCAGATACAGTCTCACAAGGGGGAATAGAAACGAAATCGTCTGCCTTCTGAGAAGGGTCTCTTTTTTGACAGCCAGCTGTCAATCAGGCGGACAGTGTTTGTAGACAGCACGACAAGGAGTAGACTTGCAGCCGAACAAGCAATTGGGGTGCTGCAGACGCGTGGGGGCCACCAATTTGTTTCTATTTTTCGAATTGTTAGTCTCCTCCTTTCGAGTTTTTCCTAATGTCGTTTAACCGCGACCGTATCATTTGACGGCTAGAATTGCACCCGAACAGAAGGGAAGTCGCTTAGATCTTGACTTGCGCCCCTCAGACCCTTGTCAAACTGAGTATTGGGGCGTCACCGAGCGGTTTCAGCTTGACGTTGTGCCTTGTTATTTGTTTATTAGCCTCATAGCAGTGGCGTGGCTAAGTTGTTTTGGGGATCCTTAGACAAAAATCATTTTAGGACCTACTTTTTTTTTAAAAAGGGGTCGAAAAGAAGTAGGGACCTCCTTATGCTTTGCCAACTATTACTGTCTTGTACATTTATATTAAATGGTTTATAATAGTCATTTTCAAAATTGTGGGGTCAACGCCCCCTCCCCCCTTCTTAACTTCTAAATAAAATTTTTGTTGTTCTTCTGTGCTTAAAAAACATTTATTATTTGAAGTTATTCGCCTACAAAAGGGAATATAAATGCCTGTTTTACATGCACATTGCTATGGATAACAAGTTTTGGAGAACCGCAGAAATTATAAAGATATGAATCAAAATAGTGCTTGTTTCAAAATACAATAGTCCTCTCTTACGGATCAGAGATAAAGTGTCTAACGGAAAAACAGTAATATGGAAATTGCTGACAACCCAAAGAAGCATGGAGGGAAGCATACCTGAAATAATTACAATTGACTGAAAAAGAAATACCTGGGCGAGAGAGATAATAATAGAAGAGGGCATAATAATAGGAATAAAAGTCAAAATCGCAATACGAGCTGGGGATGGTTCAAGAAGAACTAGTCAACGATAAGCAAAATTGAAATCATCAACTGGATTTCCAAACGACTTTTAAAAATCTAGGAAAAGGATTCAGCCTAGTACAGATAAGGTGAATAGGTTGTTGAAACGTGGAATTGAATTGCTGAAGCTAGACATGTGTAGAAGGCATTTGGAGAGACCTTCATCCAGCAGTGGAAAAACAAAGATATCAGATTTTTTTATATTTATTAAAATCATGATTTAATTTTTTGTGCATTCATTTATAGGGCATACCGTATTGATATTAGGCAAAAAAATAATTTGCAACTAACTTACTTTTTAAGAAAAATGTACAATGTGCTGAAAAAGGACGTTGACCATTTTTTTACAGTTGTTAAGTTTCCCATATACTATAGGTGTAATAAATTATTCAGTGAACGAATTTTCTGTTCTATATGAGAACGAGCAGACTCAGTTCAGAGATATGGCACATTGCTAGATGGAATATGATGATTCCTTAGCACTCACTAGGAATTTTTACTTCAATTAATTGCCGTAGCAAAGATCGTTCTGGGCGTTTTTGGTAGGACGTCCGACATTGTCATTCTTTTAAATTAAAAATTCGACCGCTTTTATCTTTATCTTTTAAAGAAGAGAGTGATTGCCCCTTCTTATCTATGGTAATAATAATAATAATAATAATTCTAGTGATTATTTTTCGCTATTCAGCAGAAAACCTTTGATAATTAACAAAAGCAATAATTTTCTCATAAAAAATGAAAATAATTTTCTTTGCCCAACTCCCATAAGACGCCCTCTCTTCAAGATGGGCTTTCAATTCAAAAATTATGCAAAAATATACAATATTGGAGGTACAAAATACTGTAAATATGAAGTCCAAAAATTGTGAAGTATTGGAAATATAAACTATTCAAACTATGACATTTAGTTACAAATTGTCAACTGTAAGGGCAAAATGCTTACTTAATTATTTTTCTCCTCAGCTATTGTTATTTTGTTATAATTGTGTACATAATATAATCATATCCTGCCAACATACTTCTCGAGTTCTGTCGCATTTGAGGGGATAGATCGACGGAATTATACTTTTTTCTATTAGCAGATAATTCGTCGAAAGAAGAGTTCCCCAGCTCCCACATTTTCTGCGATTTTTCGTCGAATTTGGGGGTAAGCGGACCGATGCTTCTAGCTACGGCGTCGTTGCTTACGGGTGGAACGTAAGTTAGTCACAGGCTAGCGTAAGTCTCATTAAGAGGCAACTTCCTAGCGGCGTTCATTTATAGTTAAATCTAGGCATATACATTTTTTTCTTTGGTATTAGCTTGCCTTTGAAAGCCAGGTAGGAAGCATCTTGAAAACGATCATGGAAAACATGGTGTGCATGAATGGTGTGTATACCTGCACATGCACAGCTCCCCTTAGCAAACACCTAATTACGCTATAGGTATAGGGAGATGTAGGGTTGGAGGGGGTCACCAAAAATTGGCTTCACCCAGAGCGTCTCGCATCCCAAATCCGGGCTTGTATATTATTATGTTTTTTGATGTGTTTTTGCTTGTATCATCGCCTTAGTAAATAACTATGTAGTACTGGACATTATACTTAATAAGGAATACTACGATGTGTTTAATGTTGACTTTGTAGGGACTCGTGAGATCATCGATACATTACATGAGCCCACACTTCCAAAAAGTTTTATCATGCTTTAATGTTCACTATTTTGTTTCCTCGCATATACGCTTTTTCCACCCAGAATCCAGATGGACAGACTCACCAGCGGTTCTCTCTGTTTCCGGCGACGGAAAAGATATTAGCTGCAGGCGACGATTGAGTTTAGTGTACAACACGGTACGACGCAAAGATAACTTAATTGTATTTCGTCAAACTCCTTGACAAGCATTTCCTGCTTATAAGTACCCCTGCTGGATATGATGATTTCGGTCCTCCGAGTGTGACGTCACGAACTCGTGAATAGAACAACAAACAACAAATCGTCGATTAGTATTAAAGGAGTAACAATAGAACATTTGTGTACGGAAAAGGTGAACACCCAATAAAAGCATTGCGAGTGTAGAGACGATGAGGCGAACACCAATAAAAGACATTCTTTCGGTAGGACTCTTAGCGAGATGGTCACGCTGCCCATGATGGACATTCATAATGTCTTACAATAATAATGTCAATTCTTAATCGTAACAATTTAACTATTTTGCTATGTGATTGTAAATAAATTGTTTAACCCAGAGACATGCTGCTTACGTGGTCCATCTGTATCTTGGTATCCCTGACTTAACTGAGATAAGGTTCTAGGGTAACAATCCACGTGAGTTGACGCACGTGCTAAAACCCTTCTGACATAACTTATAAGCTATCGGTGATATTATGGAGTCTATCACCGCTCCATCGTTCTGCAATCCGTCATAGAACGATAACCAAATCTATAAATGTAGAAACCGCAATTGGTAACCCTACAACTCAATATCGAATGCTATGATATACTTGACATTAGTGTAGCAATTCAAAATTCAGGGGGGGCTTAAGTGGCTTTAAAGAATATTAAATGATGCTGCGTGTTTTGATATCCAATGGGGGGCTTAAGCCCTATTTCCTGCACCACTGATATTTAATGCGCTTAAAGACGTACTTAGATGATATGCTATGATGCTCTCTGATGTACTTAATGTCATGAACGTAGAACTCTCAAAATTATTGGGCGGGGCCAAGCACATTTTATGTGTGTTTATACATTACAATATGTGTAAAATTGCAATTTATTTCAGATTATTGGGGCTCGGGCCCACGGGCCTATTTAACTCTACGCCTATGCTTGATGCTGTACTTAGTGACCCCTGAACGTTGTTAAATCTCTACATCTTATTAGTAACGTCACAAACACGCTAAATATCAACCAGCTTTTCGACACGCAACATCAGGTGACCCGCCATTTAAAACCACACATCACGCTGTACAATGACGCTACCGATTCGCAGTATTTAGATGATTGCGACGAATGTATTTTCTTCTTGTCAAAAGCCAACGAGGGTGTTCTGTTTTTATTAATATTGTGGCGCCCAAACCATCTTCAAAATGACAGATTTTGTCGCCAGCCTTTTAAACGGCGCATGATTAAACGGTCTGCCATCTAGCGATCCGTAGAGGTTTAATTGAAGTGCAGAACTAATTGGTTCGAGGCTCCATTTATGTGGTATTAGATGACCGAAGCCCAGCTAACCAGGCACGAGTGTTCTACGTCAGTACAGATGAGAAATTGCTTCTTCTTCTTCTACTTGGAACAAAGATGACATAATATTTAACAACTTGCAACGATCTGTATGATAATCGCTGTGACTAGCTCGTTCCAAAGGACATTGGAATTCAAGGATACGGGGGATAGGGGTGCCAATGGAGTCCGAAAAATGAAAATTTACCAGAGAGAGAGAGAGAAAATGCAAATTTTCGAACATTTAAACTCAGATATATTTGTACATTTTTTCAATGATAATATTTATTAAACTTTGGTTGAATACTTTCTTCAGGAAAAAAAAAAAGGTTTCAATTTACCTTAGAAATAAAATACAGGGTACCAGGGAGGAAATTTACATACAAAAGGTTAAACACTGGTAAAATAGCAATGAAAAAGATCACTCAAGCTTTCGGACGCATCAGCAGCAGTCCTTCATCAGGAGTAATTAATTTACTTGCTTTATTTATTATTCAAGTAACTAACGTAAAATAAATAATCTATCGAATCTAAATAATCAATCGAAGAGAAATCTTCAGAGAGAAATTTAGATGGTTCCAGAAATCGATTTTGTCCATCTGGTTAAGTCATTAATGATAATTTATTAATATCAATTATAAAATTAAACTTTCAGAATGGATTAATGATTTTAGATGGTTGGAAGTTTTGATTCATTCCTTTTTTAAGGGCATCTAAATAGTCAACCGAAGAGAAATCTTCAGAGAGAAATTTAGATGGTTCCAGAAATCAATTTTATCCATCTGGTTAAGTCATTAATGATAATTTATTAATATCAATTATAAAATTAAACTTTCAGAATGGATTAATGATTTTAGATGGTTGGAAGTTTTGATTCATTCCTTTTTTAAGGGCATCTAAATAGTCAACCGAAGAGAAATCTTCAGAGAGAAATTTAGATGGTTCCAGAAATCAATTTTATCCATCTGGTTAAGTCATTAATGATAATTTATTAATATCAATTATAAAATTAAACTTTCAGAATGGATTAATGATTTTAGATGGTTGGAAGTTTTGATTCATTCCTTTTTTAAGGGCATCTAAATAGTCAACCGAAGAGAAATCTTCAGAGAGAAATTTAGATGGTTCCAGAAATCAATTTTATCTTATTTTCAAAATCGATATATCATCATTCATCGTGTGGTTTTAAGTTGCATTTTAATTTGTGAACTTATTAGAAGCCGGATTCAAACGTGCCAACTTAATCGATCTATAACTAACGAGCATAAGCCTATGCAGAAAGTTCGTAAATGGGGGGTTACAGAGCTGCAACTCACATATTCCTATGTTAAATATACAAAATTCATCGCAATGGGGGTTACAACCCCCATCAACACCTCCCCTGTGTACGCCCATGCTAACGAGCTATCGATCAAGTCATAATAAGCATTTTAAAAAAGGACCAGCAGCTTGTCATAATAAGGATGGAAAGCACGGGAAGACAAAAACATTTTGATCGCCGAAGAGATCTTAATTTCAATGTCACATTTGTGAAGCTGAGAAGGTCGGCAAACCTAATTTTCGACGAAGAGCGCCAAAGAAAAAAATGGCAACTCGTGCCATGACGCTGAGCACCACACACATAATGTAAACCGATATAATATAACTCACTGAAAAAATTAGTTCAACGGATTTTGACCTCGCGTCTGGCACCCATTCCGCGCGTGCGTGGCACAAGACATCTCACCTTTTTGCAGAGGACCCTGCATTTTCTGTCTCATCTGTAACACGAGTAAAAAAGGTTGTGGATTACATGAAAAGAAATGCCTTTGCTAGCAGGGCAGCGGACAGGGGAATGCTCAGCCCTGTTGGTTAAACTAACATAATTTGTCATTAAGCATAATTAGTTGGGGGGGGGGTCTGGTAAACTGTCGATGGACCATAAATCCGGCCCCCCCTCTCTTTATTCAATAGTATCTAATTAGGTTAATATATATAACACAGCGTTTTTCAGCCGGGATTTTAAGAAATTTTACGGCTGCGCGTGGTTATCGCTAGGGGCTCTGCAAAAAATGCTAACAATTTTTTTATTCAATAAATTTCCTATATAATAATTTAAAGTTCTTAAAAAAAGCTATAAAAATATTGTACTTTTTATAAATAGCACATTAAAACAGGAATATAACAGGTTATAAATAACAGAGGAAGATATTAACAATGTTATATAATAGTTTCTATGCAAGGGTTTTTTTTTCGCACATGAATATTATTGCAAGGGTTTCGCGGGTTAAGAAGCTGAGCTAATAGAATTGCCTGCTTGCCTGAGTACCCGTCCGTTTGTAGATGATGGCCATTTCAAACCGACTCCGCGCAACTTCTATATTGCGTCTATACGTAGGCTTATGTCCTACGTAACCATATTTCAATGGATCTTTATAGATCCTGTCTTGTGGCATTTTCTTTTTCTACACAGTATATCGCTTTTAAATTATCAGCGTTTTGCTCTCTGCATGTAATTGATTCGTGCGTGTTCTGTGTTGTTTTCTATTAATTAGGAGATATTCTGTAGCTTCGTAATTGACATTTCACGTCTGCTTCACTTGGCTGCAGAATTAGACTTCCAAATTCTCTAATTTACCGCCGCAGATGCTATAATCACTTTCGCTCTCTCTCTCTCGAGATTGGACATTACAACTTTACTATAGATGGACCTAGTGCCGGATTAAGGCATGGGCTTCAGGGGCCGCGGCCCAGGGACCTCCGCCAACTAGAGGGCCTCCAGAGACTCTAGTAGATGATCCTTCTGAACTATTTTACTGGGGGCCTCACAATACAAGTAGCCCAGGGGCCTCAAAAACTTTAATCCGCCACTGGATAGACCCAGGACCAGGTTTATGTATAGACAAAGTAGGTCTGACCAAGGGCCCCCCAGAACTCTCGAGGTTTCTGGCGCTATTTAAACTTATGCATCATTTTAATCCTGTTTGTTTACGAATGTCCGAGAAATTTTCATCATTGATATATCCTAAAAAATTATATATTCTGGATCATAGGTATAATTTGAGGGTTAAATATAGCATAAACTAGGGAGAGGGTGTAAAATAATTGGGTGGAAAAATACGATTTTGCCTCCATTCCGAAAGAACTGGGGCATGTGCACCCCCTTGTCCCCCCATATTACGTCTATGTCCTGGATAAGGAAAACATATGATATAATTGAGTAGGAGAGGGCCATATTCTTTAGGGAGGGGGCATTCAATCCTTTTGTCATTAGGAGCTATATAAATCTTAATCTAGGCAATGGATACACATGCTTTGTCTGCCACTTGGACCCTCCTTTTTGAAATTATTGCCCTAAGTATGGGAACTTTCTTTCAAACCATGTATATATCGGTTAAAGGATGCCTAAATAAGATGATTTTATATTGCTTAATTCTGATTAGCAAATTTAATCGATTTTTTTTTTATTTATAAGTGAACTTTGAGCTATCTGACTGATAATTTGATCATTTGCCGTAGTTTTGTAAGTGATCAAACTCCGTCTAATCACTGACACGTGTGCATATATTAATTTTTTTTGTTGCATGTCACCAGGGGCGCTGAAAGTCAATGCGGGCCTCCATGACCCCTTCCCTGGGCAGTGGCATAGGTATTTTTTCTTTTTTGGGGAAGGGTGGTTGAACTCCCTCAAAGGAATAAAAAGTATGAAATAAGAACACATTTTTTTTTTTGTACTTACGTATTACTTAATTTAAATTGATTACTTTTACAAGATCATCGCAGAAAAATGAAACCAATGTAAGCTACTATTATTTTTTTTTTCAATAATCGAGACAGGCTAATGAAGAATAATTAAAAAAACTAGAGCCATTTTTCTGGCCTGTCAACTAGCAAACAACTCAATAACTTTATCAAAGTTTACTTTTCTTACTAGATCACATTCCACCGATAGTATTCCTAGACTACTTAATCGTTCTTGACACATGGTTGACATTAGCATGTTCTTCACTTACAAACAGTTATTTCGACACTGGCGTAAGGTTTAAAAACACGACGTTTCGGGAGCCAACTGCTCCCTTTGTCAAGTGAAGGCTGAATTGCCAATGAAAAAGACAAAGAGTTAATTAAATTTTATGCAGATGACATAGATCGGGAACAACTGTTATCACATAGATCTATGTTCTTCGACATTTTGTGATCACGAAATCTCATTACCACCGATTTTGACAACGTCGTGTATGTTTCCAAAAAGGATGTATTACAAGCTGATATGCTACAGAAGTTCGTGAAATTAACTCGTATAATTTTAACAATATCATTGTCAATCTGTACAGCAGAAAGATAATTTTCAAGCCTTCGCCGTAGTAGTTTTGATCGTACACTAGATCAATCATGGCACAAGCTCGCTTTAATGACATGGCTATTATGCACACACACAGTGAACTAGCCGCAAGCACAATAGAAGGCGAAGTTGCGGATGAATTTATCCAAAGAAATGATTTCTGGAGGAAAACATTTTCTTTGACTTTGAAAAAATATGGTAAACAACACTAAGTTTTTATTAAACTAGTTTTCGGATTGTAAAAATTGAGTCGAATCTAGATTTCAAATTTTAATATTAATTTTCCAATGATCTCTGTCAAGTTATTATAACCGCAACACTGAACTATTTTATTTTTAGGGATTACACCATTGGCTGAGGGTACATTGGATTCGTTGAAGTATTGAAAAAACAATTTTTTAACTCAGAAATTACCCGAAGGAAAAAAAATGTTGACAATTTCAAAATTGGTAAAAGCATCTAAAAATAAATTTCACATTTGTTTTGTTATTTTCATGAAGATAATTGGGTTGGAAATTCAGCAGTATTTGTACGTTGTATATGATAATGTTGCGCCTCCAAAAGTAAAGTAAATTAAATAAGCATCTAAAAAAATATATTTTTCTATAATTAACTATAATTTGCTTCATTTTAACATTTCAGGTGTCTTATTGTACCAGATAATCTGATAATGAAATTTAAATTACACTTAAATCCTTTGAAAAACGCGCCCGTCATTTGATTTAAAATTTTCGGAATCCCCCAATAGTTTTTTAAGTTGGCGTCTGAGGTTAAGGCCTGTTCTTAACTGCTTCTTCGATTTCCGTAGGTGAAGGTGTTTCACTTCCTAACAAACCAACGTCAAAACCCCAAATATTTAGTTCGTTTTCCGTATAATCGTTGCTGCTGTTGCAGGTCTGTAACCAAGCCTGTGCCAGATGGGGCGTGACACCAGTTGCCCCATGCTTGTGTCCCAGTTAGTCCACTTAGTTATTTACATATATACTCGTACAGAACAATCCTCGGGTGCTCGGTGTCTCACATGCCCTTTACCTTGCCCCTTGATCCTGACTACAGGCCTGTGCTGTTAGGACAATTTGACCTCTGTTGAATTGTTAGGACAATTTGACCTCTGTTGAATTGTTAGGACAATTTGATCTCTGCTAAAGTGTTGTCTTTGTCTCTAGAATATGTGTAGATTATGGAGATTCCCCACTTCCATCAATATGAGACTTCTCTGGGATCTTCAATATTTCTATATGAAATGACGGTATAATTTCAGGCTCTGGTATCTCGATATCATACATTGTGGAAGAAGTGGCATCTTCGACACCAGAGACCGGTGTTTTGTGTGGAGACTTAAAAATCCGGAGAGTATTCAGGGATGATTGTTTCCCCGAAGATATATCGTTTTCTTTCGTTGCTCTTTCTCTTCGTTTCTGAACGTCTGATTTGTGTGGACACGTGATTGGTACGTTCAACGCATCGATTTGAATTCTGTGAAGAAAAAAAATCCAGGTATAAAATGCCTAATAAATACTACCATTTCTTTAAAATTCCACAAACATTTAATAAGGAGAATTTTTTTTAAATATTTGTTGAAAAATATGAATTTTTTAAAGAAAGAAAATTTTTTTTGTGAAAGCTAAAAAATGTAGCTCAATTGGCGGAAATTTCTCCAATTTGGCAATCCTGCTGCAAAACTACAAATAGTAAGTTTATCTGAAACAGTGTTGCCAACTAATTGGAAAATCGCTAGCAGATTGCTAAAATCGCGAGTTTTTGCATTGAATTTTTAAAATATTTTGGTATAAAATGTCTAAATATATGAAAAATTTTGTAAATTCAATTTTTTTTAATAAAATGAAAATAAAATAAATCAAATTAATTGCCTTGAATAATTAAATATTGGAATGATTTAAAATAAATATAATTATTCTATGCCACATGTTATAGTGTCTTCATCAGCAGTCTCCACCATGTAACATAAAACCAGCCTTTTCTGATTTAATTAGTTAATAATTAAAAAAATAAATTAAAATTGACGGGCTTTATGAATTAATTGTAGTATCTAACTAATGTAAGAGATCGAAAGGCCGAATAAAATTTCAGAGAAAATATGATTAAACTTTTTTATGCTACACTTACACTATTTTATAAATGAAAATGGCACTATTTTATGACCTCTTATGTCTATTTCTATTTATAATATTTATAATCAAAACTATAACTCACCTCCTCTGGCCATTTACATATAACAAATCAATGCAGTAGGGGATGTGATATGCACGATGACAAATCACTAACCACGTTCTGCCACTGAGAGAATATTAAAAGTTTCAGGTCATCATCGCAGCAGGCAGGGCCGTGCTTAGGAAGTGGCGAGCTGGGCGGCCGCCCAGGGCCGCTAACAAAATACAGTGTAAGCACTAAAAAATAAGTTTTTAGCATCCCTTATATACTTTGCTGGAGTATTTGGTCAATTGACCCTTTGTGTGTGACGCTGTATTTCCCATAATGCTTATGAACCTTCTAAATGGTGGTCAAAATAAATATACACGTTATTAGTCAAATGCGTTAGCATCAGTAGACCATACACATTATCATGTTTATTACTATCTTGTAGTGGCCTTATAGCCACTACAGAGACCGCCTGTTTCCGACAAAAAGAACATCACAAGGTTTTGAGAAGCAAAAATTTATAATTACATTCATAGGCAGAATCTGGCAAGGGCAAAGTGGGGGGCACTTGCCCTAGGTTTTTTTAGAAAAGAGGCAAAATCGTACTTTTTTCATACATTTTTTTTTAATTTTTTGCCTCCTGTTTACTCTATATTTAACCTCCAAGTTTACATAGTACTGGTTTTTCTTTGTGTTTATAATGCGGCAAAAAACCTAAATAAAACCCTTTCATTTATCAACAACATCGAAGTTGGGCAAGAACTGCCGAGTGATTGATATATTTTTAGTTAACTTCGTTTATAAATATCAATTTTTAATTAACTTTGTTTATAAATATCAATTTTTCATTTAACTTCATTATCTTCTAGTTACCTTTGGCGTTTGGACCAGTGAAGAACTTTATTTCGTAACCACGGTCAGTGTTTTTTTATCATTATGTTAGGTTAAAACATTTTTGAGGGCCGCTAAAGCCGGAAGGACGCTGCTGGTAGCACGTGGCATAAACTAACTGCGAAACGTGGTCACGGTTAAGCAGGGCCTGATCACCGCAAAGGCGTCCACAGCCTGGGCTTTGGGCCCCGAAATTTTAGGGGGGGCCCCCAAAAAAGCAAAATATTTATATTTTGTGTATTAAAATACTTGTACATTGGTAACCTTTACTTTCAATTATTTTCACGTTTAGATTTTGTAAAGTTTAATAAATTTTTGTCATGTTTAAATTAAGAATCAAAACCTACTTTTTGAGTCTTTAAAATTAAAATTTGTTATTATTTATATACCTTACTTTTTTGCATGACGTTTTTAAATTTAACAAGATGTAATTGTTTGTAAGTCACTGCTAATGGAAACGGTTCACAATGTATACCTTAATCGTTAATTAAAAGTACTTTTAGTTATGCAATCATATCTGAAAATAGCTATAATGCTGATAATCAGACAACTTATGATATTATAAATTTGAATAAATTACTAATAGCATAACTTTATTTATAGTTAATAGTAATTCGGGCCGAATACTCACTGAATATTTGTCACATTCCTAGTACTTACTAAAGACGGCTTGATTTTCAAAAATCACTATTAAAAAAACACAAAAAATTTGATTTTTGAAGTCTTTCCAAATCGTATGTGCGATAGCTTTGCATGGTTTTGTTAATTTTTGCTATCTTTGACGAAACAATTCAACGAAATTTATCACAGCATATTCCAGTATCAGAACCCTTTGAATCGGGAAAATTTTGCCTTAATATGGCTAGATTTAGCTATTTTGTAGCTTGTTCTGGCAACAGTATTGTATGTGTACGATTTGCTGATTGTGCATTTGTTACTATTTACACCTATCCAACTTTTGATGGGATCAATTCTGCAATGTAACCCCCAAATGGGCTCAGCTCTCTACTGAGGGCATTTCCAAATTTTCGTGAGGACAGAGGACCCCAAATATGTGCCTCGCTTAGGGCCCCGCAAAAGCATGATGATGATGGGGCCCAGCGGATAAGTACAAAATCTTGAGTCGATTTTAAACGACAGGGTTACCACAACGGTTAATTTGAAGTTTGGTTTTCGTAATGTCTAAAATGCATAGTCTGCCGTTCTTTACGGTTTAGCGAAAGAAAAGAGTGCATTCGATCTGGCTTTTTTCAGAGAGATATGATCCGATGAACGTTGTGCACAATCATATACAGGTTTGTGGGAAGGGGGAGTTAAAAAGTACCTAAAAACTGTGTATGTAATTAATGGACGGCCCCTTTTCACTTGCATAATATATGTCATGTTTACGGACATCTTTATTATTTGAATGGAATCACCGGCGTGAGACATTTTGCACACGATTCTAATCTCTGAATGATGCACTAAGTTTTTTAGACGCTACAGTTTAGCATAAATGTATTCTAAAGAGTGTTTTTTAGAATATATTCCGGCATCTATGTACCGGCACGTAAAACCGTAGCCGGGAAAATTTACGGGGGGGACATTGTTATTTTTTTAATTTTTAAATAAGAAACAAAAATATCGTAACAAAAATATTTTGGGGGAGGCTGGGCCCCCCTCCACAGCATAGGCCCTAGTCTTTATCCGGAACCCCCGGGTTGCATCCCTTGCTGCATCCCCCCCTCGTTGGCCCTGTATGTCACATGCAATGCAAAAAACTGCAATAGAAAAATGGCAGCATAGTCCATAAGTGCATTTAATAGAGATTCATATTGGATTCAATTTGTGATTTACCTTTATGAAATATGAGTGAGAACTGATACATGAAATGATACTGTAATTGACATTTCTGTGAATGATTGGAGCGGTTATGACAACGCTTGTTCTATTCAGATTTAGATGTCAATTACGTTATGTCACTTGCATGATATGTCAGCAATTAGGGAAATAAACTATGCACGTAGCTTTACCCTTGACATTAAGATTATCATCATTTTGCTTGTTGCTAGAGGAAGCGGGTGAGAAGGTTAACATAATCCGTGATTAGCAATTTTCTTATCTGCACAGTTACATAGTATCCATAGAAGCTGATAGGTTTTTGATCTGAAAATACCGATTACGGAAGCATTTCCTCACGCTAAAAAGAAACATAATAAAGAAACAGGAAAAACACGTCCAGAAATATCCGAAATCGAGATATCTTGTTAGATTTTATTTATAATAGCTAACCTCGCTCTCTCTCTTTCCCTCTCCTCCACACATCCACTTATGCTTTTCGAAAGTCTGCAAAAGTTTAACGATATGAAGTTTTATTATGAGTGGATGTGCAATTTTAAATGAACAAAATTAACTAAACTATGATACATGGTGGGATGTGATATACTCATAGATGTACGTAGAAAGTTCATAAGGGGGTTATAGGCTTAATGGAAGGGGTTACAGAGCTACAACTCACATATTCCTATGTTAAATATACAAAATTTCATTGCAATGGGGGGTTACAACCCCATCAACACCCTCCTGCATACGCCAATGATTGTACCTCAGTTAAAGATTTTGTTTATCTCTTTTTTTAGCTGCCGTTGGCTGTTAACATGGGAAGAGAATGAAGCATGGAATAATTAAATAGCGTGCTTCATGGGAAGAGAATGAAGCACGGAATAATTAAATAGCGCTCAAGTGCATACATAATATGTTCTCCCACAGTGAACGAAATATGTTCAATTCCATTCTAAAGAAAACTAATTATCCAAATTAATGGAAACTTATTAATCGAAATTAAAGAAACTTAAGTACGATCGAAAATTAATTAATGATCGAAAAAAAGAAAGGAAGAAATTAAAAAGAAAGAAAGAAAGAAAAAAGGAAGGAAGGAAAGGAATAATAAGAATATAAAAATAAATTTATAAAAATAAATTTTATTCATCCTAATTACAATTTTGGTGATATATATTCTACTATATGATAATCTTGATGTTACATAGATTCTGATGTTACGTAGATTCTGATGTTACGTAGATTCTTGATGTTACATAGATATTCATGACTTTGTGATGTTACAGATGTTAACTGTTGATAAGGTTAGAAATGAGGGCGAGCAGAAAGCTACAGCTTGTTGCATGGCTCTCCTTGAGATGGGTGACGGATTATATAAATAATTTTTTACAGATTTGTTGCGTTGATAATTTTAGCTCTATATTTATTTATTTGATGATGATGGAAACTTAAAGTTTGTATTACATAATGGCCTCGTTTGAGAAAACTAAGACAAAGAACAGGGTGAAGCCTAAATTGATTTAGGTAATTTTAATTCATATTGAGAAAATGGTCTGGATTGATAACACAACTTTCTCAATACTTATTTATGAATTGTCGATGTGGTTTGAGCAGGATTTTGATAAATTAGTGTTTATATATATAAAATACATGGATATGTATTTTGTCGTCGTCAACGAATGAAGAGGAAAAACTGCGGTTTAATAAAATTAAAAATTCAAGTTGATGATTGCGATGATTGGCATATATTTAATCCGTGATTAATTGTATTAATTAGATATGTTCTGTTATCATTAGTAAGGAGGAAGAAAACGCAAGGATAAGGAGACCTCAACCTGAGGAAGGAAGGAAAGAAAGAAAGAAAGAAAGAAAGAAGCCATCCTATAACTGTTAATATATAATCTCATATACAGGGCGTCTCAGCACCAGGGTTACAAACTTCAAGGGGTCATAGTACTCATCAAGGTGAACGATAATTGTCATAGAATCTAAAGTCGCAAACCACCCACAGCGCCAGTTCTAAAACCGTCCAGCATGCACAAATATTTACAACCAGTGCATGAGAAGTGCAACATGCGATATCCTAATCAGCTGACCTGAGTAGTATCTGGCGCTCTTCACGCACTGTTTGTAAATATTTGTGTATGCTGGACGGTTTTAGAACTGGCGCTGTGGATGGTTTGCGACCTTAGGTTCTATGACAAATATCGTTCACCTTGATGAGTAAGTCACAAGGAAAGGGGGTTAAAAGCATAGGCGTAACCAGGGGTGGTTTTGGGGGTTGTAACCCCCCATTGTAATGAAATTTTGTATATTTAACATAGGAATATATGAGTTGTAGCTCTGTAACCCCCCTCATTGAGCCTATAACCCCCCTTATGAACTTTCTGCCAAAGCCTATGTTTGTGACACCCTGTATATAGTATTATAAATTTTACATAATATTTAAGTAAACTTTTCATTTCTTGAAATCGCATTTTAAATTTAACACAATCATTATAATTAATCATTAGATAAATTTTATTAACGCATTAACAAATTTCTTCTCAACAAAATAAAAACTAGATGTGCATATACACACTCTGTTCTAGCAGAGAGTGGGCGGTGAGGAAGAAGGTACTTGTGACTTATGAACGTTAACATTAAATAACGGTGGCATTAATGATATTTCTTGATATATCGATACTTATTTCATATAGCATGAAAATCGATATTCCAAAATACTATAAGATAATTAACTAAAATAAAATTTAAAAAAACGCATGACAGGAGACTTTTTTTTTTTAAATTTTACTGGGCTACACGTGTAGGATACTTAAAACATTCCAGATTACTTTTAATTACAAAATATGTGGAAATGTAGTCTTGGATACCTCAGATATAAGATAACGTAACGCTCGTGCGTTGCAAGTATATCACATTTCGAGACTCAAAGCGAACTTTGGAAAAAATATTTCGTATAAGCAAAGTTTTGCGAAATAATTAATTTTTTATCAACACGATGTTAAAATGTATAATTGCGTGTGAGCTATTTTTAGACATTAATTAGCGTTGTATGATCTACTCAGCCTTTATACAGTAGAGCAAAAATAAGCCGTTATTTCAGCCAATTTGTCCTTAAATTATTATATTAATTGCTTAATTAAAAGATTAATATAGAACGCTTATATGCCAGTCTACAATATTAATATTTTCCAGAGTAATATTTATATAAAAAATTTTGCAATAAAATTGGGGTTACAGATACCTATACAGTAACCTATAACATATACATGTGACATATAGTGTATAACATATAGTTATAACATTGTGTGTAACATATAGTGTATATGTTACTGTATATAACTATACAGTAACATATACACTATGTAGTTTCAGTTGAAGAGATAGGTTTTAATAAATCTATAGTATAGAAATGACTTACGCAATTTACGCAATAAATTGATACATTTATTGCGTATTGAGTTATTTATTACATAAGCCCATGTCTTAACGAGACATGGGCTTATGTAATAAATTGGGTCAAGATATGGATTTAGGCAGTGGTCGAACTGGGAAATAAATAGTGGGGTATCGGTTAGTGTTATTTCAGACTTGCGATCCAGGGCGATGCGTAAAAGGTCGGAGCTTTCGCGATCGCAGTCAGTTTCCTCTAACCGGGCCCGCAAACCAGATTTTGTGACGTCACCCTAATAATCCTTAGCTTTCCCGATTCGCCCTAGTGGCTACGTAGCTATTTTCATAGGCGACGAAAAAATTTACAAGCAAATATAGGAAATGCATTTTGAGTAGACATAGAAAAATTATAGAATTTTACCATAAGATAATATAACATAATTAAATTCAAAATGAAAGGACTTCCCATTTATTCTGCACCAAATTACAAAGAAAATTTTAATTGATTTTATAAAATAATTTTTTTTTTAAATGCAACTTGTAGGCTTCAATTCTTGATAAAATCAACGATGAATTTTGAAGTAAATTATTAAATATTGTAAATGCTATTGAAAGTTAAAAATATATATCCATTCAAAGATAAATTTTTATCCCTTTGTAAATATAGATTGTACTTTATAATTTCTGTTTTTACTATATTTTCCAGTAATAAAAATCTGGCCATGGCGGTTTTGAGTACATCAAGTACTTTGATATAATTTTACTTTAGCTTTGGCTCATAGACATACTCATCAAGTCCATACGGGGGTAGGGGGGGTCATAGACTTATGAATATTTCATATAAGGGGCTGTTCAGTGAATACCCGGGAGTCAACCATGCTTATGTAAGACATAGAAAATCATAGAATTAGCACATAGTCACAAAGTGAGAACTTCAATACTTGGATATACGACGCACTGCAATTAGAAGATATAAAATACACATAATAGCAGTTAAATATTTAAACCAGCATTCTTATTTCAAAAGTTTACACGAAAAAAATAAGAGAACCGAAATGTTTTTTAAACATGAGGGGAGGGGGGAACAAGCATTTGCTTACTTTTTCTTATAATAGGGAGAGTATAAAATGTCCAGAAATTTGCTTACATAATACTTAGACCATAATGAAAAACATCATAGATACCTATATATGTATATTTGAAAAGCAAGGATTACTTGTATGACGTCACCAACGACTGAAGCCTTCAGACATCGAAAGAAGAAACCGTGATCGCGAAGACCTTAAACAGATCTTCCTCCCAATTGCCAATATTAGCGATTTTTTGCTACATTTAGCTATTTTTCGCAGATTTAACACTAGATAAAGTGAAATTTGCTTAGATCGTTATTTTTGCTAATTTTTATCAATTCTGATATATATTCATCTCAACCAGGGTTGGCAAGTTTATCCAATTAAAATTAATAAGCAATACTATGGATATTTAAAAAATAATTGACATTAGATATGACCACAATTCATTGTGCTTTGTTGAACACATTTTCAATTTTGCCCCTTTTTTTTCTGGTTTTTATCAGTTTTTGCCACTATCCTGGCAAAAAGTCCAAACTTTAAACCCATCCCCCTTCTTCCTTGGTTTTTTAATGAAGAATAAATTTTAAAAATGTAATATGCTTCACAAATATAAAGTTCTTTGCAAAATACTTAAGCATAGCGCTTTTAATAATGGACACATTTTTACATATATAGTACTTATTTCAAATACTACTACTACTACTGATATACGCAGGGGGGAATTCAAATGTTTTCGGGTCAGTCTGCGTCAAATCAACCAATAAAAAATAAGTTCTGGAATTTGATATAACGGATTTGGCTAACTTTTGGAATATTTGTTCCATATCAAAAATATAAAAAAAATTGTTTTCCTGTTGCCGATTTTTGAGTTTTTGAGTTTCCAAAATTGTCAAAATGTACTAAAAATTACTCTGCGCCAAAATTTTAAATGCAATTTTAAAGTTACTTGTTTCAATTACAAAGCTGGTTATGATATCATTTTAAAGTTTGTGAAAAGGGCTTTTATTTGATATATAACACGCGTGATGTTTGAGTAAAAAAAATTTTGACAGTTCTCCAAAATTTTTATTTTACAATTTTTAAAAATAGAAAATTTTTACAATTTTAGAAACATTCACAGATGTTGGTACACATTTACTGAAGGCACTGTCAAAATTTCAGGATGGCATCTTTACGAGATCATGAATGAGACACAGTTGAAATTAGCAACGCACAAGAATTTTCAAGTACGAGTCATCCATTTCCTGAAGTGCCATGTTCATTTCAGCACTTTCTCATTTCCTTTCACAAATAGTTCGGTTGTGGTCTGGTTGTCGGAGTAGATACATCTTCGTTAACTTCTGTATGATGAATTGTCTATCTTTTAAACTTGATTTATTTATTAGCCTTGCCAATTTCTTTTAATCAGAATAGTTCTATGAACTTTACTCTATATATGGATGACAAGAAGTGGTCTATTTTCTGTTGCAATCCATATAAAAAAAGGACATAATGTTAGTGATGACCTGAGGAATGTGATGAATTGGACGGGTTCTTTAAATAATGGAATTGAAGATGAACATGACAATTTGCACTTCCTGTAGATTGCAGTTAGGGAAGGGAAAACATGAGGTAAGTGTTGCTGAAAAGGAAATCTTCCAGGGCTAGGTAATAATGGTTGTCCTAGTTGCAGTATTAATGATTTAGAATTCATGGATACAGATACTGGCTTAAGCTACTTGAATGCATCTTTGACTCCTCTTGGTGAATCTCCAGTGAGTAGAAAGAAAATTTAGGGTGCTAAGAAATATTGCAGAGAAAAAACAGAAAAAATGGAAAGTACATATCACAAAAGCCTCTTAATACGGAGGGTGATAAAGATGAAAAGTGTAGCAATTCAAAATCAGAAATACCTCAGCCACTTAAAATGAGATTTCGAACTGTAAATGAAAGTGAAAAAGTAATGATTTTGACTATTTAGCCAAAAAGATGGTCGTGCAAGAATTGAGAGTTTGGTGTGCGTAATTACATTGCTAAGAAAGCAAAAAATCAATAGAAGAGAAACTAGTTCTGACCTCACCTGACCCCAAACCAGGAAAAACTTTACCAGAAGAAACTGCTTCCTTAGTACCAAGATTACCTTTCGAAAATAATGTGAAATCTACCACCACAAAAGTGCTCTTTAAATGAATATAATTCCTGTCCCAGTATCGTCAAATTCAAGGAAGCCTTGCTAACGAGCCTAGTTAAACCACAAAGCAATTTGTTCAAGATTTTTCCACTCATCTGATCAACCTAATAAACTAAAAGAAACAAGATTTTGTACCCAAACGTCTGTTTATTTATCTGCCGATGAAGCTGTGATAACATGCGATTTTTCTGAGAATTATTCGTTTATTTTATAAGGTGAAGCACGAATATTCCATTGGAACAACCCAGTGGAAACCGTTCATCCATTTTCAGTTTACTACAAAGACAAAGATGTTCTAAAACGTAAGAGTTATATCTTCATTTCAGACTGTTTGAATCGTAGCACGGTTCTTTTTCATGTTTTCCAAAGAAAGCTTCTACATTTCTTGAAAAATAATTGTCTGCCTAACTTAAAGTGTATTACTTCTCTGATGGTTCAACAGTGCAATATAAGAACTGCAAGAATTTTGCAAATTTGTGCAACTATCCAGGAAATTTTAATGCCATTGATGATGCGTGGCAATATTATGCAAAAACACATGGCAAATAAGTGTGTGATGGTGTTGGAGGGTCTGTAAAGAGGCTGGCAGTCAAAATTAGTCCCCAGACCCTACTTTCAAGCCAAATCATAACGCCACCACTGATGTTTCACTGGGGAAAGAAGAACATCCCATCAATAACTTTATGATGTGACAAATAATGAATACGTGGAAGAAGTGAAACTTTTTGAAATACAGTTTGATGAAGTTGTTACTGTAACAGGGACTCGGAAGTTTCATGCATTCATGCCAGTAAGTACAGAAAAATTGGTGACCAAAGTGTTTTCTGAATCTAAAAAAACAAACCCACTTTAGTACATTGTGTTCAAGTTAGTTTAAAGGGTGAAGATGTCTTTGAACACATCGCAGATTTTGTAGCCTGTGCGTATGATGGCAATTGGTGGATGGGATGTGTACTTTCGAAAGATGATGTAGAACGTGAAATGGAGATCTCTTTCTTACATCCATGTGGGCCAGCACCATCAACGTAGAATTTTCAAAATTATTAGAGGGAAACACGTATATTACAACACACAATAGTTAGAAAAAACCAATGCGAGATAGGTGCACTTTGGTAAATTTAAAAATGGTGGTATGCCATACCCTCAATTCGAACAGCGTTCCCCCACGTCCCGCGTCACCAAAAAGTGGGGATATACCATCCCCCCACATGCCCCCCAAATTCAAGCACTGGATTTGGGTAATAAAATGAGTGCATAAAGGTTGGGTTTTATAACATTGGGAGATATTTTGCAGTAAATTTGAGCAAAGATATTGGGGAAATGTTATACAATAAGGAGATTTGTGATAAAATGGGGGTTTGAGCCAATGGTTCCCAACCTTTTTCAAGCCGCGACCCATTTTTATAGTAACCAAGTAATCCGCGACCCCCTTTTATAGTAACCAAAAGATCTGCGACCCCTCTGTCCGCCGCCGCCACATTTGTATAATAAAAGCATTTTTAACAGAGTAAAGAAAACACATTAAATACAAAATTATATTATAAATATATTGATTACATATATTATATTGATTATATATATTACATACATTATATAAATTATATATATTACATATACATTATATAAATTATATATATTACATATATTATATACATTATAATATATTATATTAATTATATATATTACATATACATTATATATTATTACATATATATTAATGTATATTATAGATATAAAGTTAACAACCATTAGTAGAATATTGCAATGTAGCCATGTTGAAATATAAAAGCGTTGGAAACATTTACAAAAAATAGTTGCGGCGACCCCCCAGAAACCAGTTCGCGACCTACTTGAGGGTCGCGGCCCCCAGGTTGCGAACCACTGGCTTAAACGTAAGATTATAAAACGAAATGATGAGATATTTTGTAATAAAATAGAGATGTAGTTTGTAATAAAACGGGGAAACATTTTGCAATAAATTCGGACATGGATTTTTATTTCTGCAAAGGCTTTCAACACAAGTCTATCTTCAGTAATTCGCTTCCATGTCACCCATCTAGTTTGTAAATGTTTTCTATGTCTTATGTGGTCTCTTGGAATACAGTTAAGAATTTCAGTTGTCCATTGTTGATCAGTTCCTTTTTGTGATGTGCCCAGCCCATCGCCACTTCAGCCTTTTTATTTTAACAATGATGTCCTCTATGTTAGTTCGCCCTCTCACCCAAGTGTTTCTTTTTTGATCGTTTTTAGTTTTTATAAGGATGCACCTCTATATGCCACTTTGGGCTGTCTGTAACTTCCGTATTGCTCCAACTGTTAGACTCCATATCTCTGAATCATAAGAGTGGACTGGCAATATACACTTGTTGAAAAACATTCTTTTTGGACACAAAGGTAATTTTCCCTTCAGGATAAAACCGTTTCTTCCAAATGCACTCCAGCCAAGTTTAATACGTCTGTTGAGTTCTTTCATAATGTTGCCTTCCATTGAAATCAGCTGGCCAAGGTAAATATGTGAACAGCAATTTCTAGATTAATGTTTTCAACTTGTATTTTTGTTTTCGCTACGAAACTATTGAACATGAATTTGGTTTTTGGTAGGTTCATCTTGTGTCCAATTTCTCTACTTCTATTTGAGATATCCTGTACCGGGTCTTGCAGTTCTCATGGGTTCGTTGAAAAAATAACTATGTTATCAGCAAAGCGCAGATGATTTAAATATTCACCATTTATTTTCATTCCTTTTTATTCCAATTTGTCTGCTGAAAATTATCTGTAAAGCTGAAGAAAAAAGTTTTAGAGAAATGGTATCTCTCTGACTCTCAACTTTACCTATTTTGATAGTTTTGGCATCTTTATGTAACCGAAATTTTGCACTTGAATTTTAATACACACGTTTCGCCATGCCAATGTACATATCCTCGATGTCTGTTGATCTTAAAGCGTTGATGACTGCTGATGTTTTAATAAAGGCCTTCTCATGGTCAATAAATGCCACAAACAATGGAAGTTCATATTCATGTATTCTTTCAATTAGTTCTTTTAATACTTGAATATTTTCCACGGCATTGAATCCACTTCAAAATCCAGCTTGTTCTCTTGGTTGAGCTGCATCTAATTTTTTCTGCAGGCGATGTGTTAGAATTTTTTGTGAAGATTTTATAAATAACAGGTAATAAGCTAATTGGTCGGTAATTTTTCAAATCCTCTTTATCACCTTTTTTATGCAAAAGAATTACTGTTGCAGAATCCCATTGGTTTGGTATGTTACGGCTGTTAAGATATTTGGTAGAGAACTTTGCAAGTATATCTTCTACATGTTCTCCAGCTTCTTTTAGGATATCAAATGTAAAGCTAACATCACCAGGGGCTCTTTCTTTTTTGCTTCATATTTTTATTGAAAATGCTATTTTCACTTTTAAGATCTTAGGAACCGTTCCTTTGAATATTTCAGTATCTTCGTTTAATCCACTGTTTCCTTCGTATAATTTTCTGCAGAATTCTCGTGTGTGTGTGTATGTGTGTGTGTATCATTATCAACAGCCATTTTCAATCCACTGCAGGGTGGAGGTCTGTGTTTCTGTTATCACACATATATGTAGTACTGTGAAAGAAATACAAAGAAAGCTGCCGCCACGTTCTCCAGACAGGTTGGCATGCTGGACTTACAGTTTAAAGAAGAACCCGAACTTCGGTCACCCGATATATATATGAAAGCATATATATATATATATATATATATATATATATATATAATAGCAAAGAAGATTTACCAGGCATCGAACTCGAAGACGGGAGACTACTGAAGACCTTGGACGAGGGCGAAACCTACAAATACCTAGGGATAATGCAAAAACGGCAGCAGGAGCACAAGAAAGTCAAAGTCCAGCTCACGCAAGCATTCCAAGAAAGACTTAGAAGCATTGTGAAGACGAAACTGAGCGGGAAGAACACCACGCAAGCAATTAACGCATATGCGGTACCAGTGCTCACCTACTCCTTCGGGATCATCAAATGGTCCAACACTGAACTAGAACAACTCCAGCGGAAAATGAGAACCATCCAGAGAAGAGCCGGACAACTACACCCTGCAACGGCAATTGAACGGCAAACACTACCCCGGGAAGAAGGAGGACGCGGACAAGCGGACCTCAAAGACTTACATGACAAGCAGATCCAGAGCATGAGGCAATACTTCCAGTTGAAGAGTCCCCGATCGCCACTCATCCAAGCCATAATACAAGCAGATGCAAATTACACGCCACTAAACCTGTGTAGTACCGAAGAGCGTGTCCTCGAAACAGCCAACGAACAGAAACTGAGAACTTGGGCCGGAAAACCATTACATGGCAGGCACTACAATGACCTGCAACAACCACACGTTGACAAAAAGGCATCAAATTCTTGGCTGGCCAAAGGCACTCTCCAGCCAGAGACAGAAGGATTCATGCTAGCCATCCAAGACCAAGTGATCGCAACAAGGAACAATCAGAAATTCATCCAGAGAAAAGACATAGAAAGCGACAAATGCAGACACTGTCATGCGGCATCGGAGACAATCCAACACGTGATGGCAGGATGCAAGATCCTTGCGCAGTCAGACTACAAACATAGACACGATCAAGTAGCGAAAATAGTCCACCAGAAATTGGCAGCGAATGCTGGCTTTCTGACAGAAAAATGCCCGTACTACAAATATGAGCCAGAGACCGTGCATGAGAACGAAACACACAAGCTTTACTGGGATAGAGCAATCATAACAGACAAGACAGTCCCACATAACCGTCCTGACATAACCCTCGTCGATAAATCGAATAAGACCACGTACTTAATCGACATAGCAGTACCCAACACCAATAACATACAGACAACCTACACAACGAAAATCACCAAGTACCAAGATCTCAGACATGAAGTATATATGG
>QLNU02013614.1:8677618-8713645 GCA_006491805.2 Dysdera silvatica
GAAGTGATCATCGAATGGTGAGATGTAAAGTGCACTTAAATACTAAATTAGAACGACAGAAGCTCATTAGGAAACAAGTAAGTAAGAGGGTGGATCTAATGAAACTGAAAGTAAATACCGAGGCATTCAAGTTGGAATTAAAAAATCGCTTTTCTGCACTGGAAGGACTTATTGATGAAAGTGATATCTCAGAAGCAAATGAAAACATTGTTAAGACAATAGTTGAAACTGCTGGGGAAATTGGTGGTGTAACCTGTAAAAAGCACAATAGCAAATTATCTGAGAAGACGAAACAGCTCATGAAAAGGCGAAGAGATATGAAGGTGGACAATCGAAATACCAGTTCCAGGATTGAGTACATAGAACTTTGTAAAACTCTGCGCAAAAGCATGAAAGAAGACATAAGAAAATTCAACTGTGAGCTAGTAAGGAAAGCCATTGAAAATAACAAGAGCCTTAGGGTTGTTAAAGGAAGTTTATCTGTTGGGAAGAAACACATCATTGCATTAAAAGGAGAGGATGGCACCGTAACAAGAAATAGGGAAGAAATACTTAGAAGAGTTGAAGAATTCTACAAAAATCTATACGAAAGTAACAGTGGATTAAACGAAGACTCTGAGATAGTCGAAGGAACAGCTCCTAAAATCTTAAAAGAAGAAGTTTCATTTGCAATAAAAAGTATGAAGAAAGGAAGAGCCCCTGGTGATGATGGTATTACATTAGATATCCTAAAAGAAGCTGGAGAATATGTAGAAGACATACTTGCAAAATTCTTTACCAAATGTCTTAACAGCGGTAACATACCAAACCAATGGGATTCTGCAACAGTAATTCTTTTGCATAAAAAAGGTGATAAAGAGGATTTGAAAAATTACCGACCAATTAGCTTGTTACCTGCTATTTATAAAATCTTCACAAAAGTGCTAACACATCGCCTGCAGAAAAAATTAGATGCAGCTCAACCAAGAGAACAAGCTGGATTTCGAAGTGGATTCAGTACAGTGGACCATATTCAAGTATTAAGAGAATTAATTGAAAGAACACATGAATATGAACTTCCATTGTGTGTGGCATTTATTGACTATGAGAAGGCCTTTGACTCTATTAAAACATCAGCAGTCATCAACTCTTTAAGATCAACAGACATCGAGGATGTGTACATTGACATGGTGAAACGTGTGTATAAAAATGCAAGTGCAAAATTTCGGTTACATAAAGATACCGAAGCTATCAAAATTGGTAAAGGTGTGAGGCAGGGAGATACCATTTCTCCAAAACTTTTTACTTCAGCTTTACAGATGATTTTTCAGCAGATAAATTGGAATGACAAGGGAATAAAAATAAATGGTGAATATTTAAATCATTTGCGGTTTGCTGATGACATTGTTATTTTTTCAACGAACCCATCAGAACTCCAAGACATGGTACAGGAGCTCTCAACTAGAAGTAAAGAAGTTGGACTCAAGATGAACCTACAAAAAACTAAGATCATGTTCAATAATTTCGTAGAGGAAACAAAAATACAAGTTGACAACATTGAGCTAGAAATTGCTGATTCATATATTTACCTTGGCCAGCTGATTTCAATGGATGGCAACATTATGAAAGAACTCAACAGACGTATTAAACTTGGCTGGAGTGCATTTGGAAGAAACAGTTTTATCCTGAAGGGGAAATTGCCTTTGTGTCTAAAAAGAAAGGTCTTCAACCAGTGTGTATTGCCAGTCCTCTCTTATGGATCAGAGACATGGAGTCTAACAGTTGGAGCAATACGAAAGTTACAGACAACGCAAAGGAGCATGGAGAGGTGCATGCTTGGAATAACTAGGAGAGATCGAAAAAGAAACACTTGGGTGAGAGAGCAAACTAGAGTAGAGGACATCATTGTTAAAGTAAAAGGGCTGAAATGGCGATGGGCTGGGCATATTGCAAGAAGAACTGATCAACGATGGACAACAGAAATTCTGAACTGGATTCCAAGAGACCACCGAAGACCTAGAAAACGTCCTCAAACTAGATGGGTGGATGAAATAAGAAAACAGGTTGGGGTGACGTGGAAGCGAATTGCTCAGGATAGACTTGTGTGGAAAGCATTTGGAGAGACCTTCATCCAGCAGTGGATAGATAATGGTTGAATATGATGATGATGATGATACACACACACACACACACATGTATATATATAGCAATAAAAATAAATACGGAATGATAATAAAACACAGAAATAAATAATACTAAGAAATATAGAATAGAAAAAACAGAATGGAAGAAAATGAACCAAATTTCAACGACCTTAAAAATTTCGCCATTGGGGGGAAACATTTTCTGGAGGTCTAAATAATGGGATGTTTCTAATAGATAGACAGCCTGAACTAAAAAGCCTATCTAGTTTTCCTAATGACGTCCTTCCCTGACGAAGAATTTTCTAAGGCCGTTGAAATTTGGTTAATTCCTTTCATTTTCTTCTATTTCATTTTTTTTTGTTTTTTATTTCTTTATTCATTTTAGTATTATTATTTATTGCCGTGCTTTGCTTATTCACATGTATTGCTTATTTATATAATGACTTTATATATATTTATTTACTTTACAGCATCAAGTTTCGTTATATAATATATTCGTATTTGTAGTATTGAAGAGTAATTTTTCGAAATTTTAATGCTTACTCTATATTTCTACTAATATTATCGGAGTATACGCAAATATCCTGACCCTCGGTAGTCTTGCCACCTATTTCCAGGGATAATAAAAAGTTTAGTGCATTTATTTTTTCTTACTTTAATCATTAAGAAAGAATCTAGTGTTTTTGCAAAAATTTCCACTTGCCTCGGTTTTCTGCGAGGCTCCGAATATTTATTCATGTTTTTCTCTTTTCTTTACTTTCATCTGCTGAATATTTTTCCCCTTGGTCTACCCATCTTTCTATTTCTTTGGGTTTTTAAATCAATGCTTTTCTTCCAATATTGTTCGTTTTTTCTGAATGTATAACCTAGCCATCTATATTTTCTTAATTTTATTATTTTTAGCCATAGCTATTCCATACTTCCACATTGCCTTTTTTTATGGCTATTGCTCGTTCCATGTTGTACGAAGACACTTGTTAATGAAAACTTGAGTTCATCTAATAAAAGAACGTAACAGCAGACCAGGGATTACCATAAATGGTAAAATTTTGCCACGTGACGTTGGACGAGTAACAAAATTTTACTAGTTTGATTGTGTCAATCGTTGTCTAAGCTACTAATTTTAAGAACTGCCACATAAGTAGCTCACATTTTTTTCAGCTCCATGGAGAAGTACCAAACTTGCACCTTATCTGCTAAATGAGATATTAAATATATCCATATGGTGGTTAAAATGCATAACTACTTATTTTCACGCGTTAATTATTGAAGAAGTTAGCTAAAAAGCGCGAAATTTTACAGCTTTATAAATTGTTAACTGTGAGTTACATTTAATGCATGTTAAATTTAATCTGTGTAGTGTTTCATTTATGTAAATATAAATAAATGCAAGTTATAGATTGCAACTTCTAAAAACAGATGCTTTTTACAAAGCATGGACGCCCATACGAATACTTCTGGCGTGGGGGGGACGCTGAGAAAATTAAAGAGGACTTTTAGGGGGCTGAGGAAAATTACCTCCTTCTCAAAGCTATCGAGAATTTGAGTGAATGTACAAGATACCAAAACACTGCAAAAAATATTTACAAAAATATTTTTGGCCCAGTATAACCCAGATGCTCTTGCGCAATTATTGATTGATTGATTGTTTGGCTTTTTTATGGCGCAAGAGCATCTGGGCTATACTGCGCCAAGTGCGCCATAAAAAAAGCCAAACAAACAAACAAATTACAAAAATAATTGATACTGCTTTACAATTAGTAATGAGCTAAAATGCACCTTATTTTAAAATGTGACTGTGAAGCTTTTAAAAGTAAATGCGTAACAGGTTCGAGTAAATTTTTAAACGGTTAAGGGGAGGCTCGAGCCCCACTCTTTCCCCCATATGTGCGCCCATGTTATTACAGTCTTCTAAATTTTCACTAAACCATCTACTAGCAAATAAATAAAATAAAATTGTCTGGCAGCTAGCTTGCACACGCGGCTCTTCTTGGAGTAAATTGATAACATTTTGATAACCTTATGAAACCTTTGCAATTTAAAATCGATATTAAATTTTTATCAAATCACCCGAGTGATAGTCCAGCTTTTAAATTTCGGAATTATTCCGAGTAAGCAATTGCTGACTATAAATATGGGTGGTGCTCAGTAAATCCTCACTGCTCTGCCAGCAACCCAACTGCTGAAATGAGGGTCCTCCTTGCGTTGGCTTTACTCTTGTGGAGTTCATCAGGTAATAAGAATCTTACTTATGAAGCCTTTATATTTTTTTTTGCCAATTACTGATTGTAACAATTTTATTAAATAAATTTTGCTCAATAACCCAGCATAACCGCTATGTGATTATCTAGTATATGGGCTGATTCCATAATCATGTTTCTCTCTCTTTCACTCCGCAGCTTTTCATATAGTCCATTGACTTACGTTTTTTTCTCTACGAGCCGGTGAAAAATTAGGATATTCTTTTAAAGTTTTTTAATTTTTGCTTACTAGAAATGTTTCCAGAGCCATCTTAATCAATTTAGAGGGGTCTAGCTTTTTTGTGGGGAGGCAGTGTCCAGTTCAGAATATATGGATATCTAAGTAGTTTAGTAGATCGGAACCCCCAACTAATTGCATTTAATGATAAATTATCTTATGGAAGCAAATGGAAGTAAATATCTATCTAAGTAGTGTAATAGTATAGTATCTATAGCAGATCTATAGTAGATCTCATAGTCATGCCTCTCTCTCTTCGTAGCTCATGTAGCCCATTGACATTTTTCTTCTTCACGAGCCAGTGAAAAATTAGGATATTCTTCAAAGTTTTTTAATTTTTGCTTACTGGAAATGTTTCCAGAGCCATCTTAACCATTTGGAAGGGTCCAACTTTTTTTGGTGGGGAGGCAGTGTCCGGTTCAGGATATATGGACATTTAGATAATTTAGTAGACTAATTAAATTTAATGATAAACTATATTGTGGAAGTAAATGGAAGTAAATATCTATCTTAGTAGTAGTAGATTGCGCAGGGGGTATGGAAGGGTGGCCGCTGAAGGTGGTACTGTAATCCCAGACAGGACGCTCAGACAGCGTAATCAACTGCTAAAACGGGTTGAGGGGAAGGGGATATTCGAATGTCGAGCATAAACAGCACACAAGTGTCTATCTTATATTATTAAAATTTCAAGCAGGGACAGTAGGAATTTGTCCCCTTTGTTCGTTCTCTATTCCCGGTCCTGGATGGGGGAAGGCAGCGTCCGGTTCAGGATATATGAACATCTAGGTAGTTTAGCAGATCGGGATCTCCAACTAATTATGTTTAATGATAAACTATTTTATGGAAGTAAATATCTTAGTAGTAAATTGAAGAGGGGGGGGGGGAGAATGGGAAGGAAGGTGGTGCTGTAATCCCAGACAGGACGTTCAGACAGCGCAACCAACCGCCAAGACGCGTTGGGGGGGGGCGCAGAGGGTGTTCGAATGTCGACCATACTCAGCACACAAGTATCTATCTTATATTATTAAAATTGCAAGCCGGGTCAATAGGAAATTACCCCTTTGGTCGTCCTCTGTCCCCAGTTCTGGGGGGTCTGTACTAATATGCATATTTAAAGAGAAAATTAGAGTATTAGAATCTTAATCGTAAAAGAATAAATTTTTAAAATGAAATCGAAATTAGAAATCAGATATAAAGTACCAGAGAATAAATTTACACACGAAAGGTTAAGCATTGGTAAAATAGTAATTGAAAAAGACTAGCGAAGTTTTGGACGTGTCAGCAGCAGTCCTTCATCTGCAGCAAAGTTATACTTTTCATGCATTATTCTTGATGAAGGACTAAGGCTGATGCGCCCGAAAGGTTTGGAGATTTTTTCGGTTGATTATTTGCTAGTTTACCAGTGTTTAACATTTTATATGTAGAAATCAAAACTATTAATTATAAATAACTGTAATAATAATGGATACGCAAACATATATATTGTTTTTAAATTCTGTTTAGTATGATAATTGATTAAAAACTCATGAAAATAAAACTGATAGTTTTGAATATAAAATTAAGTGCCTATATATATGTACATGTATCGTGGATTCCTAAATATAATATAATTGACAAAAGGCGTGAAAATTATATTGATCCGTCAATTTCGAACTTGAATTCATATTATCATGATTAAATTCAAGATATTACCATTATTAAATCCAATATATTATCACTATCAAATTCAAAATAGTATCATTATTAAATTCAAGATATTATCATTACTAAATTCAAGATATTATCATATTAAATTCAAGATTATTATCAATATTAAATTCAAGATTATTATCAATATTAAATTCAAGATATTATCATTATTAAATTCAAGATATTATCATTATTAAATTCAAGATATTATCATTATTAAATTAAAACTATGGCCATGATTACAGATAGTAATGATTAAGGTAAAGATATTGTCATGATTACCGACAGCAATGAGTAAATTATAGATATTATCACAATTAAATTAAAGATGTTATCATGGTTAAATTACAGATATTTTTATAATTAAATTAAAGGTATTATCACAATTGAATTACAGATGTTATTATGATTTAATTAAAGATATTATTATAATAAATTAAAGATATTGTTATGATTAAATTAAAGATAATATCATGATTAAATTAAAAATGTTATCAAGATTCGTAGAAGAGATACCATAACTTATATATAAACGATATTACTCTGTGTGCTGGTTATATCAAATATAGTTATTACCTGTTTATAAATATATACATTTTCTGTCTTTTTCAGAGGCATTTCACTCACCAAGGCATGTCGTGAAAGAGCCAAGTATGGGATTTCACTATTTATATTTTAAAATTATTATCACTATTTACATTTAAAAATTATTATTACTATTTGCACTAAAAAATTATAATCACTATTTGTATTTCAAAATTATTATCTTTATTTACATTTTAAAATCGTTATCACTAGTTACATTTTAAAATTATTAACATTATTTGCATTTTAAAATTACTATCACTATTTAAATTTTAAAATTATCATTATTTACATTATTTAAAATTTTTATTAATAAATTGTTTCTGGATATTTAACGAGTCGGAAGTATTAAAATTAATAACGCAATGAATTAAATTTTTCTTTAAATAAGTATATCGGTGAAACCTTACCTGTGTATTTTCAACGATTTTCACTTTATTAGGTAAATTTACGAAACGCGCATTTCAAGGTACACGGGTATTATTAGAACCCGGATTATATTCAAATGCATATGCAATTGCATATTTTATCCCTGTTTAGCGTCGGTGCATATAAATGCACAAAAACAGTGGATTTTTAGAATAAGTGATATTTTAAGAGTTTTAATAATTTTAGGAACTTTATTCCTAAAGGAATAAAGTTTTATTCTTAAAGGAAAAATTTTCCCATGAGGCTAAAGCTAAACTTTCCTCTTGCCCTTTATCGGAATAGAAATTTAAAGGAGAATGTGTAAACGTACATGTTTAACTATGTCCTAGTGCGCCAAAGCTGTCTTAATAGCTAAATTATAGCTATTATTAGCTAAATTATAGCTGTTATTAGCTAAATTACAGCTATTATTAGCTAAATTACAGCTATTATTAGCCAAATTATAGCTATTATTAGCTGAATTATAGCTATTATTAGCTAAATTATAGCCAGCACCCTCATTCGAAAAACCGGAAATTTGATTCTATTGTGCCAGACTGGTAGTTGATTTAAGGTCGGGTTAAACCAAATATATACTTACATAGGGAAAAAAATATAACGTCATCATTATCTATTAATGATAGATGTTGGTGATAGTCTATCACGGGCAAACTATCCGTAATGGACAAGCCGCAAAAATTGATAAATACTGCCCAATAAACTCCGTATTTCCAGAAAGGCCCTTTTTGGCCGTAAACTTTCTATTAAATGACAAAAATCAAAGCTTATCTCTTCAGAATATCAAGAGATATATTGTGATATGCCGTATTAAAAATTGTGTTGTATAAAGCATATTATTTTGTGTAATATCAAATATTTCTACTCAGCAGTTAATAATAAATCTATTTGTTTCAAAACATGAGACATGATTTTCAAGTACGTTAAAAAATATTCATATGCATGCTTAACAATTTTGGGTGCATGTCCATTCACTTTAAGTGCATATACATACATATTTTGTGATTTTTTGGACATATTTATATGCACATTTTTCTGTTCTCTTAGTACATATAATCCGGGCTCTAGATATTATCGTGTACAATAACATTGTTATTAATGACGTATGCGTTATTTCGATTGATTTTGAAAGATATGATTACGCGATTATATATCTAATTAAATACTCCACATACATAAAACTGAATTAAAGTATTTTAATTTCTTAAGATATCTGATAATTTTTATAATAAAGATAATTGATATTCACTGAAGAAATTCGGACATCTTGCCTCAAATTAACGGACGGGTGTCGCATCTACATTTTTTTGGGCCTAATTGGTTACTTTTGCCTTATTTTAGTCTTTTTGATGGGAAAGACGAGCCATTATGACTTCGAACTGAACACGACTGCCGGAATTCCCGGAATGACAGGACAATTGGCGAAATCATCTCTTATTGGTGTCATTAGCGTGATGCCAAAATCGAAGACTGAATTCTTACTGAAGGTAAATACATATTGCTAGACATATTATCTATTATCTTTGAAAATTATGCACGTTTTATGCTGAAAAGAAGAAGCATGACTGTTTACATTATAACTGGGAACATGCGTATAATGATAAAGATAAAATGAAATCTGCATAAAGTGCATATAAAAAATTAAATGTTTAATTAAATTAAAAAATAAATTAACATCGAAAGCGTTATTTGACAACAGGCGAGAAAAATTGGCGAAATTTGGTGTAAAAAGGTGACGAAAAATGTTAAAAAAAGAGAGACCCGACGAATTGCATCAGTTTAGTAAAAAACGTTTTCGCCGTTAAATAAATACATAGTTTCATAATTTACAAAATGCATTTATAATAAAATAAAATGCGTCTATAAAAAAAATAAAATGCGTCTATAAAAAAAATAAAATGCGTCTATAAAACATAAAATGCAATTGCAATACAATAACAAATGCATCTACAAAAGATAAATTGAATTTTACATGCAAAATTTTAGTTTCAATTATCATAATCAAAAATATATATTTTAATTATGATATAAATAATAAATAAATATCGTAATAAATATTAGAATAAGTATTAAATAAATACTACAATAAATATTAAATAAATATTACAATAAATACTAAATAATAAACTTTTATTACAAAGGAAAAAATATATTTAAATTGAAAATTAATTTCTTGAGATTCGCCTGAAGTTTTATTGGAGGGTTGAATCAGACTGTATTTAAAATTTATTTTAAACTTCGTTTAGCAATTCTCAGCCGTTTTTAATTATTTCAGTTAAGATTTTTATTAAACCATTTACACTACACAAAAATATATAGTCAGTTTACTTTTTATCTCACACAATGTTATATGGAGCATTCATATTGCAATTCTCAATTCAGCATTACATTCACACCTCAATTCAGTATTGCATAATTGCATCAGTTCATCATTGCATAATTACATCAGTTCATCATTACATAATTGTATCAGCTGGAGACTACATAGCTGTATTAATTCAGCATTACATCATTGCATTGATTCGGAATTATAATTATTGCGTCAATTGGCTATGGCATTTCTCATTGCTTTGATATTATGGCATTGCATTAGTTAGGCTTTAAGACATTGCATCAAGTTTAGAATTAAACCATTGCATCAGTTTAGCATTAAACCATTGCATCAGTTCAGCAGTATATAATTGCACATATTTTACACTGCATTATTGCATCAATTTAGCATCACATAGTTATTACATCAAATTAAAAGCAAAACGAACTCTTGACTTTTCATGACTGTAAAACCTCAAGCAAAATTATACAAAATTCTACAATTTAATGACTTAGTAATAACTTATTCACATTTGTTTGCACTCAAAAATTTCTATTAATCAAAGATTTGAAGGTTAAATTTATATTCTAAAAGCAATAAATAAATTCCATAAATTTAAATATCAGTAATAAAGATGATTTAATAATGTGGTTTTCCTTATTTAGATGGACAATGTAAAAATCAGCAGACCCGAAGCTGGAACTCCATCAGACGAAGAGACCATGACGTACAGAAGAGACTCAACCTTAGAGTCAGAACTTCAAAAATCAATCAAGTTCACTTTGCATGACGGAAAAGTATGTAAAGCATTAAAAAAGTATTAGATTCTATCTGCAACAATTTTTTTCAAATGACTGATCAACTGATATTGATTTATCAAAGTGTTGATAAATCGTAATTGAAGCGTATAATCAACCATCTGATCATTCAGTTCTCGTAATCGGTCCCATAGTTGTACATTTTCTTGATACACAAACCTTTAATATTATTATTATATTAAAAATTTTACATATTTGCACTTAAATATATTTTTTGGCACCAGCTCTTGAAAAGGCCAAGTAAATCTTGATAGCCCATCAAATTATTCGTTAAAACCGAAATCTTACGCCATTTATTATTTGAAGGGGAGCCATGAGGTTGAAAAAATAAAGAAACATCTTATCCGCCCATTTGATAATAATAATTTTAATTTATATATTATATTACTATATTGCCAAAACACATCAAAAAATAATTTCCAATTTTATGTCGATTTATAAAAAAGAACCATTTACTTTTATAAGCAAAATATAGACATGCCCTTTTATTATGCTTACAGTATGCAGCGATATGGAGTAAGTAAAAAGTGGGGTGGAGAATTGCCGCAAAATGAAATTAAGAAGTTCACGATGAGAATTCAAACTCAAAAGAATTCTCAAAAGGGCAGAGAAAAGATGAAAAAATGATGTTCTACGATACTATTAGAGAGATTTTCAAAACAAAGCATAAAATTGAAGTTTCTTTACACAGCGTTCATATCTTCAAACGCATATGAAGGAATTGCAATTCCACAAATACTTTGCTTCCACATTATGTCATACTCAAGAATGTATCTGATTTCTGATTATATGGAATAGATCCTAGAACTTTCCTGAACATGTTTGTAGCTATGTGCTATGTTGTAGCTATGTGTAGCTGTACATGTTTGTAGTGTTCAGCTAGACAGAAATCCAATGTACTGAGTGTTAATTTGAGTTTCGTCGAACCAGCTAAGTAATTAACTTAGAATCTTCTACCAAGTTTTCAAGATTGGAGATTTTTGTCTATAAAATGCATTGAAGCATATTACTAAAACAAATACTTTTGTGAGTAGAATCAGCTTGAATAATATTTCTACACATACGCTTGAAAAGATCTTTATCCAGAAGAAGTCAAACAATGGTTGAATGTAGTTGAAGATAGTGGTAGTTATATCCAAGAACTATACGTTATATATTATTTTATGTGCTTGATATATAAATATTGTTATATTTCCTTAGGTCCAAAGCTATACTCTTAGCAAAAACGAGAGTCCTGAAAGTAAGATAATCAAGAGGAGTATCCTCCGACACTTTCAGGGAAAATTGCAAAGTGAGGGTGAGATTGAAGAGCAAAGTTATCCCTACAGCTACAATATAACATGGGTACGAAGTAAACTTTATCCAATATATCCTTATTACATAATTATTATCATACTAACATTTAGTCATCTCCAATCAAGCTTGCTCTAACACTAAACAATAACACATCATTTAAATTCTTGAATATTATAAACATTTTATCATCCAAGAAAAGCTTAATTTAAAACCTCCGATTTGAGTAAAATTTACCATTGGTTTTTATGTTGTTATCTGAATATAATATAATAGTTAACCAGTTTTATATAAATGATTGAAGTCAAGTTCGTTGCAAACATCAAATAAGTTTGCTAGCTTTGCTCATTCTCTCACTGGATAACATTTAAATAACACGAAATAATAAAAATAGGAGACACGACGGAAACAACTCGATGCAATAAGAAATCAGCAGCAAAGCAGATAATCCTGGACACTAAAAAGACGAGACAAAAAGAAGCTGACTTAATACACAAAGCAAACAAAGAGACACCGAAACACAAAACGTAATACATTAAATACCAGGAAAAGTGTTAATATATAATGGTTTAATAATGGATTTATGTTTTTTATAGAATACACCAGCTGGACCAGCAAAAATCTGGTATGTTGTAACAGTCAGTCCCTATCCCGAATTTCCAAACAACCAAGAAGTTTTCAACATCAGTGCCACGGTCATTCATGAGTACCCAAGGTATACACTCGTTCATGAGCACCACAACTTCGAAAAGCAAGGATGTCCCGAGGTCTGCACACCACGAGAATGGGACTCAATTGAAGATGAGGAAACCATCAAGTTGAGGCCAGGATGTCCAGAAGGATTCCAGCCAGTAAGCATTTAGCAATATTCACCAATCACGAAAGCTCTGCTACTAATGGATATTTCATAAGTCTTTTTTATTATTTCAAAACTAGAGTCTTTTTAAGAAAAAAAACACACATTTGTATCATTAATTCTTTTACCTGTATCCGCTCAGTGCCGTATTTCCCAATAGGCTATACTAAGCGATAAACTAGTGCGGCAAATTGTTGTGTATTGGGCATCAACGTAGAGTTCTCAAAGTTATTGTAAGGGGAGGGGCCAAGCATATATTATGATAATTTATACATTACAGTATATGTAAAATTGCAATTTATTTCAAATTATTGGGGGCCCATATATATATATATAAAACTCTACGCCTATGATATTGAGTCTGATATAACAAAATCAATATCATATCTGATGGTATCTGATGATATAATCAGATGTTTTGCCGAGAAGAAAGCTAGACGTCATGCTTTCCATTTAAATACCAGTGTTTAATGGGCTTTTATTTATTTTTTGCTAAAATTAAAATTTATTTCAATAAAATTGAATTTGATTTATTATATACCAAAAAAATAATATTTCAATATAAGTTAATATTGTTTAATGTTTATGCTTTAATTTATGGATTTGTTTTTCAGCATATTTTCTGTTAATACAAAGTTTTTGATGTATATTAGTTGTAACAATTTTTATGTTCCTACCACTGATTAGGGCTGGGGGTGGACGGGTAGGAAGGGACGGCGAAAAAAAGCTTATAGGGGCGATAAAAAAGTAGCCTAGGGGCGGCAAAATGGTAAATCCGCCCATGTATACACTGGCAGATCCAAAGGGGCTGTCGCCCTCCACCCCGCTTGAGCCGCGTTATATCATGGGAAAATTAAATGGAAAGTACCGTACATTTAGCAAAAAATTGAAATCGGAAACAAATCTCCCACTTCACAGATTTCTAGGTCCGCCCTTGCCTATATCATTTTTAAACAATTTTTTATATAAGTAGTTTTTACCATATTTGGCGCAGTATAGCCTAGATGCTCTTGCGCCATAAAAAATCCAAACAAACAATATATAAGTAGTATTTGAAGAAACAAAAAACAAAAGCTTCTTATTTTTTATTTTTTTTTTATTACAAAATCAATAACGCCAGGCTTTTTTTTAAATTTTAGATAATAATTAATTCATAATAATAATTAATAATGATAAATAATAATTAATAATAATAAAAACAATAATTATTAATACACACAAACAATAATTATTAATAATAATAATAATTATTAATAATTATTATTAATAATAATAAATAATAATTATTATTAATAATTGTTAATAATTAATAATGATAATATAATTATTATAATAATTGATAATAATAATTATTAATAATAATTGATAATGATAAATAATAATTATTATTAATAATAATTGATAATGATAAATAATAATTATTAATAATAATACTTAATAATGATAAATAATTAATTAGATAATAATAAATAAATAATTAGATAATAATAAATAATTAATTAGATAATAATAAATAAATAATTAGATAATAATAAATAATTAAATAGATAATAATAAATAATTAAATAGATAATAATAAATAATAGATAATGCGCAGTGTTTGTTTTTTTAAACGTATTTTCACACTACTATTGCACATTGAGAAAAAAGATAATACAATAGAACCTGCCTAAAGTGACCACCTTTGGGACTGGACTGCAATGGTCATCATAGAGAGGTTTCACTATACACAAAAGCCTTTGGTACAGGCATGACGAAGTCCGTACCAGTTCTCTTTCTCTCTTATAACAAGTGGTCACTTTATTCAGGTGGTCAATTTCCGAAGGTGATCACTTTACCAGGTTCCACTGTCTTAAAAGAAATAGAGATGTATAACAGTGATAATAGGCTATATTTTTATGTGTAGAAACCTTAAACACATGTTAGTGTGACACATGTAGTGTCAATTTATTACAAATACAGTGGAACCTGGTAAAATGACCACCTGAATGAAGTGACCACTTATTATAAGAGAGAGAACTGGTACGGACTTCGTCAGGCCTGTATCAAAGTCTGTCGACTATAGTGACCATCTGTCTGTGGTGGCCATTACATATTACTATGGTGACCACATTACATTACAGTCCAGTCCCAAAGGTGGTCCATTTAGGCAGGTTCTACTGTATACTACAATTTCCAGTGTTACACCTGTCTATGGTGGCCATTACATATTACTATGGTGACCACATTACATTACAGTCCAGTCCCAAAGATGGTCCATTTAGGCAGGCTCTATTGTATACTACAATTTCCAGTGTTAGTAGTGTATCGTGACTTTAATAGATATATAACAGTTTTCTTTTCTAATTTTCTCAACACAGCACCAAATGCCGACAAAGACATACGTGAACGGTCAATTTAATTTCCGTGCTGAAGAAGAAAGCATGGTCTTGGAAAGTCTGATGATGGAAGAGAAGTACGTAGCGTCAATGTTTGATCAAGACATGACAATTAAAATCAGGTGAGCAATCAAAAATTTACACTGTATAAATTTCTCATAGATGCAATGTACGTATCATATGTCGTAAACATATACTATACATTATATCAAAGCTATTGTCGAGCTTTCTCCCCATGTATAAGGAATTTTATATGATTCTGGCTATTTCTGGTGGTATATGTTTTTATTTTATTTTTTTTTTTTTGCAGAGCCGAATATAATCACAAAGCTTTTTCAACCAATCAGATTGAAGAAGCTAGGGACCAACAAACTTATGGTTTATTGGAACTTGACATCTTACCGAAACTTGACAACAAACAAGATGTTGCACACGAAACCGCCATCTTTGCCGAACTCTACTCATTAGAAGTGACCAAGGCTGTAGAACGAGCTTCTGCCCTTCTGAACAAAATTGCCGAAACTGTCGTTGAAAACAAACTTGAAACTCCACGAACACAAGAGGTTGGCGAGGACCTCATTCTCCTCCAGAAAATCTTGTCCTTCCTGAAACCCACACATTACCAACAGGTGTGGTCCAGAATCGTCGACAAAAGATCTTACAAGGCTGCTGACCAGAAGGAGACAGTAAAGAGGTAAGCATTGATGCATCAGCTCAAAATCTCATAAATTAAAAAATGACCTATGGAACGAGTGGAATCATTACTTAAAGTTGGTTGTAGATCATTGCAGTGCAGAACAAAATCCTTGCAATACAAAATAAGATTGTAAGAAATGCCACTATCATCAGGATATGATGAAGAACAACTGAGAAGAGTGATTATAAAATCTTAAAAATACTGAAAACAGTAAACTCTTTCAATGACTTCGTTCCAATTAACTACTACAGTAGAACCTTCTTAAAGTGACCATCCTTGGGACTGGACTTCAATAACCACCATAAACAGGTGGTTAATATGAACGAAAAACTTTGATCTAAGCATGAATAACTTCCGTACCATTTCTCTCTTAAAGTAGTCACTTTATTCAGGTATTCACTTTACAAGGTTCCCCCGCATTTCGGGTCAAACGAGTGCATTTTACATTCCTGAAAAATGTTTCATAGAACTACACATATTTCTATCAACTTTTTCTCTCTTAAACGACATTTTTTCCACTCCCTTGAAAGCTGTTAGGGGGAGAGATTACAATAGTTAGAATATTGAAAATGTCAGAAATAATCTACATGACGGCCTTCTTATTAATGGCTAATATGTATATTAAAAGCATTACTTTAGTATTTTTTTTTCCTATGGATAAATTGTATCTAATACAAGATAGACATGACATTACCGCTATGTCTTGTTCATCTATTTTTGTGTAGATAGGGTGTTGGGAAGGTTGGTCGCCGAAAGTGATGACGTATTCCCCTTGAGGAACGGACAAAGATCTGATTTCTAGAGGCCCATAAAGAGCATTGTAAATAGTACAATATGGCAATTTCAATACGATTGCGCTGGTGACCAAATACTGTCACTGCCAGTACAATATATATATAACAAATATGGTGGGAAACAAGAAACAAAGGTATTCACAACTGGTAAAATAAAAATCAATAATGATGGCGAAAACACAAAGAGCTTGAAATACTTTGGAAGTAGATGAAGTCCAGTAGTGTGCTCAGATGGAAACGACTCTTACATTAGGTCTTCAGTAATTGGCTCTGAGGTAGAGGAGTTCTAATGTGATTGGCTGCCATAGGTATGATCTAGGTGTGATGCTTGCAGATTTTGAATGAGGATGTGGAATGAATCCACAGAAGGCATTATAAAAGGATGGTTATCCCCATCTCACATGTCCATCAAGCATGTGCTTCTGAAATTTTACGAAACAATATATTTGAAATAATTTTTTCACAGACAAATTTTGGTCGACGTTCTGCCTTTGGTTGGTACAACCGATTGCTTGAAATTCATCAAGTCCTTGATTCAAGAAGACAAACTGGATTCCTGGGAAATTAAGGAAATGCTCGAGGCAATCCCACAGAACCTCTGGAAACACACTGAAGAAAATCTGAAAATTCTGGACGTAAGTTCAATTTTGACAATTACTCTAAATTTTTGATACCTCTGCTAATATGCCTTTTATTCGTGTTTCTCGCACTATTTCTCTTCAGACAAACTTGTAGTTCTCTTCAGACAAACTTGTATTCTCTTCAGACAAGCTTGTACTTTTCTTTAGAAACTTATACTTCATATAGAAGGATATGATGTACAAAGCTGCACATGTAAAGCACCTTTTATAACTAAGTCTAAAATGCAAAGATGAGACCCATGATTCTTTTAGGGACCAGGTTCTCGAGTCTGTTGGGGAGTTCAAACACTCGTAGCTATAACCCAATAAAGGAATTAGCTCGAAAGTAGTCAATATACTGACTCTAAAGTGCAGAAAGCGTAACATCGCATTGGCAACACCCAGGTTGTAGGCCAACTCCTGCAGCTGCCTTTTTTTTACGCTTTTTCAATCACTGTTTTGACTAGCACTCGCCCTCTCTTAAATTCATAACCTATCTAGTTACGTTAACCAAAGTTTAACAATTAAATTTTGTTTTACAGACTATATAAATATGTTTATACCTTACTACATACAATAATGTATTTATATTTCACAGGAAATTAGAAAACTACCCCAGATTGAACGCCATCAACTCCTCCGCTCTGCTGCCTACCTCTGTGAAGCTCGCGTTTTCCATATTGCTTGCACCAAACCCCAACTTAACGAAAAGTATGAAACATTAATGAGAAATGTTCATCGACAATCTTCCAAATTTTCGCGCCATGATGATGATGAGGATGAAGTACGAGAACGCGCATGGGCATCATTAACGCGGTCTGACGACTTCAAAACTCTTTACCAATGTCCCATGCAATTCCTCCGCCGTTTCATCGAGGTAAAAAATGGCAATTTTAAAAATTAAATTACTAATTTAGATAAAATAATCATCCTTAAATATTTAATTATTATTAATTTAAATACAGTTTAATTTATAACGCATTATTATTAAATTTTATGGTATTTTCTATCTAACCTATTATCTATCAAATCGTATAACAAAATTTTGATTCCTAATTAATTCTAGTCATTGTTAATTAGAAGTTTTATATAAACACCATTAATTATTAATTGTATGCCACTAATGCATTTTTTAATGACAGGAAGTCAGCCAGAAAATGAGATCAACACGAAAGGTCGGGGATAAAGCCATTTACATCCAAGCTTTAGCTCACACTGGTAGTAATCAAGTACTTGAATACTTGGCTCCATACTTGAATGGTTCTGCTCCTGAAACCGAATCATGGGCCCCAGTAGATGTTGCAAGCATCCAAACGGAAACCATTTACGCTCTGCACAGCATCGTAGCATTGCATCCTATTGAGGTAAGTGTTGAACCATCTGTTGCATGTAAGATACGAATGAATTGGTGATTCAATTTTTCGACCGCATGATTCATAGGCGTACGCATAAAGTTCGTAAGGGGGTTATAGACTCAATGGGGGGTTACAGAGCTACAACTCGCATATTTCTATATTAAATATACAAATTTTTACCGCAATGGGGGGGTCACAACCCCCATCAACACCCCCTGCGTACGCCAATGACATAACTATATAAGCAATGATAAACATGTGATTCAATTCTCTGTCCATGCAGTATGTAAGCAATGTAGTGATTCGATTCTCCGACTATGCGAAGTGCAGGCTAGGAAATGATTCAATTCTCTGACCATGTAATGTACAATGTAGTGATTTGACCCTTTCACTACGCACGATATAAGCAATGTGTAACTTTTCAATTCTCTGGTGACATGAAGTGCATCTAGTAGAGTGACTCAATTCTCTGGCCACTTAAAGTGCATCTAGTAGAATGATTCAATTCTCTGGCCACGTGAAGTGCATCTAGTAGAGTGATTCAATTCTATAGCCACTTGAAGTGAATTTAGTACAGTGATTCAATTCTCTGACCGTGCAATGCATAAGCAATTTAGTGACGATGATTTCACTATGTAAAGTATAGGTAATGTAATTTTTTGATTCTTTGACCATTTAAACTGTAAGCAGTGAAGAAATTCAATTCTCTGATCATGTTAGTTGGAAGCAACGCAGATGTTCTATTCTCGCAGACCATATAAGAAATGATAGCATAATTATAATCTGGCCATGTAAGGCTTACACAAAAATTAAATATAAAAATTATTATTACAAATAAAAATAAAATTAATCCTAATATTTTATATTATAGCTTGTGTCGTTAACTTTTATTTACATTAGATTCTATTTATAATTCGTATGAGCTAGTCTGAATTAAAATTACCATCAATTTACTTCAAAATTTTCATCTGAAGGCTGGAATTATTACTAATATATTTGCTAATTACCAAATATATATTATTATTGATATATTTGTTAATTACCAAATATATTATTATTGATATGTTGCTGATATATTTGCTAATTACCAAATATATTATCATTGATATATTTGCTAATTACCAAATATATTATCATTGATTTGCTAATTACCAAATATATTATCATTGATATATTTGCAATTACCAAATATATTATCATTGATATATTTGCTCACCAAATATATTATCAGATATACGCTAATTACCAAATATATTATTATTGATGCTAATTACTACTGGCTCGGAAACTAGCAACGAGGTAGGCAGCTATGTATGACTCAGCCTGCTGACCAGTCTTGGAAACTACAATTCACTATGTACTCATGCAGTGCAGCTTTTTGTAAGTACAAATTTGTAATTATGCATTTACCAACAGACATTTATTTACAGTAAAAACAGTTATTTCAAGAAATAAAAACAATTATTTCAAGAAATAAAAAACAATTATTTCAAGAAATAAAAAACAATTATTTCAGAAATAAAAACAATTATTTCAAAAGAAATAAAAAACAATTATTCAAGAAATAAAAACAATTATTTCAAAGTAAAAACAATTATTCACAGAAATAAAAACAATGGCTTCCAAGAAATAAAACAATTATTCAAAAAGAAATAAAAACAATTATTTCAAGAAATAAAAACAATTATTTCAAAATAAAAATTATTACAAGAAATAAAAAACAATTATTTCAAGAAATAAAACATCCATTTCAAGAAATAAAAACGATTATTTAAAAAATTTCAAGAAATAGTAATAATTATTTCATGAAATAAAACGACTATTTAAAAATTTCAAGAAATAATTATTTCAAGAAATAAAAACAATTATTTCAAGAAATAAAAACGATCATTCAAAATTTTTTTTTCAAGAAACAAAACAAATTTTCAAGAAACAAAACAATTATTTCAAGAAATAAAAACAATCATTTCAAGAAATAAAAACGATTATTTCAAGAAATAAAAACAATCATTTCAGGAAATAAAAACGATTATGTAAAAAAAAAAACATTTCAAGAAATAAAGACAATTATTTCAAAAAATAAAAACAATTATTTCAAGAAACAAAAACGATTATTTCAAGAAATAGTTTTGTAACACTGATTTACCATTGTTCTTGTGTTTTTTTGCATTCTCTAAATCTTTAACATTTTTTCATTTAGGAAAGACAGAATCCAGCGTGTTATCTCGCAATTCAAGAACTATAAAATTGGCTTCCAGCATGCTCAATGGCTGTCGCAGTCTTATTATAATGGTATGCAAAAGTTTTGCGATAATAGAGCGGAAATTCACGTTCCAGAAAGTGGAGTATAATATAAATTAATAAATATTATTTTTACAGATGTTCAAAATGTCGAAATCGGCGGCAACTTGCAGTATGTACCAAGTAATGACACCATTCTTCCACATGCCATTTTCACCGAATTGCGATACAACTTGGACAGCCTGAGAGACACTTTCTACGAAGTAAGAAAAACTTGTTGTTATATATTCTAGTTACGTCAATTGCTGCGATTATTTAAGCACAGATTAGTACGGTTTTTAAAAAACATTATAGTGGTGATTTTAAATGCCAACACCAGTGCTTCAGATTTTGAAATCAAGGGAAAAAATGAACTTACTATTCAAAGACTTAAATAAATTTCAAAGAAACACTGCATGGCAAATTAAATCATTTAGAATAGACAACAGTATATGTGCGTGTAACTTTTTTTAATGATGAAAAACTCTATGAAATTTCATCGATAAAATATCATCGAGTTTTTCAATCACTAAAAAGAAGTCACGTGCATATAAAATGCTGTTGTTTATTTCAAATGACATCCAAGGATGGCAGATCTTAATGTGCATCTTACGCATCCCTGTGGGTTCCCGAGACATCTTCAGAGGTACCTCAAACTCAATGTTGTTTCTACAATAATACTAAGACAGTAGATATATGATCCATGCAAATAAAATGTCTTTGGGGATCCGCAGTTGTGGTTAAAAATATAAAGATGGGTTCAAAGAATGAGAAATTTGAGAAATGGTCTCCTAAATGGGCTTTATTCGATTTATAATATGAGATACTAAATTGCTTTTTTAATTTACATACATTAAAATATTAGCCTGCAGCTTACTATGAGTAAGATTGCAAATTGATTACCATATTATTTGCAGATTGGTTACCATAGTATTTGAAGATTGGTTACCATAGTATTTACGAATTGGGTACTATAGTATTTGCAGATTGGTTACCGTAGTATTTGTAGATCGGTTATCGTAGTATTTGCAGATTGGTTACCGTAGTATTTGCAGATTGGTTACCATAGTAGTTGCAGATTGGTTACTATAGTATTTGCAGATTAGTTACCATAGTATTTGCAGATTGGTTACCATAGTATTTGCAAATTGGTTACCACAGTATTTGCAAATGGGTTACGGTTGTATTTGCAGATTGGTTACCATAGTATTTACAGAGTAGTAACCAAAGTATTTGCAGCTTACTGACAGTAGTACTTACAGATTAGTTGTCATAGTACTTGAGGCGTAGTTAAAGCAGTACATACAAAGTTTTTATAGTAGTTTTTGAAGCATAGTGAGAGTAGTAGTACTTGAAGTTTATGGAAATAATACCTGAATCTAGTACAGTAATTTGTACTTTTGAATAATAACTATTTAGGTTAATGTGAATATCTGTAATTCATGGTCGTTCGATATTAAATTGTTATCGAGCTTCATTGTTACAATTGTTTGTAAATTCGATATTTTACAAAGTACTTTTTCAATTGCAGTTCGCTTTGAATATGCATGGAGCTCCCTCTACGGAATTCTACAACCTTGCAGATAAGCTTCTCATGGGCTTTAGAAAGATAAGGAGCATTCCGAAAGAAAAAGAAAGCAAGATCTTCGGAACAGTAAGTCCGATTGTCCTCTGGATATTCAATCGCCGAATTTTATATTGATTTTCCCATCGATATCCAATCTTTGAATTTCATATCGATTTTCCTATCGATATCCAATCTTCGAATCTTATATCGATTGTCCTACCGATATTCAATTCCTAGATTTAATCACCCAAACAAAAATAACAAATTGAAACACGACTTTTAAACACAAGTAAAACACACGAAACTAAGTACTTACTATAATTAATACTAAGTACTTATTATATTAAGTATTATTAGTGTAGAAAAATTTTTACACCTGCTCATTATTGCAAAGACCAGCCTCCATATAATATATATTCAAATGAGGATAAACAGTTAATCCGAAAAGTCAATTAAAATGAACAGGTTTGGGAAAAAAAAGTTCATATAGAAAATGCATATGTATTTTATATTTTCACAGAGAGTAATTTCGCAGGTACATTTTTGAAGTAGCATGATGACTGTGCAAAGTAATTTGTAATTATTAGAAGTCCAATATTATATATGCACAATTACTTCTCAGCCTGCTTATTTATTTATATTTTATTTATATCATTTATTTATTTTTTGCAACTTCTATTGCCTTTTGGCAAAGAAGTTCCTTCGATTATGTGTTGGTAAGAGAAAGTGCATGGTGGGGGGACAGAATAATGAATGATATCTTGAACAATACGTGAATCAAAAACATATAAAATTACAAGAACTTCCCTAATACGAATTACACTGGATACCAACTATTTCGGATTAATGAGGTTTTACAGTCCTTGTGTTTTAATAATACCAATAAGGATTTGTGCAATACAAAAATGTTCGTAATATCGAGTATCTACTGCTATTTGTGTAAGGTATTAAATAAACTAGTACGATATATGAACTTCCAGGATACCAGATACAAGTCCTTTATTGATGTGGTATCTTAAAAGTTAAAACAGTAGACAGGTCCAAGACATAGTGTACATACCCTTAATTTATGTGCTACATTTAAAGTGAGGACTACAGATGGAGGTCTTAACCCCGTGTGAACATTTACTTCAATTGGTATGATGTAATTACGAATCGGGGCAGTGTATCCTAAACCAATAAAATTTATTATAAATAAAAATAAAATTAGTCCTAATATTTTACGTCATAGCTCATATTGCTAATTTTAATTTCCATTAAATCCTAGCTATAATTCGTATATGAGCAATTTTGAATTTATATTATCATTAATTTACATCAAAATTTTCATTTAAAGGCTGGAATTATTAGTCATACATTTGCTAATGACTATTGGACTTATGCTAATATCATTGCTAATTAGTATTGGCTAATTATTATTTGACTTGAGTTATATATGACAAGCATTAATACAAATAAAATGTGGACATCAAGATAAAGTTTATTAAATTCCAAACAGTCAAGTACCTCGCCAACCACCGTGTTTAAAGTAAAGACCACACTATTAAATTCATGTGTTAATTACGTGTTTTTTTTACAGGCTAATATAATTACACGACTACCCAAATCTATGCGTTTGTTCCTTTACCAAAGGATCTTCTATACTTCATCATACATTTACATCGATGCCGAATCATTGAAGAATACATTAGAGCCATGTAAGTATTAAAGTTCAACATGTAAAGCCTAACTAAGATCATTAAGTATAAATTATTTTACTTTAAATGTCTGAAATCGAATTGAAAATTGAAAGAATCATCTGAGGAATGAGTTAATGATAAACTGTTAAACTATTTATTAAATTTGCCGTTCGTACTGCCCGTAGAAGACCCTAACACCTGAGAATTTAACCTGCAAAAATTAGGTGCAACACTTTTCTGTAGATGATGTTATTCTAGAAACGAAAATTGATATACTCAAATTCTATGAAGAGAATTCCTTTTGTGTTAGCACAATCAAACTAAATTAGCTAATAAAATACAATGGTACCTGTCTAAATTGGCCACCTTTGGGACAGGACCTCCAAGGTCCTGTCCCATACACGACACACTTCGTTATAGGCATGGGAAAGCCCCTACCAATTCTCTCTCTTATAAAAAACGGCCACTTCAGTCAGGTGGTCACTTTACCAAGGTAGTCATTTTATCAGGTTCCACTGTAGTAACATTTATTCCCTTTTCTCTATTTGCAGTGTTCGAGCATCTGGAATACGTACTCCCATCTTCAGGCAACGTCTGGAAGGGTCATGTCGTCAAGGTTTATATTCCATCCTCCATCCACTCAGTAAGCATCGGATATACAGCTATATATCCAGTCGGAATGGACGTCAAACACCCCATTCTTCTGTCCATGAAAGCAGAAGTTGAACTACAAAGATCTCAGCCTGAAATCCACCTCAAAGTCACCCCTAGGTAGGTTCTCCTCACGAGTCTGCAATTAGAAGCAGACAACTTCGATTACTTTGGTGTGAATATATTCGTTTATCGTCATCCTTTTCCTTCTGAGTCATTCACGAATGAGAATGAGCATGAGCCCCTTTCCATTCACGGATCAAAATGGCAAGTGAAGTGAGAGATCTATCGCTCTTACTCGCGGTATAGGAATGAGAATGGGAGGATAAATATTCCCATTCACATTCTTTCACTGAATGAAAGTGAAAATAAGATATATCGTTCTTTTCAGTTGATGGTCATTCTCTACCCCCTTATACACATATATTTATCATATTCTGTGATAGTTACAATATACTAAGTATGTTCACATTATGAATATATAGTCATTATAGAGAAAAAGAGAGATAGAGAGAGAGAAATGATGCTTGGTTAAATGTTACATGTGATTTAAGATTAATATTATCGAATATTTTGGGTAATTCGATATTCAATGAATAATCTTATGTTAATTGAATGACCTTATATTAATTGAGTAATATTATATTAATTGAGTAATATTATATTAATTGAGCAATATTATATTAATAAACAATCTTATGTACATTGAATAATCCTATATTGAAGAATCCTATATTAATATTCATTGCAAAATTTTATATTACGAGTAATATTCAATCATTGAACAATCTTACATTAATGCTCATTGAACAATTTTATATTCACTGAATAATTCTATCTTCATTGAATATTCCTACATTCATTCAATAGTCCTATATTTATTGTATAATACTATATTCATTGAATAATTCTATATATATATACGATTATCGAAACTATCATTCTCTGGCCTTATAGATTAACGAAAGCACTGTAATTACTAAGACAGAAAATAAGGTTATAAAGAAAATAGCATTAATATATATGGCATTATTCTGAAACAGAAATGAATTTGGTATAATGTGTATGTATCAAAATACCATTTTATTTGCAGCCTGTACTACACCGAGCATCATGCTAATGAAATATGGAACCCTATTGACAAGATGGTTTATGGTACTTACCACGAACAGAAATTCTCATGGACCATGCCACTTGAAGTGGTCTGTCGCCTTCACAAACAAAATCAAACCATTTCTTGTGATATCAAATGGCCAGAGATGAACAAACGCATCGTGAGATACCATTCTGAAGCTGGAACCTACGCTTCACCAGTCACCTTTGACCGACTACCATCAACCGTCAACAGAAGACCCATTGCAACCATTCCCGTTATGTTCCGTAAAGAACAAGTACTTGGTCTGCCCACTTTACCAAAGGTCTACGTTACCGCTCACACTGAAGATATGTCTTTTGGCTACGATGACCTGCCACGATCTTGGGAAGAATCTGTAGATTTGGCCATCCAGCACCTGCGCAATCCTGGATGGAGAAGGAAGAGCATTAACGCCACCTTGGTACCCAGCCCAGAAGCCAGATCACAAACACACAGCGTAAGTTATTCAAGCAACTATTTTTAATAAAAATTAATTTAATAAACCATTGATCACCAAAAACAAAAAATTTCACATTTGGAGTATCTCTCTTTAAGAAAAGTTGCTTTAAACATTGTATTCCCTCAGTCACTGGTGTAGACAAAGGAGGGACTCGAACATCCCCATGGAGAACAGAGTACATTGCTCCCCTTAACGTTGAAGCACTTGTGTGTATATGTGTGTACGACCTTTAAAGTTGATTGAGTTCCCCCATAATTTTTTATTTGCTACGCCTCTGCTCACAGTTTCCTATTCTCAAGAATTTTAAACATTTTAATTTACACATTTAATAAACTACCATGGTCAAGATACCATGAAAACACCATGAAGATATCCTGCTTTAAATACCATGAAAATACCTTGCTTTAGATACCACGAAAATATCACGTTCTGGATATTATAAAAATATCATGTTTTATATGCTATAAAAGTACAATATTTGTTAAAAAATTGTTGCATATAGAATGAATTGTTCTTGTAATGACAGTCTTTAGTAAAGAGTTCTTTGCAGAAATGTTGCAGCTGCAATAAATATAAATATAGTCCACTCAGCGAATACAATAGCTTCCTTAACAAAACTCCTTTTTGAAAAACTATTGCAGTCACAATCGTAATTCATTATGGGTGCATCAGTTTTTTGAACTAATGGTTGCATGATTTAAATATCTGTAGAAACACATTTTATGTTAACAAATGTGAGGCGGAACTTAAATGTCCTATAATGTTCAACACGACTGAATGTACGTTTATAGATAGTTCAGCTTGTTGTATTATTATTTTCATTATTATTGACATTATATAATGATCACATATTTTGGCATAGCTATTGATTAATAATATATATTATATAATAATAAATGATATTTCTCTTCATTAAATAGGTAAGAGTTCAAATTAGCTACAATGTGTCACACGAATCAATCAAACACGAATTCCAAAGCGACAAGCGGAACATGAATCCAATGACTCACGAGGATGATGAAGATGAACCCAGGCTTCGAAGCGATCGCCAAGAAGTCACGCCACTCAGATCACATGGAAATCTAGGTCTCCAGAAATCGAATGCTGAAAATATTTACAAAAATCTGATGGAACGTCCACACATTGCCCATGAACTGAGCATAGAAGCATACAGCTGGCCAAGCAATGTGTATGCCCAACTCCGAATGGAACTGAACCACACCTATGACAAGACGAAGTATTCTTTCACAGCTCGAGGAGCTCTCCAAGGAAGAGGCAGACAATCAGATTACAAGGCAAGTATTACTTCAAGATAGTTAAAGTCAAAACTGAAGATTCCATGCTAATTCTTGATATATAAAGCATCAACGCATGAAGTCATACAAGCAAGAGGATGAAAGATAATTATATTAAAAGTAATTTTATCCTTACAGGCATGTATCGCCCACGTTACGAAATACGGATATATTCCCAGTGAGCTGAAATACAAGATAAGTTCATACTACAAGCAAGAGGTGGATTTCTATAACGAAATGAGCTTCGGTTCAGATTGTGAAGTTTTCAGAAACCCACAATTCGTCACTTTGGTAAGATAAAAACTTCCCATTGTTCAATTTGTTTCTCATTGAATCAAAAAATACACTTTGTTCTTCTCTTGTCTATTCTACTCTCAGTGCAACCAAAATGATTTTCTATCCTCGATGCAATCGAAATACATTTCTATCCTCAAAAAGAATAAGCAAAATATTTTTCTATTGTATCCACGTGATAAAAAACTATTCTGTTTCTAATGAAATAGAAATGTATTTCTATCCTGCAATGTAACTTAAATACTTTTCTACGATCAATATAATTAAAATACTTTAGTACCTTCAGCACAACAGAAACGATTTTCTGTCCTTCAATATAAATAAAATACTTTTCTATATTATAATTGAAAAGCAGAACAAAAGATCACAATTTATTCGATGTTATTCCTAACAATCCTCAAAAAGACGTGGATAGAAAGAGGATTTTTTTTGGGGGGGGAGTGGGGGGATATAAAATGCAGTAGGACCCACTTGAAACGAGCCCGCAGTTAGCGAGTGTCCAGATATAGCGAGGAAAATATGGATTTTGTTTGGTATAATTTGGTTAAGCTCAATATAATTTACCGCTTTTAACGAATAAGTCTTTTTTTGGACCCCGAAATTAACGAGCAATTTAAAAAATAAAATAAGCAATCAAACTTTTTGTAAAAATATCCTGGTTATATGAGGTTGGTCGCTATAATCGGCACGTTGTATCCGATTCCTATTATATATATTTGAATAATGCCATTATAATTAGAGACTATTGCTTTTTTTTATTGCGTTTTACTAGTTCCTTAAAAGTTGCTAATTGGAAATGTTGCTGTATTTCTGTTACATTTTGTCCTTCTGAACCAGAAGGAAAAAGTACGACTGAATGAGTTTCATTCTAATCTGTTAGAAAAGGAACTAGATCGGTTGGTGTTTAGTCGTCCGAGTTCAATAGAAAGTTATTTAAAAATCGAACAGGCGCGGAAACAAAATACTTGACGTGTTAAGATAGTACAGATTTCTTCATATAATACCGATGTGTTGTATATTATAGGGTACTTTCGCCCACAAACCTCATCATAACCTTCTGGAAAACGAAGATGACTTTGATAACACTTTGGAGGAGAAGTGGTTGATGCCTGAAACCCACGACGAGTGCATGGAGGACATGCAGAATGGCAAAAATCTGAGCCCAGAGTGCATCCGAGCCATACGTGAAGAAACTATTTACAACAATTACAGGATTAGGACCGAATGGCTTACTGTAAGTTCAGCTATTGATTCTTTTAACAATTAATTAATTTTCATTTAGGAATACCACTTTTTCATTTGAAAGAATGATTCCTTTTACGCTCAATGAGTCTGTAAAGTGAAGGAATAATTTTTATTTCCATTCGATGATCAGGAATGACCTCTCCTGCTTTCATTGAATGAAAGATTGAAGGGAGATTGAATGTAGGGAGACTTTTACTCAATGATGTGTTCTTTTAAACGAATGAGAATAAAAGAATGCATTCAGTGAAGTGAATGATATTTCTTGTCTATCTCCACTGCCCAGCAATCTTACCTTAAATGCATTCACAAGTCGAAAGAAACGTTGCAAACCTAGTTCATCTGTTACTCTAATAAAAAGGTTTCTGTCTGTAATGTCTAACTGCATAAAACATTACTTTTAAAATTGCATTTCGATAACTAGTTTTCTATTTGATATATACCCATAAAATATACCTTGCAATTTTGTTGTGAACTTGCAGGAAATTCCACCAATCTTCAGAAATATCACTGAAAAACTGAACCAAGCTGTCAAGTATGCTCTGTACCCCTATGCAGATATCAACAATCAAGCACAAAACAAAAAATCCGTAATTGAGATCGATGCTGATTACGTGACCATGCTCACAGACAATCCTGTCTTCAACGTCCATGTCCAAACTCCTGGAGAAACCGTCCATTACCACAAGGTCCCTGATGTCTTATACATGTCTCTTCCTTCAAGCGTTCACGACCTTGATGAAGTCATCCTCAGCAAATACACCAACAACACCTATCCTCGTAAGTGATATATCTTCACTCATATTATCATACAATACACTGATAAACAAATGACATAATATAATACTTTAATTGTAATTCTAATTCCTATGACGCTTTTGATTTGAAAGCTGCATTATTCATCTGCTACTTCCTCAACGTCTGATCAAACCCATGCTGATGAATATTTCAATGAACTTGTTTCACCTTTGATAGATCTCATTTGATTAATTTCATGGATTAATTTGGTTAATTTATTTTCAGCTACTTGTGCAATCATGAAAGAACACGTCAAGACCTATGATGACAAGACCTTCCTACTTCCAGAAGATTCTTGCACATACTTGTTGTCTGCTCATTGTTCATCAAAGAAAATGTTCGCAGTTTTAGGAAAGAATCTGAAGGGTTCCAAAACAGTACGTTATTCTCAAATTTAATATAAGATTCATTTACAATTTTGATTAAATTACGAAGTGAAGACATTTGTATTGAGTGTCTCAATACAGCAACCAATAATCAATAAATCAATAGGAAAAAATGCACCATGAAAGAAAGCATAAATACCTCCAATAATATAAATAATTTGCTTCTTCTTCTTCAGGAACTCACTGTTTACATTGCACGACACGAGATTGTTCTGCATCCAAACAGAGGTTCCGTCTATCCCGTGGAAGTGAATGGCAAGAGATACAACATCGACCCTAAATCCCCTGTTGTCCTGGATGAAGAAAGTGGTATTTATGCATTCGTTATACCAGCCGGAAGCACCAAATACAACTTGGTCTTACGTTACGATCTGGGCTTGAAGATCGTTTATGACGGAGAGAATATTAAGATTCAGGTAACAATAACCATATTTTTAATGATGAATAATACATTTTACTGACAAAGTAATATCTCTCATGCTGTATCTTATATCCAAATTGTATCTTATGTCAAAATTATATCCATTATCAAGGAAGGAAGCAATTGATGAAGATTTTGAATTGTATTTGCATATGAGTAAAAATGTTCAGTTTTTGCTAAATGTATCTACGGCCATATCGATATAATGAATAATAAAAATTAGAAAAGATTATGTAAAGATTATGCACCGTGTTGTAGGCTAGTAGAAATGTTTATTTGAAAAGGTAAATCGAACTTATTTCCGTGGAGTGGAATTATTTTTTCTTGGTATCTTCAAATTAAATGGTTTGTAAAATTTCATTGCAGGTTCAGCCTTGGTACAAGGGTGAATTATGTGGTCTGTGCAGTGAATTTGATGGTGAGTTGACCAGGGAATATCGTGGTCTTGACCAGTGCTTGTACATGGACAGTCTAGACTTTGCCCACAGCTCTATCGTCGACTCGCAAAAGTGCGGTGTTGGCAGAACTCCAAAGTTTCCAAAGCTCTGTGACTATAGCAGCAATCCCGACTCCCATTATCAACCACATGACAATGAGGATGAAGACAGCTCCATCCATCGTAAGTTTTGCTTCTTCATCATTATTCATCTTCAATAATGGGGATAAATTTTCAGATACGTCATTTTAACAAAGGGCAAAACAAATATTTCAAGAGAATAAAATATTTTGCTAGCAAAACTCATTAATTACTGCTAAATGCTGTTTTCAAATTTTAAGAAGATCTCTATACATCTTTCTAATTGTATATAAAGTTCAGGATACTCTAGCACACTCAACTAAAATTAATTAACTCATTAAAGTAAAAGAAATAATGATTGTTTAAGCTAAAGAAAAATTGGAACTCATTAACTTAAAAGAAATACTATTCCCATTGCCATTCCGTAAACCGCTGAATGAGAAAAAGAAACGTAAGAACGAAAATGGGAGCCATTCCAAAGAGTGCATTCACTTAAAATGAGATCAAAAGAATGCTTCAACCATAGTGAATGATTCTGCCCATCTACATTATGAAGCATGACAAGCATCTTAATTAATCATGCTAGATATATAAACTAATTATGCCAGATACCTCAATTAATCATGCCAGATACCTCAGTTAATCATGCCAGATATCTCAATTAATCATGCCAGATATCTCAATTAATCTTGCCAGATACCTCAATTAATCATTCCGGATATCGCAATTAATTATACCAGATACCTCAATCACGCCAGATACCCCAATTAATCATGCCAGATACCTCAATTGATCATACAAGATACCTCAATTAATCATGCTAGATACCTCAATTAATCATGCCAGTATCTCAATTAATCGATATATGTCTCAATTAACAATATAAAAGTTCATCATGATGAGGAACATAATAAACACAGCAATTAATGATCATTATTCTGTAATTACAGTTAAATACAATACATTTGAATTTTGCTAATTTTTGAATTGCCCCTATTCTAAAATGAGAGTTATTCTTCTTTCGTTATACAAGTCATTCATCCTGAACAAATCTCGTTCATTTAAAGCTATTTACAATCCACTTGAAGGAACTGTTTTGTTTTTGCCTGTATTGAGCCCACACTTTCTTTCCTTCAGATCACTCAGGACAGCGTCAACCCAAGCTTCGTACCATCCACATGCAGAAGAACCAAGATGTCTGCTTCAGCACTCAGCCAGTTTACATGTGCGATGATGGAATAGAACCAGAGGAAACAGAAAGGAAGAGCCTCCAATTCCACTGTCTGCCCAAGTACGACGCTACCACCAGGAAATTAGTCGCCGAATCCGAACGCAGGATTCTCCGAGAACTGGAAAACAAGAGCGTCGACTTCTCTGAGACGATCTCAGTTGCCAAATCATGCCGACAATGATTCTCAGAGACTGAACATGATGTGCTTTCGATGTTTCAAAACTGACATTATTTAGATATTTTCAGAATATTTTTACTCGTGTTGTCCAATTATTTGTTTTACATGGAAATAAATTTACGTTCTGTTTAACTCGATATTGCTTTATAGTCACTGCATTTTCAATTTTATTCTACAAATACAGGGTGGTGTGGGAGGGGGGGGTATTAATGAAAATCATAACACCCTTAACCCTGTAACCTCTCTCTTAAGAACTTTCTTCGTATGTTAATGTCCAGAATATACTTTACTGTGTATAATACTTAGAACAATGTACAGTGAGACCCGTTAAGTTTTAAGCAATAAGCTTTGAAGAAATGCAGTAATTCCATTCAGTTAAAATAATATTTATTAAAACATTAAATATTTAGAATAGTTCGCCAAAAGATAATTAAATTACAGTGAAACGTTAAAAGAATGTTTCACGCCGTTTCGGCGGAGCCTTCATAGTATGTGCGCACACTTCGATGGTAAATATATTTCATATCCATCTATTTTATCCTTCAATTCTTTGCTTAAAAAAAAATGATTTGATTTTAGAATTCGGAAAACAATTACACACACTGTTGCCAAATATAAAAAGTGAAATTATAATTATACAAAATATATGTTGCCAGATGCGGAAAGTGGAATTATGTACCTTTGGAAAACACCGTATAAAAATGAAGCAATTTGGCAGTTCGCCAATTTTAGAAATTGAACTTATTAAGTTTGCTTTCCTTGCGTTTCTAAGTGGCAACAGTAAAGGAAGTCTGCAAAGTGAACATTTATATTGCGGGAGCCCACAAGTTCGCTACCTTTGGAAGTTGACCATCCGCCTATCTTGACCATTTGAAAGGAACCAAAAAAACCACAACAAATCAGAAACACTACTTTAGATCAAAGGTGCTCGGATTCCTCAGAAGACCGTATGTCATGGCGCCGCAGCACTGTATTTTAACAGTATGTCCTAGCACCATGGAAACGTAGACAAACCAATCCATGTCGGAATTAGTTAAGCTACACATTCCTGCCCAGGGGCGTAACAATTCAAAAATTATGGGGCGTTGAAGTAGCTTCATAACATATAGTACCGTATGACGTCAAACAAAACAATATGTCTTGCTGTCCAATGGGGGCGCTGCATTCCTACATCACTTCTCTCAACACACATTATTATTATTATTCATTATTTAAAAAAATAATACTATGGAGCCTGGTAAAGTGACCACCTGTCTATGGAGACCCTAGCAGTCCAGTTCAAAGGGTGGTCAATTTAGGCAGGTTCTACTGTAATAAATATAAACGGTTCTTACAGTGGTAACGCGTTCACCTAACGTATACTTAATCTGAATGCGACTCTTGGTAGAGCAAAAATAAAATAAAAAAAACAACTTACCTACTATAATTGCTTACTTACTATTTAAAAATAAATTACACACAAACACAGTTTAATTTGAGCTGGAGATACATTTTTACAATTGTTGGACAATTTTTCTGACGATGGTGGACGCTTGATTTTCCACCGAAACAATTGTAAAAATGTATCTCCAGCTCAAATTAAACTGCGTTTGTGTGTAATTTGTTTTTAAATATTGTTTTTCGGAGTGTATGGCTCATATTTTTCTCATGCTTACTTACAGTTTCGCGGGACGATGGTGGGGCGAGCAGCTTGATTCTCTTGATCTTACGGGATTCGTATTTTTTGCTTGAAAATGAAGTCTGTTGGTGCTTTAATGAATACTTAATAGTCTACTTTAATGAATACTTAATAGTCTACTTTAATGAATTCTTAATAGTCTACTTTAATGAATACTTAATAGTCTACTTTAATGAATTCTTAATAATCTACTTTAATGAATACTTAATAGGCTACTTAAAAATGGTATACTTAAAGGTCTACTTAAAAAATTGTATACTTAATGGCCTACCCTGGCATTAACCCTGGTTCGACTCTCAGTATTAACGCTTGTCGTTTTTCTGCCCACAGTAGCCGGGGGTTTAGTTAGGTTGGCAGTAGAGGTCCGGGTTTATCATAAAACTATAGTTCTTAGCGCAACATGCCCTTTATGATCCTTGCGCCCCCCAAACACGAACGATCACAAAAGGAAATTCACGGGAGCAGCTCTGGTGGACGACATTTGTTTGAGTTTTACGGCGCAAGGACAGCAAGGGTCATGCTGCGCCGAGAACTACAGTTTTCCGAAGAATCTGAACCTTTCAAGGCCTAGGGAACACGCCCCCTGACAGTTAGTCGGTAAACGTTTTTTTCTTTTCCGGCAGTTGGGAGTCGAACCCGAGTCAACCGCAAGCCTGGCGAACAAGATACCACTATCACCACAGGGTCACGGCCGATTTTTATTAAATAATATAGCCAATCAATCAATCAATCAATCAATCAATCAATCAATCAATCAATCGTTCATTTGTAAAATTATAACAACAATATACCACATAATTATAAATAATAATATAAGACAAACAGCCTATATATTGAAAGTACATCGTATCAGACCCTGCAATGAAAGGCCACAAGAAAATATAATATAAAATAATATACAGTGGAAGCTGCTAAATCAAGCACCTGGGGAAGGTGACTACTTTTATAAGACAGAAATGGTAGGGAATTAGTCATGCCTATATAAAAGTCTGTCGTGTAGTGACCACATGCCTATGGTGACCATTGCCGTCCAGTCCCAAGGGTGGCCACTTCAGACAAGTTCTAATATATAATAGGATAATGATACAATCATTCAATGACGCAACCACTCAATGATACAACCATTTCAATGATTAAATGGTAGGATACCTCAATTCGAGTGGCGACTATGTTAAAAAATATAAAGTACAGTAGAACCTGCCTAAAGCGACCACCTTCGGTACTGGACTCAGTGCCGGATTTATAAATGGGCAAGTTGGGCACTTGCCCAGGGCGTAAGAGGCTGCGGATTTTTTTTTTAATTGCAAATTATTTACCGTAGAATTCTGTTACTCAGCTCTATTCGGGAAGGCGCCCTCCGCCCTCTTTTCCTAAATCTGAAATTCTGAAAAATTGCGTGAAACAACCGCTTCCTCCCAAGGGCGGATCAAGGCAGGTTCTTACACCCCCCAGGTAATAATAAATTTATATTAAAAATTATGATTTTCTAGTAAAAAGTGCTTTAAAATTACAAGTGAAAATTTCAAGTTTTGCGCCCTCCCTGACATTTTGTTCTGCATCCGCCTTTGCCCCCTCCCCCAAATTAAAAAAATCCAAAAAAATCGTCGTCAAATAAACTAAATTTATTTATAAAAATATCATTATTATATCTTATAATAATGCACATAAGGTAGGCTAATCATAAATGCCAACCTTTTCCTATCCTGTGCGATTTTATGTCGCATTTGAGGAGGCAAAACCACAGAATTTTATTTGTTCTGTTAGTATGGTGGGACGTGGGCATGGGCGTAAC
>QLNU02013614.1:8718752-8748657 GCA_006491805.2 Dysdera silvatica
ATATATATAATTAACAAATATATATAATTAATAAAAAATATACATATTTAAAGTGTTTTCTCCACTCTGTTAAAAATGTTTTTTTTATGCAAATGTGGCGGCCGCGGACAGATGGGGGCCCCCCTTCGGTCCTTTTATATTATTTGGCTACTATAAAGGTCGCGACTTGAAAATTGAAAATGGTCGGGAACTACATGGTCTATATAGACATATCGAAGGTTGGAAACCAATCGTCACATCTTGTTTTGGCCGCAATAACCTGCGGCAATTTTAGAAGAAGCTTCCCCGGAGGGAATGAAGAGATATTCCGGAACAGACCTGAGCAAAAATGCGGAAACACTGCCCAAATTCGCCGTTGAAATCATTATGGGCTAAAGCGAGCCAATAGTGTTAATTTTGATTAATATGTGCCATACTTTTTCGATCCAGGCGTCCGAATACTTTTGCCCACATAGTGTCTACCATCGATAAGAATAGAGATGGGTATCTACAAGAGATAGGTATCTACCTTCTGGCATCTAAAGAATCCAATGACGTCAATTTATACGTCATCAGAATGTTTTTTAAACTCATCCATTTACCAAGTGTTAATTAATTGAAGAATGCAATCGTCCACTTAAGAAATATTGCAAAGCCAGCGTGTAAGCAGATACAACAAAAATTTAAATAGGTACAGTGGCAGTTAAAAAACAAAATCTTCTCAAAATCTGCAAGTTGGAAGAAACTTGAAGTTCAAGGAATAGGCCAAATATACCAAGTTTCTGACAATGTAGCAATTTGGAAACTGATATCGAAAAGATTGTGAATCATCCGAGAGTGATAACCTATGTTTTTAAACAGCTATGCAGTAACATATTTCGTCGACTTAAGCACTTACACCAGTATAAATAGGGATGAAACCATCGAAATCTTACGTCTCTTCCAGCCATCAACGCAGCTGTGATGAGGGTCCTCTTTGCATTAGCGCTTCTCCTGTGGAGTACTACAGGTAATACATCAAATCCGTTCTTTCTATATCTCCCACACTTCATCCCAAAAAACTTCGTCAAGTAATATCATAATGGAAGGTTGAACGTTACACTGAGGCCTGCTGTGTCCTGAATATTAGCGATGTTAAACTTAAGCATTTTAGATATGCAAGTTCCTTTGGAAATGCTCATTGGATTTTTTTGAAAATGTGCATTTACTAGTATCCATTACCTTTAGAATATCTGCCCGTCTTAAGTAATTCTATAAATGTTTCGTATAGTTTTTATTAAATTGGCTTTCACATCAAAACAGAATATTAATTTTAAAATAAAAAAATTAATGAATAAACATAATTTTAAAACTATCCTGTTTTCGAACAACTTAAAAACATAGACTTTCTTCCTCTTTCATGGCGCATTATTTTAATATACTAAATTCATTTACCAATTATATTGATTGGTGTAATTAATTACGAACAATTCATAATTAAAAAATAATTGCTATTTAATTCCTTAATCTCATATTTATTTCGTACTTTGATTTCTTGTAATTTATTTTGCGCCTCGATTTCATATACCATAATTTGTTTTACGTTTAAATTCGATACCCTGACACTTATTTTGCGCTTAGAACCAATATCCTCTAACTCATTTTGCGCTTGGGCACCACCTCCTGTAATCTAATTTTGGGCTTAGATTAGATTTCCTAATCTATATGCGGTCAGTTTGCGTATGCATTAATCTAGATTTCTTGTCATCATCATTGAGGTTGAAAAAATATTTGATAACGCTTTTGGTAGCCTGTGTTTTGTCAGCCCATTTATGAATAATCAAATCGCTATTTGGTTAATAAAATATTAATAATCAAAAGGCTAAAAATCGGCGATGGATACAAAAGTACGTAATTGATAAAGCATGTGTTTTATATGTAATTGTAACACTAATATTAATTGTAATTTTAATACGTAATTACTAATAAAAATGCTTAATACGTAATTATTAATAAATATGTTTAATACGTAATTACTAATAAAATGCTTAATACGTAATTACTAATAAATATGTTTAATATGTAATTCTAATAAAAATGCTTAATACGTAATTACCAATAAAAAGCTAATACGTAATTACTAATAAATATGTTTAATATGTAATTCCTAATAAATATGTTTAATACGTAATTATTAATAAATATGTTTAATACGCAATTATTAATAATTATGTTTTAATACGTAATTCCTAATAATTATGTTTAATACGTAATTCCTAATAAATACGCTTAATACATAATTATTAATAAATATGTTTAATACGTAATTACGAATAAATATGTTTAACATGCAATTAATTAATCTGTAATATGTTGTTTTGTAGATGCCCACCACTCTCCTGAACATATGCTGAAAGACCCAAGTAAGTTAAATCACTAATCACATTTATATGAATTAATTGACTTAATTAAAAATTGTTAATTATGATAATTTAATTAAAAGTATTAATTAATTTAAATTAGAATAATAAGCAAAACTTTTCATATTGATTCTGAGTTTTTCTGCACTTCGTAAATCCTATTTCTATTTTTTAATCGGCGCAGTATAACTATTACTCTTCTTAAAAGTCACTTATTATTTTATGACTATAATTTTCACGGCTACTATTTTCATGACTATTATTTTTTATAACAGTTTTCTTGGTGGGAAAAACAACCCAATATGAATTCACCTTTAACCTGACTGCTGGTATTCCTGGCATGACCAGCCAATTGGCGAAATCTTCCATCGCTGGTGTTGTCAGCGTGACGCCAAAGACTGAAACGGAATTTTTACTAAAGGTGGGAAGATTCTTATATACTTTATATATACTTTTTTATTTAAAGGGACTTACACACGTTTTTTTTACACACGTTTTTTTTACACACTTTTTCCTCCCATTGTCAACAGTATCAAAACCAACAGCAAACCTGTAAAGTTTTTAATATTTCTTCTGCAAATAAATTAGTAATAATCTAATATAACTCAATTTTTTTTTTCGAAAAATTCAAAATTTTTGTAATTCAAAAATTTTTTTTTCAAAAAATATTGATTATATAATACAATAGGAACTCTAAGACCTAGTTCAAATAAATAGCGTTGTTCTTAGAATAAGTAAACATTATTGTGCCTAACATGATTAACATCATTGTGCCTAACATGATTAAACATCATTGTGCCCAACATGGATAAACATCATTGTACCTAATATGATTAAACATTATAACACTATCATAAATAAATATTATAGTAATTAAAACAATTAAACATTTCTTCTTTGAAACAGAACTTTGCTACGAAATTTCGTGAAGTAGACTAAAGTATAAATCGCACCTGAAGCACGGTTAAGAAATTCAAGTTGATTCCCACAAACGTTTAAAAAAAAAACGAATGTCCAAGAAATAGCACTGTAATTCTGTAATAAATGCACGATGAATAGCTTTTTAAATTTAATTAAACGTATTTTCATTAAACGTATACGTGCTTTTTTTTGTGTATAATTAAAATGTACACGTGCTTTTATATGTATAATTAAACGTATACTAATTTTTATACCTATAATTAAACGTATGCGTATTTTTATATAGATAATTAAACACGCGTATACCTATTTTATATGTATAATTAATATACGTATTTCGTTTGTTTATTGCTACGTTTTTCAGAAAGCTTAAAAAATGTATAAATTAATTTTAAATTAAGGAAATATAAATGGAGTCTTCCTTTTTCTATCACTAACTGTAGAAAAGCTTACACGCTTCCATGTATTTTCTTTTTTTGCCAATAATTAACAGAAAAAGGCATCAATAATAATAAAAGGATATATCAATAACTAATAGATATTGCATTAAATATGTATACATGTATTTCATTAAAAAGTATAATACATGCGATTTTTTTGGTACTTGCATATATTTGCTGTCTGCTATAATATTAAGTTACAAATTACGATGCTTTTTACGTTTGGACATTAGTTTGGTAAAAGTACAAATTTTCTGATTACTTTCAATTTCAACCGTTTAGGTCGATGGTGTCAAGATCAGTCGACCAGAAGTAGAAATTCAATCAGATGACGAAGATATGTCCTACAGGAGAGACGCAAGTTTAGAGGCAGAACTTCAGAAGCCCATCAGGTTCACCCTGGAAAAAGGCATGGTATGTAAAACTGACACACGTGAAATGTACGAAAAATCACGTTTCCACTTTTATCTTGAGAAGGATTAGCAATTTAAGAGTCGTTGAAATCAAAATTGCGCGTATCATCATCATAGTTCTAATTTGAACTATTATCACCAATCGGAAGCTCTATCCTCATTATGTTTTGTGCATAAGATATGCAGGTGTAGTTTGTTAGTGTCTTGCTGAAGAACACAGTTTCTGTCCGGAAGAAGCCAAGCAAATAGCACATACAAACATTTACATTGACTCTTAGTATCATCTGCAAACGAAGATTCTTGACTTGGGGCCATCTTTCCTTTCAGTGACTCACATTCCGTAAAGGAAAAGCGCGGAAGTCCATCATTATATGCTTTGAACATACCTTAAAGCGGAAAACATAAGCACATTGTAATACCTCCCTTTCTCTCTATATTATGACTCGCCTTCTGTAACGAACACTCGTTTAAACTTATAGCACACACTTCATGCGTTAATGGACACCTCATTAGCTACCATTTAACGATCCATCTTTCCAATAATGTGTACATAGCCAACCACAAACGAACAAGCGTTATTGCAGTTCTGCCTAAGTTTATTTAGCCAATTCATACCCCTTTTTCCTTATTGGCTGTCACTGTTAAATTTTCGCCATTTTTTTTGTCAATCCACCAAAAATTTTCTACTTTTGCAAGGACAAGTTCTAAATTTCAATTACGCCTTCCTAGCGTCTTTTATTTTTTTATTATTTTCCCTCTAAACCCCACTTCAGATTGCTTTTAAATTCGCTCGTTTTTTCAATCCAAAAGCCCAAACGCCTGCTCTTCACTCATTGGGGATATAACGATTAAGTTCCTTGGCGCCCCATTTGTTATGCAAAATTTTGTTTGTTTGGACTTTTTATGGCGCAAGAGCATCTGGGCTATACTGCGCCAAACATGGTAAAATCAAAGACTGTTGTAAAAGCCAGTACTCTGTATATCCGCCTAAGTTCATTCGATACTTTCTTTTTTCTCTGACTCTCTCCCTCCGTCTCTTATCCTTTATATTCTCTCTCTTCTTATTCTTTCTTCTGTAATTTTTATCCCTTTCTCTTCTCTATCTTCCCTTTTCTCCTATTATTTTCTACCTCTCTTTTTTTCCTATCTTTCTCTTTTTCTCATTCTCTATCAACATACATTACTTAATTACTAAGCATGACTGGATATATTTATATACAAGTTTTTATAATATTCTTATATAAAGATCATATTATACTTCAAAAGCAATCAATGTACTAGAGAGAATCGAGAGTGGGTTGGTCAATTTAGCTTTCAGTGGTGATTTCTCATGTATATAAATTTATAATTTAAGCGGATCTTTAATTGTGTGAAAGATTTTTATTTCATATTCTCATATTGGTGTTTTCAGGTAAAAAGCTATACCCTTGGAAAGAACGAAAGTCCTGAAACTCAAGCCATCAAAAGAAGCATCCTCCGCCATTTTCAGGGCGAATTCCGAAGTGAAGATCCTGAAGAAGAAACCCAAGAATATCCTTATACTTACAACACTACATGGGTAAAGAATAATGCTGCATTTCTTCCCCTAAATAGCTGTCTCTATTATATACTTTGTCAGAAAACTGTTGCACCCGCAGGGAATAAACCACTGCTGAGTGCAACATGTTCATACAAAGACTGTATAAAGTGTCGTATATTGTTTCTGTAGTTAAGTCTTAAAATTGCAGTTGCAACTGCTGCAATTTATTGATATTATTGATGACAAGGAAAGTGCTGAACATGAGCCTTATTTCTCACAGGAAACACAAGCTGGCCCAGTCAGAGCCTGGTACGTTGTAACTGTCAGTCCATACCCAGAATTCCCAAACAACCAGGAGGTGTACAACATCACCGCAACGGACATGTATGACTATCCTCGATACACATTGGTGCAGGAACACCACAATTTCGAGAAACAAGGATGTCCAGAGGTGTGCAAACCAGTATCTACCACAGATGACAGTGATTACCAAAGCAACCAGTGTTCTGCAGGATGTCCTGCTGAATATCAGCCAGTAAGCACTGATTTCGAAACTCTCTCATACAAAAAAGCCGCTTGTTTATGTCGCTGTTAACTATGCTTTGAATGCACATTGCATATTAATTCCAATTTAAAGGAGAACCTGATCGTTCTCAACATTAACTAATATTATTCATCCCTTCTTAATTCTTAGTTAAACTTCTCTATTTACTTAAAACTAATAATTAAAAAGAATAATTTTTAATTATCAAAACATATACGTATTTAGATGATTGAGGTACAAATTATTAGTATTAAGACATCTTAATCATCCTAGACAAAGGATCTAAACTCAATGTAGTGTAAGCCGAAAAAATAATACAGTATCTGATCAACTATATAAAGACTGAATGTAGTAAATTAAATATTGGTGTAAAGCCCAATCCTGATGACCATATCCTGATGACCAATAATGATGACCATCGTCTTTCTCATGACGAATTCCAATTTTTTAAGTAGTCACTGCTACTTTGTCAGTATATAAGTTTGTAATAAATTCCCATAAATGCGAAAAAAAATAATTCAATTATAATTATATGTCTTTTTCATGAAGGATAATAAACTATTTATTTTTACATTTATTTTTAAAATTACGCAAGATTTATATTAGAACTATGAAATGATATTCTTATATTATATATATATATACATATAAGTTTTTTTGTAATAAATTAGTACCACATGCCAGCGAAATCTTTCTGGAGCGGACAGTACAACTTCCGAAGAGAGGGAAATGAAATGGTCTTGGAAAGTTTGTTGATGGAAGAAACATACATTGCTTCCATGTATGATCAAGACATGACTATTACAATCAGGTGAGATTATAAAAACTGGAATCATGTGGATTATTTTCCCGCATAGTAACAATGTTATATATCACCATGAATTTATTTAACATAACTTATGACGCACATGGTTCTAACCATGCTTGAGTATTAATAACATGCCCTATAGTCATATTCTCGCTCAAGAGTATTTTAGAAGAATGCCACACACGTCTTGTCACATTTATCTATGAATTTAATAATAAATATGATTAATTACTTTTTATCGTACTTATCTAATTGAATGCTGACCTTTATGCTTAATTTATATTAAACCTTAATGAATTGTATGTAATAAGTCTAGTAATAAATCGTCAGTTTACTTAAAAGTATATAGAATATCTGAACATTACAAGGTTTCGGAAGGAATAACTAATTTCTCTGAAAAGTTTAATTATGATGACGTGAATTTTCACCTGAACGCTAGATATAGTTAAATTGGCTAGATTGATCAGGAATAATTATGCTCAACAAACTTTATAGAATCATAACCAAGCGTCTAATACGAAGAATCTTCTAACCTAAATAGAGCTAATAATAAAAGACTATGCGACAGTATCAAAATGAGCAAAGAGAAAAAGATGAAATAACTAGCAATTTTAAGTTTATATACATAAGTGTAAGGATATATAGGTAGCTCTGACAAAGAAATTCATATTTTGCATTTTACAGTGCTGAATATATCCATAAAGCTTACCTAACCCAACCAATTGAAGAACCCAGAGATCAACAATCTTATGAAAACTTGGAACGTGACGTTTTGCCCGACATCAGCCGCAGACAAGATATGAGCCACGAAGCCTCTGTCTTTGCTGAACTCTATTCATGGCAAGTCTCTAAAGCTGTAGAACGATGCACCACTCTTCTGAACAAGATCACTGAAACCGTCGTTGAAAGCAACTTCGAAAGTCGAAAGTCTCAAGAAGTTGGTGAAGACCTCATCCTCTTACAAAAAGTGTTATCTCTTCTGAAGCCCGAACACTTCCAACAAGTGTGGTCTAGGATTGTGGACAAGAGATCTTACAAATCTGCTGACCAAAAGGAAAAAGTGAAAAGGTAGATCAAACAAATTTGTCTATTAACTTAGAATTAAACCATATTGGATGGAAAGCTCATGATTAAGTTTTAAATGTTTAAAGATGGTTATTGTTTATTTGGAATGTGAAGTCGGTTTCAGATATGGTAAGAGCAATATTGGCTTGCATTTAAATTTAGATTATGTGAGTAAAATTGCTTGTATTACCAGGAGATGAATATCTGAATTCAAAATATTTAATATTTTTTAAATTATTTTTTTTTTAATATTTTTAGACAAATACTCGTCGATGTCTTACCCCTGGTTGGAACAAGCGAATGCTTGGAGTTCATCAAGTCGTTGATCCAACAAGACAAGCTAAGTGCCTGGGAAATTAAGGAAATTCTTGAAGCTCTTCCTCAAAACCTTTGGACAGCCAACAAAAGGAACATTCAAATTCTGGAAGTAAGTTTCGTTTGTTTTATTTCCATCTGGTTTTTAAGTAAATCACAGTGTTTGTCAATTAATTCCTGCTTACTAAGTGTATATTATAAAATATACTGAATACTCACATTCGTATATTATTGTCTTTAAATATACATAACTATAAAATTATATGGGTTTTTGGAGAAAATTACACGTAAATATGTATTCTAAATACAAGTATTAGCGTGAAAAGTAAGTATATCTTTCACCCTGCTGATCATAGAGGGGGGTTAGGGTTTCAGTATCCCCCCCCCCAATCAGTACGATTTATAAAGGCTATAATAATAGTTTATTACAGTATTAAACTTTATCAAAATTTTGATATCTTAGTTTTCACCCTCTCGAAAATCTTTTTGGATCATTTAAGGAGTTACTTTATAAATAGGTGTCAATATCGTCAACACATCAGAATGAATGGTATATTTAAGCCACAGTTATTAATATTATAGTAAACGACTCTATAAGTAAAGAGATCTAAAAGTGTTTACTCGTTTTTATTTATGAATATTTATTTTTAAAAGTATTATTTAGTCAAACAATAAATTTGAAAACTTTTGAAGATTCTATCCCTTGCCACCTCCACTTATGGTACCACAATTGAAAACTCAACTCATTGGAAAGTTTGAACGCTGGGACAGAATTCATTAGAATTGTAATATTAACGTTATTCATTAGTTAAAATGCATTAAGTAAAGGATATGGGTTACTTTAAGCTTATTTTTTAACTGTAAAATGAATGCTCAATAACATTTTTTATTTTTCTATTCAAGGAAATCAGGAAGTTGCCACAAATAGAGCGTCAACAGCTTACTCTCTCTGCAGCTTATTTAGCCGAAGCTCGTTTGATTAAGGAGGCTTGCTCCAGCTTCGAAATTAACAACAACTTAGAATATCTGATGTCAAGCTCCCAAAAACCATCTTCCAGATTCCAACGATCTTCTCGTGGAAGGCCAACTTACCACGATGACGATGAAGATGAGGACGAATCTGGAAGACGATTCTGGAAGTCACCACGCCTCAATGAACGTGTACCAGATTCCCGCTTGAACCCAGAGTGCCCTGAAGAGCTTATCAGTCGTTTTATTGAAGTAAGAACCAATAAAACTGAAAATTTATTTTTTAAAGTTTGAGAATGTAAGTAAATAGAGTATAAAGTAATTACTTTCATTATAACAGGAAGTAAGCCGCAAACTGAAGTCTACGCAGAAGATTGGAGACAAGACCATCTACATCGAGGCCTTAGCTAACCTGGGCTCCACACGTGTCCTTCCATACTTGGTACCATACATCAACGCTTCTGCTCCAGAGTTTGAGTCTTGGGCTCCTGTTGACGTTGACTACTTTCAAACGATAACACTCTACGCTTTGCACCACATGATTAACTCTTCTCAATTTGAAGTAAGTATACGTGCATCAAAGATATATTTTCCCCTTCCCACTCGCCGTAGACAAAATAAGAAAACCCTTCTTTTCTTTTTTCTCTCTTAAAGAGCTTGCTCACTTGTCCAGATTTATGAATCCAAATAGGGACATATCAAGGGAAGGGACCTACATCTTAACGTGGACAAAAGAACACGAACGATCTTTTCTGCTACAAGAATGAAATTCAAGAATACTTGATAAAGAAATAATACTTAGCCCTCTGCATCATTATAGAGAATATGACAAATCGAGTGGGAAGAATTTAAAAACTTAAGACGATTGATTCGTTCAAAAAATGAAATTCAAAAGATTTTCATTTGGGCTTACGTCATATTTAATGATTAAACTGAGTAATTTGATTCGTAATGTTTTTATAATATAATCTGTAATTATAATAGGTAATTTATTATCGATGCAAAGCAGTACAGCAATCTTCGAGATTACAGTTTTCTTCTTAAAAAAATCATTCTATCCGTATTTAAGGAGTTTTTTCTTAATGCTCAAAGCTTTTAAACATTTCCCCAAAAAAATATATAATTTTTAGAAATTTAGCCTTAAAATTCTAACGCTTTCACAGCGAAAAGTTTTGTCAAAGTTTATAGTATTTTAAGTGGTCAATTCCAGTCACTGTTTTCTTGAATCCCAAGTTTTTAAAAAGAACATCTTCTATATTTTCAAAATTTCTTAAAAAATGTCCTATCAGGCAAAGAAATGAAAATTGTTTTCAAGAAAAGTTAAAGGTCAGAAGATTATGTCAACTATAATGAAAATTGTTTTCAAGAAAAGTTGAAGGTCAGAAGATTATGTCAAATATAATGAAAATTGTTTTCAAGAAAAGTTAAAGAGTCAGAAGCTTATGTCAAATTGGAATCCCATTAAAATATCGGGAGACTGGGCAAATGTGTATTACATTACAGCGAAATCTTAAAGCTGGTATCAGTTCTGATATCCTATAATTATTGTTATAAGTCATTCTTGAAACTAGGGGCTACTAGAAATTAATGCATTAATTCAATGATTCATTAGATTAATCGACGTCATTTGGTATTTTAGCTTCTCAACTACGTTGCTCCTATTTACTTCAACCGCACGGAGACACCACGAGTTAGGATTGCTGCCTTCAGTGTCCTCATCCGCTGTCAGCCACCAATGTCGGTGTTACAACACGTGGCCACAACCTCATGGTGGGAAACTAGCAATGAAGTCGGAAGCTATGTTTACTCGGCTCTGATCACATTTGGTAACTCCTCAAACCCCTGCATGCAATCCATGTAAGTATGGAATATACTGATTCTCTCTAAATAATTTCACCATCCATGAAAAGATCCATGAATCGCTAATGCAGCACATTTAAAACTGGTTGTTTCTTTAATTCAGGAGGCAAAAAATCCAGCACGTCATCTCTCAGTGCAAGCAGTATGACATTGGTTTTCAACATGCTAAGGGTCTTGTCTACACCTTCTTCGATGGTAAGTGATGTTTCCATGTTATTATGGTAAATTCTTGTGTCTTCGGTATCTGCATACAGTTTACTAATTTCGTGATCACCACACATTTCAGAAATCCGCAATTTCGGAATTGAAAAACGTTTTGCATACGTTCCCAGTAACGAATCTGTTGTACCACATTCACTTTACTATGGATTATCCTACAACCTGGATAGCTTAAGAGATACGTTATACAAAGTAAGTACGCATACAAAAGTATGACACCGAAGTGTCACTGTCGTATCAATATATAAAATATGTAATGAATAATCTATAATACATATGTGTGTGTGGTGTCTAATAGAATTTTTCTTTGTTACAGATTTCCATCCATATGCAAGGAATTCCCGCAGAAAAACTTCTCGAAATTGTAGATGAGTACGTTTTGGGATTCAAGATCAGGAACATTCCTCACGAGAAGGAAGACAAAATTTTCGGCACTGTGAGTAACATTGTGTCTTCGAGACAATTCAAAATTAATTCCTTTATAATTCACTCGCAAATTAATTTACGGACAAAATGTCAAATAATAATGAAAAAATTATTAATCAACCGTGTAAAAAAGTACCATGTTCATTAAGATACATAATCTACACGCATAATATTTACTAACTCTACTTGAACACCCATCACTTATATCACAAGGAATTAACTGCAATGAAAGTTAATAATAACAACAAACAAATGTTATGCACGTTAGAGCTATCCAGTGAACGAGAATATTAATTCATTCGCGCAAAAGAATTATCATTCCCATTACCATGCAGTGAACGAGTATTTGACTGAAACAACGAGACTAATTCAAAAGAATATATTATTAAAATGAAAGAGGGAACGATCAGTTATAAAGAAGAATGAACAATTCTTCCCTCCTTAATCACATGTAAATACCTCATATATTTACTTAAAGTAATTCTTATTTCGACAGGCGAAGGTGATCTCCAAGTTGCCTCAAACTATGAGATTCTTCGTTTACCAGCAGATCTTCTACTCTTCAACTCACATCTATGCCGATTCCAAGTCTTTCCTGAGTGTTTTCGAACCACGTAAGTATAAGATTTTTCCTTATATTACTGGCGTATGCAGGGGGGGGCTGATGGGGCCATAACAACCCCTTATAAGACTAATTCCCCTTATGAACTTTTTACATATATATATATGTGTGTTTGTATGTTCTTCAGTACAAATTACACGATATAATTTCGAGGGCTGTGTTGTTAGAATACGGGTAAGAGTCAGACAAATTGTATAAATCCATTAATGGTATGAAATGAATAATGCACATTAATTAGAAGGTAAATTAATAATTAATATAGATGTAAAAATAATATGCAATTAATACTATGGATCAAGGAAGTTCTATTTTGAATTAAAAAAATATGAAGTGTCAAAAATTAATTTTTCTGCAAACTCTCTTCTTCAATTATGGAGTTTATCTTTGGCAACAGTTGAGTTCAAGGAAAGTTTAAGACATTGCTGTATTTGGCTGTTAAAATGTTGGAACGCTAACCCAATAATAGTTAATTTAGTTTTAGCACAAAAGCGTGTGGGTAATTCCTTTCCCTTTAAAATCTCATGAATCAAAAGGGAATCTAACTTGAATCAAGAAATTATAGAGAGTAATGAAAACTAATTTCTATAAATTAGTGTACTGATCATGTACGAGAGTTTTTAAATCAAAATATACATCTTAATTACAGTAGTATCCCAGTTTTGGATGACCAGCAGAGAACATAATTAAAATGGTAAATCGCGGATCTCCACCTGCAGCTAACATAAATTGGCGTTGGTTGCCACAAGAAGGTGATCTGCAAACATTGAACGTTAATCCATAACACACACAATTGTACTGAACTCTTGTAAGCAGTTCAAAAGTATCTTTAACAACATGTGTAAATCAACTTTTGAAAGACTAAATTTTGCTGTAAAGATTTAAATCTGGTTGCATACAATGATAAAAAGGGGGCATATGAGATTAATATTTTTTAACGTTGATTACAGTTTTCGAGCACTTGGAGACCTTGTTCCCATCTTCAGGAAACGTGAGGAAGGGCCACTTCGTTAAGGTTTATATTCCATCATCCATTCACTCATTGAGCATTGCCTATACAGCAGCTTATCCCGTAGAGATGGAGGTAAAACATCCCATCCTTTTGTCTTTGAAAACCGAATTGGAATGGCACAAATCTGAGCTAAGAGCCCGATGCAAGGTGAATCCCAGGTAAGCATCCAATAAGCAATTAACTAATTATAACGAAGAACTAAAAGAAATGGGAAATAATGTTAAAAACAATCCAATATTAATCAATCCTGAAACAAATATAATTTTTTCACTTATTTTGTTCTGATAAAATGTGAGAGTTTATGTTTAAGTAAATATGGATGATAAAGCATTGCATTTACTTTTTAGTGTCTACTACATGGAGTATCATACAAACCAAATCTACGGCCCTGCAAGCAAGCGAGTTTACGGTGTATACCACGAACAAAAAGTTTTGTGGAACATGCCATTAGAATTTGCGTGTCGCCTGCACAAACACAACCAAACTGTTGCTTGTGACATTGTATGGTCAGAGGTGAACAAGCCCATTATGAAATACCATTCAGAAGCTGGAACTTACGCCTCACCCATCACCTTGGAACGCCTTCCATCAACTGTGAACAGGAAACCCATTGAAACCATTCCAGTCATGTTCAGGAAAGAACGAGTATTTGGAGTACCCACCTTACCACATGTTCACGTTGCCGTTCATACCGAAGACATGTCTTTTTGTTACGATGACATGCCACGTACATTGGACCAATCCATAGAGCTGGCTATCCAACACTTGCGCAACCCTGGATGGAGGAGGAAGAGTGTCAATGTAACTCTGGTTCCGTCTCCAGAAGGCAGGTCACAATCATACAGCGTAAGTTGTTTTGAATAAAACACATACAACAAGATAATATAAAATTTCACTAGGAGATCCCATAACAGCTGTTAACTCAATATTGGTGCAAGGGATAAAAACACAACATTTCCCTTTGTTAAATGAAGAAAAATTGAACATAAAGTCGAAAGTGTATATGCCCCTTTGTTGAAGATCGCTAGCTGGGCAACACCAGTGTCAGGAATTTCTTTCTGATAAAATCAGGTTAGGAAACCCAGTGCAGGAAATACCCGTCTGGGGTTCCTGTCCAGAGAATCTCCCCTAGTGCAGGGGAATCTCCCACTCACCACCAATGAATGATACCAGATCCCCAATTCCAGCTCGAGTTTTGGCGAAAACATCATAAGGTTTTGATAGAAATTTTGATAGTATGATTTTTCAAGCTGTAAGCCTCTTATTATTCCAGAAATGAAAATCAGTCACATCATAAAATGACTAAATTTAAATATCACTAAATCACATTTCATCAAATATACACTAACGGAAAATGACAGTGAAAATAAATTTTGCCTTAAAAATTCACTTTCCGATTTAAGCATACTTGTACATTCATGTAAATTTTGTTTATTCTAATATAGATGAGAATTCAAGTCAGCTACAACATTTCACTTGAATCCCAAAATTTGAAATCTCAAAGCGAAGATTTCCAGATGAACTCCATGATGCACCATGATGTTTCCGAAGACCGTGTTCTGAGAGCAGATGCATTATTCCCCACATCACTTGGAAGCTTGGGCTTGCAGAAATCAGAGGCTGAAGCCATTTACAAGCAAATTAAGAGATCCCCACATATTGCTCACGAACTCAGCATTGAAGCATACAGCTGGCCAACCAATGCTTATGCACAACTTCGAGTAGAGATGAACCATACCTTCGACAGGACTGAATACTCTTTCACGGCAGAAGGATACACACACTTAAGAGGCAGACATCCAGATTACAAGGTAAGTACCGCTCTACAACATTTGTCTCTTATTCTACGAATGAATGACTCAGATGAATGAATCTTGATAAAACATTCTTTCAAAAGAATGAGAATAGAAAAATACATTCCTCAAAATAAATGATTTTGCTCACATCGAGTGGAAATCATAAGTATTTATAAAATACATAACGCATATACGTGAAGTTGAGTATATAGATGAGAAACTATATTTTAAAAATGTTTTTCACTCTAGGCATGTATCGCACACGTTACCAAATACGGATACATCCCAAGTGAACTGAAATACAAGACAAACGTCTACAACAAGCAACAAGTAGATTTCTACAATGAACTGAGCCTTGACTCTAACTGTGAACCCTTCAAGAAACCACATTTGGTCACATTGGTATGGACATGTTATATTTCATTTATAGATATACCCGATATATGTACTGGATAAAACCAATTTAATAAATGTGAATTATTATCTTACATAATTAACTTCAACTGATATATTACGCATATTCCAATATGGTATAATCTTGTGTTCAAAATTCTACAGGAGATGAACTGATCTCTCGTTACTATTAGTGAATAGGAAAGTGCCATAACTTATCAAGTACATTGCTACTCTAATCATGGAAGTTCTATTTCATTAATTTGTTTTATGTAAAATAGGGTTCCTTCACCCGCAAACCTCTACAAAACATTCTGGAAGAGAAATTTGACGGCTCATTGGACGAAAGCATGCTGCTCCCTGAAACTCACGAGAAATGCATCAAGGACATGCAAAGTGGCAAGGACCTGACTCTGGACTGCTTCAAAGCCATTCGTGATGAAACCGTTTACAACAACTACAGGATTCGCTCAGAATGGCGCACAGTAAGTTCGATTCCCTTCTTTGCACACACTTCTCGAACTTTCCAATGAAATCAAGACTCTTTCCTGACACCAATCTCAAAATTCCACCATTGCGAGAATCATTTCTTACAAATATGAATTTCAAAATATTACTCTTTAATAAATTTCTAGAATATGGGTTCACAAACACAATAGTATGTTATAGAGAACATTTTTACACCTTCTTATAGATAATGATTTGACTTATTTTAAAACTTATATTTAGTGTGATATATATACCTTCTCACCATGCTAGATTCCGATCCTTTTTATTTTCATGAATAAGTATATTTACTTCAAATTTAGACGCTGTTCTAGAAATCGGTGAAATTAATGCGAGATTTTGAACTCATTTCTGTATGTATGATATGTGAAAATTGTTATTACGCAAATTGTACATCTGTGTATGTTTTGTTATACTCCACTTCTGCGGTTATTACAATGGAGTCTCAATGATTCGAAACTCAAAGGAAAGGGGCTTCTACCTCAAGTTGCCTACGTTTTAAGTTATCAAGATTCAAGAGGGATGAGAACCACTTCGACTTACCCAGAATTCCGAGATATCGAGGTTCCACTGCATATGTCTTAATGTTTATAGGTTGATAATACTTTATGTACATGTACTTTAAATTTGCAGGAGATCCCACCAACCATAAGGAACATCACTGAGAAACTGAACCAAGCCATAAAGTACGCTTTCTACACTCAAGCTGATATTGACACCTTGGTCCAAAACAAAAAATCTACAGTTGAAATCAACGCCTATTACATTGACGTATTGACCGACAACCCTGTCTTCAACATCCGCGTTCAGACTCCAGAAGAAACAGTCCATTACCATAAAATCGATGCCACATACTTCTCACCTCCTTCTAGCATATTTGATGGCCATGAATACGTACTCCACGAAATCACAAACAACACCTACCCACGTAAGTCTTTGATTGACTGATTGTTGTAAATCTTTAGTTCCTAATGGATGCTGGAGATCTTAATACAAGCTTGTGTACCAAAACTGAAAAATAGTGTCTTATTCAAGTATTTTAGCATTTGTCTTTATTCATTATTAGCAACTTGCGCAATCATGAAAGAGCACCTCAAGACTTATGACCACAAGATGATTGAGCTCCCAGAGGATTCATGCACATATCTGGTGTCGTCTCACTGTGCTTCAGACAAACTCTTCGCCATCTTGGCCAAAAACCTGAAAGGATCAAGAACAGTACGTTGTCCACAAAATCTCTATAAATCTATTCTCATGCTTCATAAATACAACATGCCTGTAAACCGTAGACAAACCAGCTTCAGTATATTGCATTTATACATCATGTTATATTTTTCAATGAAAGTGTATTGAAGTGTTCAAGAATGTGGCGCCATCCTGTGGTTCTTTTTTAAATATTGTTTCTCTTTTAGGAACTTACCGTTTATCTCGGCCGACACGAAATCGTCTTACACCCATCCAGAGGATCTGCTTACCCCATGGAATTCGATGGTAAAACACACAACGTACATATTAAGAACCCTGTCATCTTGGACGAAGAAGCCGGTATATACGTCCACGTCGTACCAGCCGGAAACTCCAAATACAACTTAGTATTACGTTCCGTATCTGGCTTAAAGGTCATTTATGACGGAGAAAACATTAAGATTAAAGTAAGCACTATTTTATCTGAATGCAGTAAATAATTTATAGAATATATTAGTTTATAGGTCTGAATTAGTTTTACAATAGTCCATGTAAGCTACTATTTGCAACATATACATATGAGTCCTTTATGACTTCCTTACCTTGACCAAATTTTTATGAGCATTTTTCACAATACCGTTGGTCCACATCGTTACGTCAAACTACGTTCCTATCTGCATAAGAATGAAGACATACTACCATAGATAATTTGTGTGTATGAGCTGTCTATATTTATATACTAAGCATTTCGCTCATGCACTCAGTATGTTTCTATAGACGGTGCGATCGGAACAGCATAGCTAATGAACCAAAACTGTCTATTTCAGGTCCATCCTCTTTACAAGGGCAAGTTGTGTGGTCTCTGCAGCGAATACGATGGAGAGATCACTCGAGAATTCCGTGGTGTTGACCAGTGCTTGTACATGGATAGCAAAGATTTTGCTCACAGCGCTATCACCAACTCACGAACCTGTGGCGTCAGCCCATTACCAAAATTTCCCAGACTCTGTGATTACAGCAGCGACTCACGATCGGGACCACGGGATGATGACTACACCCCTGATGACAACTCTTACGCCAGTAAGTTCACCATCTACCATTTTAAAAGTACCAAACTTTTTGCAATAGCTTCTAGCTCATTGATTGCAAATAAAAAACAGCTTATTCAACTAATTAATAAATAGAAATATAATTCATGTATAGGTAAACACCTAAGATATTGCAGGTTTCGTTTCCGACTACTGCAATTAAGCAAGCCGAACGGATCTTTTGGTTTCATAATTTAAATTTTTATGAAATTTAAATTTATATTATATTCAGGGTTACCGTGGAGAGAAAATTCCCAGATTTTTCCTGAGAGTTTGCAAATAAAACTTTTAATTGAACTTCAGTTTTGGGGAAAATAGCCTTACGTTCACGCTAAATTTGGCTATTCAGAACAGGTTAGGAAGGTTTTCCCAGACTTTTCCAGATTTGACCAAAAAATTTTATTTTTCCCTGGTTTTACCTACAAATTTCGTTTTCCCTGACAATTTCGGGTTATGTGGGAACCCCGTATACTATAATTAGGCAATAACTTTATTAATTTACTTATTAATTACCAAATTGTGAAAAACATTCATAACTAATTAATCATAGCCAGAGACACCAGCTGGAATAAAATATTAGAGGTCTCAGTTCACAGTCCTAAGCCCCTCTGCTTAAGCAGGCTTGATTTTCGGTCTCTAGTGGTGGGGAGGAGTCTTTGCCCCCAGCCCAATAATTTTATTAAATATCATTAAAAAATTACCTTTATTTTAGGCAGACAACGTTACACGAAATATTACCATGCCACATCAATATTATATTCAATATCACATGTCTAATATTTCATACACATATATCAAACGGGATGCTGCTATTTGGGTTTAATGTACACACGGTTAAAAAAGCATCCAAACACCTGACTTTATTCATGCCTCTATAGTCGAATTCTTCAAACCAAAAGTACCACCAGATTTGCAATTATGCCTACTATAAATTAATGTGTGTATCGGTTGCACAAAGAGATCACCCTCATAAAATAATTGTACTAATTTAATTTTATTAAAGGGTAACACCCACTTGTGAGTACAGATTCCGATTCTCTCGATCAGAGTAACAAGAATTCATATAAAATTCATTTATGTTGCTTAAACCACTGATGGGTTATGAAGCAATTGAAATGTTCTCGGGTGGTATGAACTCATGGCATCCGAATTTTCAAACTTTAACTGTGTGTGCCCTATTGTCATACATCTAATACATTGTCCTTTGTTTCAGCTACATCTGGACTAAAACCTAAACTTCGCACCATCCATATACAAAAGGCCGACAAGATCTGCTTCAGCACCCAACCGGCCTACATGTGCCCAGATGGCGTTGAACCTAAAGAAACCGAACGCGAAAGCTTAGAGTTTCACTGTCTGCCAAAGCACGACTCCACCACCAGGAAACTGATTGAAGAATCCAAGTACAGAATCTTGCGAGAATTTGCCTCGAAGAGAGTTGATTACAAAGAAGTCGTTTCCACCGCCAAGTCTTGTCGCCAGTAATCTATTTATTTCAAATCCTGATGAACTATTACAATGAAGATTACAAAATTTTGAAAGTGTTCCTAAAATAGACAATGCGCTTTACAAAAAGCTTTATACATGTGCAATGGTGAAGTTTTAAATGCAAATAAAAATGTATTTTATTCCCTGAGATCTCATGATTTTCTCTGTCGATTTCATGACAAACTTTAATGTTAGTTACTGAAATTTACAGTATATTTAAAAATTTCATTACAGACTATACTGGCTGTCTTTCACGAGAACTCCTCCGACAGATGAGTTTAAGCCAATCACTGTGGAAACGATAGCCATAGTGCATTTTCAATTGGGCATAATTGAAGACATGATGCACAGCGACATGAATTCTCTATATATTGCACACATGTTAATACAGCAACGTATGCAGAAATTTCATAATAGGAGGATTACATGCTTGGGAGTGGGAGGGGGTTACATAGCTAGAGCTCTTTATATTTATATGTATATATACAAAATTGCATCGCAATGGGGGCCATAACCCCTATCAACTCCCCCTGCACACGGCAGTGTTTAAATGTAATGTATCTATCACATGCATGTGCACTCTTCAGTAATGGGAGGAGCGTTCTTGTGGCTGGCATGCAGATACAAAGAATCAGATTAAAACCTATAGAGCCCTAGGCTCTAACAAGAACAAGATGTTGGCGTCTATATATTGCACCCTTGCAACGAAAGTGTTACAACTCAAAATTCGGTGAAAATGGCAATGTTACAACCAAATGCAACAAACAGCGCTGCATCCTCCCGTGCAAACCGTTAGGCCATAAGTTATTCGGGTTTCGGCTAGTTGGCATATGTCATTAGATGAACACAACGTCCCTCAATTTAGCCAGAAACAGGTTTGTTTTTTTTTGTTTTTTTTTCATTTTCTGAAAATTGGGATTTTTTGAGTTGTAACACTTTCGTTGCAAGGGTGCAATATAATTCAAAATATAAACAATAATAATCCACAAAAAATAATTTTAAAGGGAAAAAAACACACAGTAAAATGAAAAATGATGTTTATTATTGCACACTTCCATTTTACTTATGTTTTAAAATTTTCTTTTCACTTTTTCTAAGCTCAAAGTCTTTAATTGGATCCTGAAAACTGATTTTACTTAACACAACTATTTTGATACATAGTAAAAGTAAGTTAACCAGAGAATGCTGTTATTTTTTCATTTATTATGGGTGCTCCTTTCGCATTACATTATCCATGGCAAATACCTGTAGTGTCCCCTCCTACTTCCCTCGATGTCGAAAAAAGCCAATCAATCAATCAATCAATCAATCAATCAATCCTAAGCAGATGCTTATTTTACTCAACGGTTAACCCAGCCATTAGTGAAAGGTCTTTATTTTCCTAAGAGGAAAAGAAATGACAACTTTCGTACTCAAGATCTCAAATTCAGAACCAAACTCTTTAATGTCAGTTCATATAAATATACTTTGGAATAAATATGCTACTACCTATGTCTAGAATTTGTAACCTATATTCAAAAATGCCAATCTACACCTAGAAATGTTAAATTGTCTACAGAAATATTAACTTGCATTTAGAAATATTAACTAAGAATATGCTATTTAAAACAATATTTAAAACAAATTACACACAAACGCAGTTTAATTTGAGCAGGAGAAACATTTTACAATTGTTTCGGTGGAAAATCAAGCGTCCACCATCGTCAGAAAATTCGTCCAAACTGATTTGTTGCCACTAAATCAAAAACGAAAAAGTGAAAAAGGCGAAAAAAGGTAACATAACAAAAAGCCTGATTTGTGTCGCCATCTATTGTGCAGAATGCTAAGTAAAAGGAAAAGGAACAATTATTGTTGGAAGAAGAAATTATGTTGATTGAAAGAGAGGTTTGTAACAAGAGGGGAAAAAATTGTTCTCAGATGGCTCGTTGACTATTCATATCTTCAGTAATTCCTGTACAATAGTCAACGAATCCATCCGAGAACAATTTTTCCCCCCTCTTATTACAAACCTCTCTTTCAATCAACATAATTTCTTCTTCCAACAAAAATAGTTCCTTCTCCTTTTACTTAGCATTCTGCACAATAGATGGCGACACAAATCAGGCTTTTTGTTATGTTACCTTTTTCGTTTTTGATTTAGTGGCAACAAATCAGTTTGGATGAATTTTCTGACGATGGTGGACGCTTGATTTTCCACCGAAACAATTGTAAAATGTTTCTCCTGCTCAAATTAAACTGCGTTTGTGTGTAATTTGTTTTAAATATTATTTTTGCGCAGTGTATCGCTCATATTTCTCACAAGAATATGCTGCTCAAAATATTTTAAAATTCAGTCAGAATGACCAAGAGTACTAAATTATATAAAGATATGAAAAATAGTTTGTTAATAGAACCAATGACTCATTTGTCCATCTATGACAGACAGGCAGAAGATTCATCGATCGGTAAAAGATTTTACATTCCTTTATACCGAACTGCTACTTTATATGCGCATTTAATCAAATAGTTTTCAATTTGCAAAATAAAAGCTTTTTTTTTTTTCCATTTCTGAATTTTTATCTTTTCCCCATAATGCTGATGTTTTTAAAGAATTTGTGGCCTTCAAATCATCGGTTATAATGCATCCATAATTGTTGTCAGCACACTTATAGGCATCAGTATAGAGTTTTCAAAATTATTGGGGGGAGGGCCAAAGAACATATTTTATACATTACAGTATATGTAAAATTGCAATTTATTTCAGATTATTGGGGGGAGCTTAGGGACCCATATAACTACAACTATGTATAAGCCTACGATTGATAAATCGATTAAATTTAAATGCTGCAACTTCTTTGCAAATATGTGTTGCCTGAACTAAATAGTTTCTTGTAATTGTACAGCACTTCTCAATGGAAAGTGTTTCGTAATGGACTATGGGGGGGGGCACATTAACGTAAATTTTATTTTATTAGGAAATATCAAAAATATGATATTTTAATAGACAATGCATTGAAATTTTTCCAGTATATACTTAAGGGACTTTTTTTTTTCGAAACTAATACACGCATATGTAAAATTGCATTAACACTTTACTGAAATAGTTTATGCAAAAACATTTTCATTGGCCTGTTACAAAATATTGCTCATTTGTACAATTAGTACAACATGAAATATCAAAAATACATCTGAAACCATTTACCGTTACAAAAATTTGTTTTTATTTAATGGTTCAAGAGCTAAGTGGTGTCCATATGAGTAAATTGGGGTGAGATTATTACCTCTTTCAAGGTTGTCAAACGTTTAAGTAAATGTACAAGACACTAAAATACTATAAAAATAATTGATATTGTTTAACAATTAGAAATGAGCTAAAAAGTATTTTAAAATGCGAGTGTAAAACTTTTGAAGGTAAATGTATATCAGAATTGTGCAAATCAAATTTTTAACTGACGGCTGGGAAGTGGGTCTCAAGCCTCTCCCATATAGGCACCCATGCAAAGGGAGCCAAACCCTAGACTACGGTGGGCAGAGAAAATGGTAGATGTTGAACAGAATCAAGATGATAAACTGAACGTGTTAACTGTACACTACTGTGGGGCAGTGTAATTGTATAGTACCGTATGCAAAAGTTCTACTACCAAGAATCAAGCACATTAGTCTCATGGAACACAGTGCAAGCAGTACAGGCTCCAATGAGTACACAGGCATCATCATATCCTTCGCACACTGTTTCCTGTACTACCCATGCTAAAAGACTGGTACTATCAAATGTGTCTTGATTCCAGATGTTGTAATTTTTTATGCCAGAAGTGTATATTAAATATAAAAGGACTTAACTATAATTCAACCGTACACCTTTAAAATAAGATTTGTTCCTTTATTGACACTTATCTGCTTAACAAAATCTAAGTACATTTGAATTTGATACAAAATTTCCGATAATTTACATTCTTTATCAATCCCTCGACTCCTTATAATAATTAGTTAGATGTAATTGCTACTAATTGCCATGTGCAGTTCACCCCACTTGGTGAGAAAGCATCGAAAGAAGACCACTATCAGGGGCAGGCTCCCGAATAATTCTTTGAACATCTTTAAATTTAGGATGCGCTGCATCGCCTACGAGTCCCAGAATAATGCTTTCACTTGTGGTAAGTAAGGCACCACTGGCTTTCATTCTTTGGAAAGCAAAAAGTCTGGAAGAAAATGAAAGAGTGAAGAAAAAAAGATAAATATTTAACTAAATTAAAATTAATGTTGAAAACATTTGTGATGGCCTTTATTTACATAAAATATTTTACTTACAACACAATGGAAAAACATAGCAAATTTTATGGGTTCAAGCTCAGTATAAACGTTTTCATTGTTAACCTGAAGAATCGAATTCATTTGCAAATAACTACAAGTTGCATACATGTTCGAGGGGTCTACTTAAATAATGAAGGATGACGTGGAAGAACTAATTATTACGATGGAGTCTGATACTACGAAAAACATTTCCTACGTTGAAAGTGATTAGCAATCGACATCAAGAATAAAGCAACTCATTAACATAAACATATTCGTGGTATGCTTGTTTGTTATTTTTATATGGCTGTGACCGATAGATAAACCATATCACAATTTTTTCACACAAAAAACCAAGCCCGGAAATCAGACCCAGTTTAATAAGCTCGAAGGCAGGGAAGGAGACAGACAGGGGCAAATGCCCTGGGACCCCAGTACAAAAATATTAACAATTTGTCCTTAAACATAATGGATTAGGGGCCCCCGATCCATTAAACTGCCTAGAGACCCACAAATACTGTCTCCGGCCCTGCTCAAAGGCAGTAGTCTTAAACCATTGGAGATTATCTTCTTTATTATTAATAGAGATCTTACAGGTTATAAATATACATCTTATAAATTATTAATAGACATTGTAGATTAATATAAAATTTATGTTATTAATATAGATTTTATATATTATTCATATAGACACTATAGGCTATGCATATTAACAGGGTGTCTACTAAAAATAAGAAACCCAATTCCTTGACTTTTCCTTGACTCTTTTGGCACTTAAAAAAGTTTCTGGACCTTATTTTTTACACTTGATGAAATAGACATATGAAATATAGTCGAAAATTACTAATAAATTGCCAAGTTATGACAAAAATTGCCAAGTTATGACAAAAATAGCTAAAAATAACTAAACCAGTAACAAAAATAGTTAAAGTATAGTACTAAAATCACAATTCAAAGTACGAGTAAGATTGAAAAAAAAAATTAAAAAATGGCATAACTGTGACCTATAACATCAATTTAGTGACCTTTTACTCATTTCTTGACCCTTCCCTGACTTCCATGACTTAGTAGACACCCTGATTAATAAATGCTTTCCCACATTTATGTAAAGCTTGTAAAAATTTGAAATGCAACTTTTATGGTGTTTCTCTCAAAACTATTTGATCAAAAGCAAAGGAAGTTTGTTCAAACATAAATGCCTACCTGTCTACCATCGTTCGGGATGAACAACCATCGACAACGACATGAACGTCGTAACCATGTTCCAACAATCCTAAAACAGTACCTTGAATGCAAACATGAGTTTCGATACCACAGAGAACAACGCTTTTAATCTCGGGTTTTTTCTGCTTCAAAAAATCCAGAACTTCAGGAATTAACATCGAGAACTGAGTTTTGGTAAAAGGGACTAAATCTGGATAATCATCGAGACAAAGCTCAGGTACAGAATATCCAAGCCCTACAAAAATAAGCATCATTTAGATATACCATCCATACGACTATGATTAGACTTTATCGGTATCACTATAATTAAAATATCAATATCACTATAATTATTATTATCACTATACTTCAATTATAGTGATATTGATATTAAAATATCAATATCACTATCAGTATTCATTCCAGGCTTACTTCGTAGGGCGGAGCACCCTGCCCAACCTTTTGTGAAGATACGTGGTGCCCTGTCTGCCTTCGTAAAAAAAAATTGTGCCCTGACATGTGTCCCATAATTAACGTTTGCACCTCATTGGAAATTTACCCTTTTTTTGAAAAACACCACAAAAAATATATCTTTGGTTCTATATGTCTCTTGCTTATAACGAACTCCCATATATAAAGAACCATTTTTTTGGTCCCATCCAATTTCATGTATTTATAATATTATTGGACATAACGAACCAAGAGTTCAATCCTTTGAGGTTTTGTATAGCGGGGTTCGGCTGTAGTTTTTTAAATGCAGTGGTTAGTCAAGTCTCATTTTTCCCCCGAGAAAAAATAAAATGGTTTGTTAAACAATGTTTTAGTAAGTAATCTAGTCAGTGTTAATTAGTATTAATCAAAGCATGTAAAGATTTTTTGATAAAGTGATCCTTTTTTTCAATCCAGAGCGCCCTGCGCTTTTGTGATCCTAAAATGAACACTGTCACGATGATTATACATTCACTATCATTATATTATCAGCATCACTATAAAGTATCAGTATAAACACACATATCAATATCACTATAATTATACTATCATTATGATTAAAATATCACTATGATTACACTATCCTTATGATTACCCCTATTACACTATAATTATAATCAAAATATCACTACAATTACAATATCATTATGATTACATTATCACATTAGAAAATGTGCTGTTAAATTTGCTGATTTAATTAATAAATTTTAAGTTTTTAAATTACAATTTTCCTATTCAGTTTATCATACTTCAAACATCTGTGCACTACATAATTGATATATCACTGTATATCATTACCATAGATCATGTATATATAGTGTCTGGCCAAATTCAATTTCAAACTTCCATGACTTTTTCAGGTTTTCCAGATTGAATTCTAATCAATTTCCAGTCGTTAATTATAGTAAGCACATTAAAATTTACATAATCAAAACAAATTTCAAGGCCATAAAATCCACTAATGCAAACCAAGACAGTTCATAATTCAATTACTGAATTCACAAATACAATAGGCCCAATCCATGTAAATTCAGGCAGTGAAAATGGAGACATCATCGTCTCTGATTTTCGTGAAATTTTAATATGTGAAACTACGACGTTTCTACCAAATATTATATTTTTCTAAATAAATGTAGGTGGTCCACCGCCACTCATGAACTTTTTCATTAAACATGTAATTGAAATCCTGTCCCATAGATGGCACCATATCATAAGAATTAAATTTTACTTGAAAAATGGTAGGGGAGAAGTGGAATGAATGGGACATTTTGGGTTTTGCATTTTTTTAAAAAAAAATTATTGCAGTTTTTTTCTATTTGAATAGCTGAAAAAGAATCATTAGAATGTTAGTTAACAGAAAAAAATATATAAAAAGAGTTTCAAACAAATTAAACATATACAAAATGCATAAACTTTAAGCTCTCTCATTTTGTCCCATTCATTCCAGATGGGGTAATGAATGGGACAAAATAAAAAAACTAATAATACTTAAAAATAAATCTAAAAATTTTATTTTTCCACACTGCATACTAATGCATTTCAATTTGTGAAAAAGGGAATATTCTGGAATAACTACTGATGATGTAAATACTCTAAAGGTATGAATGAAATGCCACTGAAAATCGAACTTATAGGTATATTAAAGTTCATATCAATGTTGTTTATTTTGTTGGCCCGATTTTTTTTCTATTAGTTCCGAATTATCAGAAAAAGATAAAAATGACCTAGTATGCAAAATGCCACAATTATCATGAGGTTTAGGTAGCTTTAAAACTATGTCATTCAGTGGAATGCCAACTATGTCATCATTGGGTAACTGAAGCTTATGGATTTGTCTTTTCTGTATAAAAATTGAATTTTTACTGCATCACATTCAGGTTTATAAATTATTCTGCCAATGTAGCACAAGCTCGTTTTCTTTGTGAAAAATTTCACAACTACAAAATCATTTTCCTTTAAGCTATTTGTATCACAATCCTGGTTTTCGTCAGTATAAAGATCTACATTGTAAGTCAAAGAGTCATCTGAATCCTGAAATTCAATATCGACACTTGATTCACTACTTGTTCGATTCTCATTTGTTTTTCTTTTCCTTTTTTTTTTTATTTTAAAGATTTTTCTAAGTTTTTCTATACTTCAGTTTTCTAAATAAGCCTTTTTTTGATGTGCTCGTAATTATAACAGATGTTTTCTTCCGCCTATTATTACTATTTTTTTTCTTGGATGAGCTTTAAGAAATAGTTATAAGGCACTTATCCAAAAAAGAACAACTTGAACTAGTGGTAGGTTGGTCAAACACATTGATAGGAGGAGATGTGATGATTTCTTGGATGCTTGAAATATCTGTAGAACGCTGATACCGATCCGTAACAAAAGCTGATACATGATCATCATTATAAAATGTAGATTCATTCAATGGATGTATTCCAGTTTTCCTAAAACCACTTGGATATTTTGAGGAGTAGAAGTCATCATATCATATATATATATATACAGTGGGATATGCTAGAACAAACACAATTGGTTCCAGAAACACGTTCATTATAGAATCCACTCGTTCTAGCATATAATGAATTACATGCATTTAGGGGTAATCGGTTCCAAGCCCACACAATATAAATATAAAAATAATACGTAGTATGTATAAAATTAATTTATTTATCATGTAAATTTGTGAAGTGTATATTAACAATCTTTGAAAAGCGTAAACACCCTTGGAAAAATAACACGACCTTTGAAAAATAAACGATCTTAATTTAAAAGCATGAATAAATAAAAAGCACTAAACAAATTTTCCCTTATAAAAATCATATCAGTCTCATGTTTAAACAAAACAAAAAAGCATGAAGAAACGAAATTCATTTAAAAAATCATATGGAGGTGAAAGGACAGGAGTCCTCAGTCCTACTGATTTTGGATAACTGTCCTATGACGAGTTCATCAGTTGGAGGGCATTTCTCTACATTTGTGAAGAATGAATCCAGGGTTGACTGCTTTATCCTAGATTTTTGAACTCTTCAAAAGTGGGCCATCAAGGTATCATTAAAATGATTAAGGCACATTTCCAGGGCTGCAATATCCAGATGATAATTTTTCATAAGTTTGGACGGTTTATTCCAGCAAGAAAATATCTCTTTAAAGTTTTTAGCTGGAATCCTGTGACTTTTTTTTCGTCCAGGTCCTCCTTGTCCCAGAAAACATTCTGGTTCAGTGCCTCTTCTTCATTATGAAGCCCTTCTAGCTCCTCAAGTGACAGCTCCGTGTGCTCCTCTACTAAGTTCTTCACATCGTCTTCACCGATCTCCAAGCCCATGGAATTGCCTAGACACAAAATTTCCTGTACAGCAGGTTCTTCCTCCAAGTGTTGAAATCCTTCGGAGCCACAGTGTCAGGCCACAATTGCCTCCAAGCCGAATTCAAGCATCTAGAGGAAAGCTCCTTCCAAGCAGCCACAATTAAGAGAACAGCATCCGCTATATGAAAGTGATTCTTCCAAAAGTCTTTCAGAGTCACATGATTGGAATTAGTGGTCTCAAAACATTTTCCGAACATTGCTTTAGTGTAGAGTTCTTTAAAATTTGCGATCACTTGCTGGTCCATAGGTTGAAGAAGAGCGGTTGTATTTGGCGGCAAAAAGTAAACTTTGATGAAGCTAAACTCATCTGGTAATTCTTCCATTAAATTAGGAGAGTGACCCGGAGAATTGTCCACGACCAAAAGAACCTTTAACGGAAGAGACTTCTCCCCAAGATAGTCACGAACAGTGGAACAAAACACCTCAGTCATCCAGTCGGAAAAAAAGACTCCTGGCAACCCAAGCCTTGTGGTTGGAACACCAAAAAAACTCCAAGGCGATTTTTCCTGACGTTTTTAAAAGCTCTGGGGTTCCATGAATGGTATATGAGTAGTGGTTTAACCTTACATTTCCCCAGAAAATTTGCACAAAAGAGCAAGGTAAGCCGATCCTTCATTGGCTTAT
>QLNU02013614.1:8753908-8780310 GCA_006491805.2 Dysdera silvatica
CCATTGGCGTACGAAAACATCCTTTACTGATGAGTAAATTGAACCTTCGAACGCAACTATGAAACTTAAATTTGTGTTAATTATACGTATTTTTACTCCTAAGGACTGTGACAGGACCGATGGCATAACGTGACCTCCGAACAATGATAACCAAGATAGCGCCTGTACGCACTCTGCGCACTACGCGACAGCCTAGGTTTATTTAATGGACAGGCAGACTCTGGCCATAATTAAACTTACCAGGAATCACCCAGGTCAGTTTTCTCTAAGTCCATAGTCGCAAACGTGAAGCTACTGGGAGCAGTAAAACTTGATAAAGAAAAGAACAAACCAAAGTCCAAATATATATTACATATCGTATTTGTTAACCTTTTGTCAAAGGCCAGTCAAGTATTACGTAAGCATCTTTGGGGTAAGGGTTTTGACATTTGCTTATTTTTGCTGACAACAGAGAGGGGAGTCTAGACCATGCTTAGGTAAGTTGCAAAAAATAATAGTACTAACACATAATCACAAATTGACAACTGCCCTAACAGAACTGCAATACTTTGATGCATTACACTGAGAGTAGAAGATATTAAATACACGTAACTGCAGTTAAATATTTAATTTAAATTAAAAATTAAAATTTAATTTAAATTAAATTACATTTTCATTTAATTAAATTACATTTTCATTTAATTAAATTACATTTTCATTTAATTAAATTACATTTTCATTTAATTAAATTTAAAGCAGTGATTCAACCTTTTTCGTTCATGAGTCTCCCCCCCCAGGGCTCCCCGTGGCCCCTAATATTTTAGAATTATCATAAATGCACATTGTTTTGATAAATGTATTTTATTAAATCCATTTCTTATATATTACACTAGTTGCTTACAACGTAAGAAATATTATTAATAATAAAATAAACAAAAATACTTTCTTGTGCCAAAAAAATAGCAATTAACAGCGTGTTAAAACTTTTTTTAAATGCGATAATTTGTTGTGATTACACTATTTATAAATAAGCATTTAATATTATAACAAACTTACTAATAAGTACTCAATATTACAATAAAAATGTAAATAAGTATTATAATTTGCATCACACGTTGCATTCTTATTTCAAAAAACTTGCACCCAACAACTAGAGAACCGAAATCTTAATCTTACGTAAGCATGAGGTAGGGGCGGTAGGCATTTGCTTATTTTTTCTTACAAGGGGGAGTATAAAATGGCCGAGAAATGCTTACGTAATACTTGAATGACCCTCGAACAGAAATTGAAATTAAACCACATTAAAAAACTAAGACCCTGTGATGGTGCAGTGGTAACGCGTTTATCTAGCTTGCGATTATCTCTGATTCGACTTCCAACTGTACCAAAAACAGAACGCTTACTAACTACTCACCGTAGTCGACGGGGGAGGGTCTCCCAAGCCTTAAGAGGTTCTGATTCCTCGGAGAACTGTACATCCCGACACAGCATGAACGTAATGTCCTTGCTGCCGTAAAACTCAAGTAACGCATTCATCCACATGGGCCGTCAACTTATTTCGATTCCAGTAGTACCATAGGCGGCGTCTTGTTTGTTGTCCCTGATGTAGTCCGGCGTTTGGTTTCCTAAGCAACAGAGGTTCGGACTCCTCGGAAAACCAAGTCCCGGCGCAAAGTAACCTCAACTGTCCTTGCGCCATAAAATGAGAACGATCAAATTTAAAATTTTCCAACTAGAATTAAATTGCATAAAAGGTATATCAGTGTATCAAATTCCCTCAGTGTTGGATAGCTAATTGGCTAAATGTATTTTTGTCTGTCTGACTGAAGGTTACCAGCTAAAACTGTTAACTATATTTTACTTTAAAAGTATAGACATAAAAATTACTGATTTTTGTCTTATAATTTAATAAAAAAAGATGACTTTGTTAAATCCGTGAAGCCTAACAGACAATTCAGACTCTTGCAGGTATACAGTATATGTGTGCATATAGAGTATGAGTCTGTTATTTAAAAAAAAAAAAACTTACATCAAATAAAGGAGAAACGCGTTTATGTTGAATCTCAGCATAACATTATTATACAATAACTTTCAAAATATTTTACTCAGTTGAAAAAATTAAAATCGTTAAAATGTGAAAATCGGTTATAACGACTTTTAAGGGACCGTGCAAATTTAGTCATAATCTATAGCCGTTATAAACGATATCGTTTTAAAACCATTGTAGCCTATAGTATAATAGACTCTAGAGTTTTATAAATTATTTTGATAGTAAAAAGTATTAAACTTTTTGGTTTCAAAATTAAATAAAAATAGGCCCTGCGGTGGCGCAGTGTGGTAACGCGTTCTCCTATTGCGCGGCTAATCCGGGTTCGACTCCCAGCAGTGCAAAAAGAACGCTTACTCAGAGATCTCATAAAAGATCGCACTGCTCACTGTAGTCCGGGGTTTGGTTCCCCAGGCCTTAAGAGGTTCGGATTCCTCGGAAAACAGTAGGTCCCGGCGCAGCATGACCACTGTAGTCTTTGAGCCGTAAAACCAAACAAACAATGTCTTCCCCCGTTGACTTTTGCGGAATTACGACCAAAATCGGAAAAGTTGCTTCAATTTGTGCACTAGTGTACATTTTAATCCTATGCTAGTATTATATTTAAACTGTGATGATATAGATGCAAATGTTGCGCTCTTAATAGCTATATTATTTTAATCATTTATAGCAAGAATTGTATTTTGAACGTTTTATATAATAAATATGTTCGCCGTAAACCTTTATAGAAACATTTTTTGAAGAAATATTTTATATTCCTAATTCATATATTAAAGAAAATAGGTCACCTAAAAGAAACTCAAAAATATGGATAAAATTTCAGGACCGCAATTACAGATCCTGAAAGTTGTGAAATTGAGAAGCAAAATAAAATTTAGGAACAAAATTGAAGAATTTCAACGACTTTTGATACACTTTTCAAAAGTGCATACATATACCTTCAGTTAGTAAGCTTTAGAACAGTTGTGAAATTTTTGAATTCATGCGAGTATGCACAAGTACGAAATATTTATGGCGAATATAAAAACATAAAACGAAGAATTCCTTAACGATTATAGGCACTATGCAAACTTATTAGTAATTTAAACAAATTCTCTTCTAAACATGTTGTGTTTAACATTTATTTCTGTTATTTGAATTTTAATTTATTAATTAACGAGTTTCAATAGATATTGAACCAGCTATTAATTTTGGTTTTTGTCTGTACGCGATATAAAAAGGGTAAGATAAAGGTCCTCCGTAAATGTAGTGATGATGGTTGTTGTTAATGCTGAAAACCTACCGAGTTACTTGAGAATTAAAGTTGCGGATTAGAGTTACGAATTAATATTAATTGAAACCTGCTAAATTTAAATATCGACCTTAGGCAATTTTTTTCACTTGCCTGTGTATATTTTTTTACGTTTTCTTACATTTATATCTAAATGCACCCACCTCCTTTAAGCCCATTTTTGTGGGGCTCTCTACCTATTTGGCATAGGGGCTGCATTAATTGCTGCCACTTAAAATAAAACCAATATCGCTCACGGTTGACATCTTCATTATTTTATTTTTGTTTTATTTGATAGATTAGATACACTTTTGTATTTAGTTTTTTAGAATTCCAAAATAAAAATCAGCATTGACCTTCCTTTAAATTCGACACTTTTTTTTTTTCACTTTTTCCTAGTTGTGGCTGTTCCTTAAAACACCAAAATTTCAACATTTCTCAAGCCCGTTTATAATACTTTTAAGTTTTATATCGAAATTATCTCCATTTTGTCGAGAAAATTAGGGTATTTGCAGTCAGCTACACTCGAAGTATTTTAATAAAATTTGACAATTAAATAATCAATTTATTAGCAATTGAATTATGGAATAAATTATATCAATTAACAAATTGATTAAGGCAATTTAATGAACATTTCAAACATTGCATTCTCTCTTCTACTTTTAGTGCAAAAGAAACACTTATTCATAAAAGCACTTACGCTTTTAAAAATTTCTTTACAAAATTTCATCGCAGCGGGGGATTACAACGCCCATCAAATCCCCTGCACACACCCACCAATGTGACGCAGTATAGCCCAGATGCTCTTGCGCCATAAAAAAGCCAAACAATCAACACCCACCAATGAGGGGTGCGAGACTAGGAATCTCTAGTGAAATAGACTAATAGCTTGCCACGGACGTTTCTTTAACGATCTGATGATGAATGTACAACTTCTGCGGTAAAGTTTTCAGCAACCTAAAAGCTGGTCAGAGGGCATCACTTATATAAAACCTTTGTGAGCAAGGTTCGTATTCTTTTCCAAGCAAATATGTCGGAATTTTATTTTTGATGGCTGTTGATGAAGCATTTTCAGTTATCTTTACAGATCCTGCAGCCGCAATACCTCAGTTTAGCGAGGACGTTATGTCTTGACACTTCTCCTACAATCGTTTCGGCAGAGAAACGTACCTTCATCAGAACAGCTTCACAGATTGAACACCAGATCTACGAAGTTGTTCTGACGACAGCGGCGTAACGTTGATTGCCAACACTCCGGGAAAGTTGAGTAATGCGCGCCCGTTAACACCAGTTAGTACTCCCCTTTCACCAGTCCAATATTGAAATTTTGCGTCCGGTGCTTTCCCCGGGGGCATTATCCGCGCTATGCCAGTGTCTGAAGAAGACGGAACTAGCTATCGAAACAATTTTAAACGGCGTATTTTCTTGCGTCTTTTATATTAACTTACAGAAGTACGCTTGTTTCATTATTTGGGATTTAAACAGATCCTTGCGCAGTGTATCGTCTCATTCAATTAAATTATTTTTATTTTAAAATCGTAATAGAAATGAAGCACGATTTAAAAGTACTATTTGAAACAGCTTCAAAATCGAGTGGAATACAATAGAAGTACCAGGGGGAAATTTTACATACAAAGGGGTAAATGCTGTCAAAATAGCAAATAAAAAAGACCACCCACGATTTCGAATGGGTCAGTATCAATCCTTCATTAGAAGTAATTTAAAAATAGTAATTACATCAATACGTTATTTTATCCTCTCTCTCTGCGTTATTAAAGCCGGCTGTATTTAAGCACCTTATTCCATAACGGAAGGAAAAATTGACAATTTGTTCGAGAAAGTTGACCGATGGCACCGTTAGAATTCACGGGAGATGACATCACAAATGGGCCATTTCATTACAACGGAGGGGAGGACATTTCAGAGCTGGTTTTTGGCGCATAAAAACATTTGCTAAATACCAGTTCTGAAATGACGTCCTCCACTCTGCTGTAATGAACTAGCCCGTTTGTGACGTCAGCTCCCGTGAATTCTAAAGGTACCATCGGTCAACTTTCCGCGAACGAACTATACGCGGGAAGTTCATAAGGGGTTTGCAGGTTTATAAGGGGAGTTACAGAGCTGTCCATATATTCATCACAAAGAATTGCATCCAGCCAATGGGGGGGGTTAACACTCATCGATCCCCCCTACATACGCCACTAGAAGAAAAACATTACAAAATTAAATTTTATTCGTATAAATTTATTCGGACGTTCACATTACAGAAATAAAATACTTTGTAAAAAACGTTCAGTGTAAATATAGTTATAATACTCATAAATATATTTAAGATTTAATAAATAAATATCAACATAGGCGTAATAAAATCAGGTCTGCTGTGACGTCATGGGGTTCGCCATTTTCTTTGGATGACGTCACAGTCCTTCGTCAAAACAAAAAATGCAGGGGGAGGGGTCGCCCGCAAATTACGTAAAAAGTAAATTACAGGAATGAAGAAATTCGTATGGTGATGTCTCGCAATCTTCTCAGGTTGATGACGAATCTACTTTCGTTTGCCGAACAGCTGCTGCACGGAATTGAAGAGTTCTTCCTTTTCTTCATTCAGCAGTAAGGCCTTAACACACCCAGAGAAGTAATCGTTGTTGAAGCAATTCGATCTGTTAACAAATTGATATCATTAGTAATTAATTACAAATTATTAAAATTTGAATATTGAGCGATAAGAACAAGTGGCAGAACTTGCTAAGTCTTGTACTTTCTTTATAAATTTGTTAAAGATGTTACGTAAAGCCTTTTTTAAGGCCTAGAAGAATATTATTTTTAATATTATTATTATTAATACCTAATATGATAGACACTTACATAGGAAGTGGAGTACAAAAACGTCATACAACAAAGTACATAATAATTAACAAATACAATAAAAGACAAAAGCAGTAAAAATATCAAAAACAGTAAAAATATCAAAAACAGAATGACATGAGAAATATGCACTAAAAAGGGAAACACTTTAAAAAAACCAGACAAATCAAAACGCATTTACGAGCTTTTAAAAGTCAAAGAGGCACTCGACACAAGGCACTCAGGTAAAGAGTTCCAAACATGGGCAGTAAGCAGGGGGTTAATGGGGTTGTAATCCCCCCCCCCATTGCGATGAAATTTTGCAGAAAGGGAGAGAGAGAGAGAGAGAGAGAGTTGTAGCTATGTAACCTCCATTGTAAGCTTGTAAACCCCCTTATGAAGTTTTTACGTACGCCTATGATTCAGATGCGTTTCACAGATTGTCCCGTAGGTTGCGCTGTTTCCCAATTTTATTCAATAACGCATCTGTGAGCACGGGCGGATTTACCATTTTGTCGCCCCTAGGCTACGTTTTTCTCTGCCGCCCCAGTGATATTTTTTGCCACCTCTTCCTACCCCTCCAATCAGTGGTAAGAATATAGAAATTATTATAGTCAGTATACGCCAAGAACTTCTGTATTGACAGTAAATATATTGAAAAACAAACTCAAATTCAAACAAACACTAAATGTAGTGTAAATCAGGTCCCACCGAAGGCAGAAATATTTATTTTCTTTCGAACGTTTCACCATCTAATCACGCCATACCATCGGCGTTGGTATCACTACGCCAATAAACGTTGATTGATTGACATTGTTGTTTGATTTAATCTGCGTAGTGTTCGATTTATATAAAATAAAAAACACTAATCTGTTTGTTAATAATATTAACTTATATTGAAGTATTATTTCTTTTTGGTATATAATAAATCAAATTCAATTTTATTGAAATAAATTTTAATTTTAGCAAAAAATAAATAAAAGCCTATTGAACACTGGTATTTAAATGGAAAGCATGACGTCTAGCTTTCTTCTCGGCAAAACATCTGATTATATCACCATATGATATTGATATATCAGACTCAATACACAAAATTTTGCCGCCCTACTCTATTGGGAAATGCGGTACTGCCTGTGGGACGAGATGAAAATGCATTTGCGATAGTTCTGCAGAAGCTTCACCATTGAAATGTAAGAATATCGCTTCATTCATACTGCAAGGGTTCTTCCTATCAATGCTATTATAGAAGAAGGTCTTGCTGGCCGAAATGGGAACCAGAGTTCTTGCTCGCATTACAGACATACTAATAAAATAGATAAAAACAATGAAATGTTTTAACTTTGAACTGAGATACAGCACTACATCCAATTTCGGCTAGCGAAATATTCGTCGGTGATTACTTTTGAGAAGTTTTGAAAAAAAAAAGCCTGTTTTAAAACGAGAACAGTTTTGAAACATTTTTTAAAAGTGGCATGAAAGAATAACTCCGCATTAAACCTTCCGGCAAGTCGTGTAAAGCATTCCTAGAATTTATACTTTTATTCTCTTTAACTATCATAGCCATTGTGTAGTTTTAGGGCGTAAGAACACCGAAGGTCATATTGCTTCTTTGCTGCTTATTGTTGAAGCTAGCTAGAGGTTGTGGCCGATTGAAACTGTATATTGTACTGAGGCAAGCTAATCGCCGGAAATGAGTTGATGTGATGCAGGGGTGAATTCCGAGTGCAATTGCTGGAGCCACATGGGCGTGAGTAAGCTTCTGCGAGCTGTAGTACTGGTCAATGGCACACAGTATTTCCAGTTTAAATTGTATAAGCAAGTTGCCTTTATGGCTCCGTGGAAGCGCAAGTTGCCTAGCGATGTGTGTCTAATAATACAGGATATTTGTTGAGATGCCTAAACCTTGTAAGCCTCTGGTCACTATGATTAAACTGGACAATACGAAGTGCATCTTGTTTGGTGGAAGTCAACGAAATCAGTTTGTATTAACTGACTGACTGATTGACGAGTTACAGAGACATGTATGCGTATGCTGGAAGCAAGGGAGACACGGGGTCACAGGGGTCATGACCTCCCCCAAAATATATTTTTGCAGCGTAAAAATTCAAAATTTCATGATAAATGAAGGGTGTTATTCCAAGACCATGGCAAATTCTGTCCTTAACCCCCAAAATGAAAGTCTATGTCCGCCCCTGGCTGGACGATGCTTGTAACAGATTCTTGAATTAACTTCTGACGTCACACGGTGTCGTCAGTTTGGTCATGTCGATTTCACCTTATTTGTTATTGTTAATGAAGTGTATCTGATTTTGACCTCGCATCACATAGACATTTGCATAGAACCAAAATACCCTGATACTGTAATTACCTTGTGTCCAACTCCAATTAGATTAGTTAGAGAACATAAACATTACAAAATGCTGTTTTGACCTTTCGACACGGGTATCTCACTGCTTTCGTCTACACAGTGTACACATTATAGTAAATAATGACGCGACCGAATTATATAAATATAATTATCCTTATATTGGATCTTTAACAGCATATTCTTAATTGTAAACACCATGTACTGAAACTTACCGACAATGTCCTGGAAGGTCTGGCTCTTGGAAAAGATCGTAACATTCATCGCATACAGACGCTAATCGGGAAAACTTAGATTTGTCGTGCATGCCCATACAGCCCAGCGAGACGAAGCTCCTACCCTCCACGTAATATTGGCATTCAATTGTAGCAAGGATTATAAAGAGGCAGAAGAGCAAACGGGAGAAGGCCATCTGAAAGAAAAAGAAGGTCACATTTGTTTAACGTGGGTTTTCCAGAGCTTTATGATTATTATATCTATCAAGGTTTAAGACGGCGGCCTTTGAAACGCACTTCGAGGCCGGTCAACCACCTATAGTCCATGACCAGAAGATCTCATAAAGTAACGTGGCAATTCAAACCTCATAGGAGGTGAGGAGGCTCAAGTGGCTTTAACTCGCGAGCAAGCGCGCGGGGTGTTTCTTACCCCAAAACTTACAATTTGTAAAAAAAAAACCACTGTTGCTTCTGAAACTGGACAAACCCTTTCCTGTTACCCCAAAAGATCGTAACTTTGAAGGCAAGGTGACAAAAAAAAAAAATCCACGTATTGTTCACTGTGAAATTCGACGTTTTTAATGAAATAATGCTATATAATCAGATGGGGTGCAAAGCACCCCTTGCACCTTCTCGCGAAGATTAGAGAAAGAAGATTATGTGATGAGGCCTTTGAATATCAAAGCACAATTTTTCTCTAAGTCGGGGCATGCCCCCCCCCCCACTTCTTACGTTACTGATCTCGTATACTGCACTAAAGTGCATTTTGAATCTTCTCCATGGCCACGAACCTCTTCAGAAATAAGTTTTATATATATAATTTCATCCTTTGTTTACTGGGAAGATTCAAATAACTATAGGTGTGCAATTTGGTTCACTAATCCAATCATTGACTGATTTAGCTCACCACTCATCCGTAAAAGAATTGTGTGGACTTAGCTAATATGGAAATGATGAACCGCATACAACTCCTGTTCGACGACGAGTAGGTAATTAGCTCTCTTAATGATTCAAATATTACGTCCAAAAAATTTTCCACTAGATTGTCTGTCATGGGGCAGCCTACTTTGGTTGTATTTTTGTGGTGCAAGGACAACAATGGTCAGGGACAGCTAGTGTAATTTTGTAGTTTGTGGCGCAAGGATACAGGATCATTCTCTGCCAGGGCCTACATTTTGCCAAGGAATTTGGACTTCATTTGCCTGCTTAATCAGTTCCGGACTACGGATTTATAGAGGAAAAAAAAAAAAAGATCAGTGCAGAGAAGCTGTTGGAATTGAACTCTAATGATGTCGACGCCATAGCCAAATACGTTATCACTATGGCAACGCAAAGTGGTAACGCGTTCGGTTACGGTGAAGTCGTCGCCAAACTTCCGAACATCAAATCGCTTGCAAAGGTTCGAGATTAATAGGATTCGAATTTAATAAGTAAGAAGCATTCAGAGACACAACAATGCCACCTAGATACCGAGATATACATACTACAGCGCTCTCAACTACTAACCATATAAATTTATACAAACCTCACTAGCTTTGTGCTCATATGCGCATATTCCCATTTTTTATTTCTCTCTTTAGCAAGACGATCTGGCATCGCCAACCCTTATGAACCTACGGTAGAACTTACCGAAGGAAGGGACTTACTTTTACGAAAAATCCAAACCTCGTCCTCCAGCCAATTTGATAGATTTTTTTGCGTTTTAAGATGTGTAAAGAGCTTCCGAGAACGAAACCATGATTCATATTTACGTTTAAATGACACTGAAATGAAGGCTCGCTTTACGATTTTGGTGCTAAGCGATCCCAGTGAGTCAAAGACAAGCTTCTCACAATACGCCATCGTGTAAGGAAAGATCCTGACGTATAATATTAAAATAGGGTTGTATTACGGCTCGTTTAACGACGTCGGAAGAGTCAAACATATCGTAAGATTGAGGTTTAGTTGCGATAGAGGGTTTTGTTTTTAAATTTTGTGTTTAATAACCGCTTATTAGGCCACATCTGAAAAGAAAAAACCCAGGGGGGTCATTAAGACTCATTTTCAAAAGTAGAATGAATGGGAAATCGTGACAAGCGAGCGAAACACTCAACTTTAAATGAATAAGTTGCTAGAATAATAGCACATTTAAATGGCTGAAACGTGGCGTACGATAATTGCCAGACGAGATTTTGAAAGAAAACTGACGATTTACTCTTTTTTTTTTAACAAATAATAGTACATTTCAAGAGCACATTCAAGATAGTACTTTATATTGGAGCTATTTGAGGTCAGATTTGAAGTAAACTTCAACTCACGTGCCATTTTGAAAAAAGTTCAATAACCCACCATGGCTGGCAAAGGCCAGACGATGTTGAAAATGCCGATTCAGCCGTGTAACGACTTCGAAGCAACGCGTTTTCCTACCAATTGCTTGCGGTTTTTATGATGCAAGGCCACGAAGGGTTTTGCCGCAAAAGGGCCTACAGTTTTCCTAGGAATCCGAACCTCTAAGGCCTAAGAAACCTCCGGAATACAGTGAGAAGATGGTACGTACGCCTTTTTTTCCGCTGGAAGATGTACTCGGGATTATGGCAAACTTGGTGAACGCGCTACCACTGCATTACCTGATGAAATTATGCTGCAGCAAGATGCCAAAGAGACCTAATGGCAGGGACCCTAAATTTATTTAGTCTCTATTCGATGACGATTTACTCTGTCATTCAAGTTGATATTTTTATGTCTATCAGGGACGGTTTAACGCGAGTTTTGAATCACCTCAAATTTTGAATCACCTCAAAAAAAATTATAAGAAACAATTTCCGGTGGTCATAAACGATGGAAATGTTTTTTGTCGCTGCTTAAGCGCAAGTTCGATACGGAACTTGCGAGCGCCATGATCGTTTTCGCCCCCTTTAAAAACCTAGGCCCTACAAAATTAAATCGTTACCCCCCAAACCCTCCCTGCTTATACAAGACCTTGATAATAGACAAATACCAGATTGAACCCCATCCCAAGGAAGGAAGAGCTAGATTAAGTAATACGTTATGAACTGTAAGAGATAAACCGAAGGAAGAGGGAAGACAGGGAAATGAAGACACTTGTTAAAAAAAAAATTATATATTTTACATATAAAATCTTTTGTGAATGCCTTACATTCTCCAAAGTATTAAAGAGAAAAAGGCGTATGTATAGTTATATAATTACATGATTATTATTATTATACAATGAACTCCGCTATCTAAAATTTTGTCAGTGAAATTATAGTATCTAAATTAAACGTTCCAGTAATGACTGAATAAATGATTAAAGCTTCATGTATTACGTGATATATGAAAATGATTAATAGGGGAAATACTAACTTGAGTAACTGACTGGACGACGTTCACGAAAAGCCAGACAGCGTAAAAGAAATGACATTGAAATTGTAACGACTAAGATCCCCATTTTTTAATAAAATACCCTCGTTGCATGTATTGAAAAGGATCGCATTTTTCCAATAAATTATTATAGTCGATTAAAATGAATTGTTGATGTGTACGGTAAAGTAATGTTAAAACTAACAGGTGTGAGAACAAATTGATCATTAATGCTCATGAAGTGTCATCATTATCGATGATGGGGGAGCTTTCACAGAGGGATCTTTTCTCATCGTCAACAATCATTTAAGAACAATTTCAAACACACGATAACCCTGAAAAAAGGCAATCACCTGTCAATTACACAGGATTAAATACAATTTAGGATGTATCAGGTAATCTCATTAAATAATAATTGTCCACTTACCGTTGATACGGGTTAAAGGTACGATGTTCAAGTCATTTATGTACACCGCGTAAACAATATATTTGGACACTCAGACCGAAATAAAACAATGTTTAACAGCCAAGATAGGTATATTGTCTACCCACCTTTGAAGGGACTTCAGCGCCGCCTGCGTTACAGTATAATCTAGGCAATCTAGGTAAACAATTGCTACAGGAGTGACTTCGAGAGCTATGGGGGAGGGGCTTAAAATACATTAATATTTTGATACATTTTATTAATATATTTCATAGTACTAAATAACTAAGTAGACATAGTAACTTGAGGGCTAAATATAGCGTAAATTGAGGGTGGCACAAAAAATAAAATCTGGTAAAAAAATGCGATTTTGCCTCTGTTTTCAAAAAAAAAAATTCGGGGCTTGTGCCCCCTTTCTACCGCCTATGTAAGTAGACTAATATTTATTAAACATTAATAAATTTTTCTTAACGCAAATTTTGCACTGAAATCTTATACAGGAATACTAAAAATTTATAAATTCCTTTATATTTATTATAAAGTAGAAGACTCAAACCTCTAAAAAACATGATGTACACAACATTTACAGTAGAAATCTATGTTAAATATATTTTTAACGTCAAAGGAAAATATTCATTGTCAATACAATTGTATACAAAACATTTAAAACAAAATTTACGATAATTTTGAGAAAAATATTTTCTAGGGGAAGGTTGATTACATTTCGAGGGGGCTCAAGCTCCCTGTAGCCCCATCCTAGCTACGGCCCTGAATATAGATGGTCCCGCATGACGACAGTGACCTCTGAACAGGTGGGCAAAACGATCTTTTTAGTGCTTTTGTCGTTTTATGGCTCAAGAACTACAGTGGTCACGTTGCGCCGGAACCTACTATTTTCCGAGGAATCCGAACCTCTTGGAGCTAGCTACAATTTTCCGAGGAATCCAAACCTCTTGGACCTACAGTTTTCCGAGGAATCCGAACCTCTTGGACCTACAGTTTTCCGAGGAATCTGAACCTCTTGGAGCTACAATTTTCCGAGGAATCCGAACCTCTTGGAGCTACAATTTTCCGAGGAATCCGAACCTCTGGACCTAAAATTTTCCAAGGAATCCGAACCTCTTGGAGCTACAATTTTCCAAGGAATCCGAACCTCTTGGACCTACAATATTCCGACGAATCTGAATCTCTGGACTTCCAAGTTTCCGAACCTCTAAAGGACTAGGAAACCAAACCCCGAACCACGGTGGGCAGCCTTTTATTAGTGCGGGAAGGGGGGAATTCCGACGTTCCAACTCTTTGACCGGAATGATTTATAAGATTATTTTTTATTCTAAGGACTTCCAGAGCAGGCTTACTTTGAGTCGTTCAATTTACTCATTGAATAAGGATAATCGTTCCTTTAAAAAGAAATGTGTTATATTTTCGTTCACTTTAGGGAATGTATTCTTTTGAACCACTCCCGCCGCACATCTCAATGTTTCCGCGGCAGTTTAGTAAGATTTTAATGGCGCAAGGGTCAATTCATGCTACGTCATCACATGATATACTGGCAGATCTCAGTGGTGGATCGACCGAGGGGGAATTAATGAAATTTCCCTTCCTAAATCCATAAAAATGCAGTGGAAATCGGTTATAACGAGCTCCGATTATAACGACTAACCTCATATTACGACCGAATTTTTACAAAAAGTTTGATTTCCCATTTTATTTATTTTTTAAATTGCTCGTTAAATCCGGGGTCCAAAAAAGGCTTGTTCGCTAAAAGCAGTTAAATTGTCTTGCGCTTAATCATTATACCAAACAAAATCCATATTTTCCTCGCTGTATCCAGAAACTCGCTAAATGCGGGCTTGTAGTAAGTGGGTTCTATTGTATTTTACATCCCCCTACCCAAAAAAAGAATCCCTCTCAGGGTCCGAATCTATAGATCTGCATGGGGAATATTTCTTCTTACCCGTTTACATACTTCTTCCAGAACTATTACAGGTCTTTCCACTCGAAGTTGATAGTTCCACTTCATTCCACACAGCTGTCGTCGCATTGTATATTTCATTCGATAGGACATTTACAGTAGAAAAACGAACACCGCAGTCAATCGTAAGACATCAGTAAAGTTCATGAACACCAAAGTTCATGAGTTTGACGGCGCAAGGAAATTGAGGTTCATGCAGCTCCAAAATCTTCAGCTTTCTGAAGAATCTGAACCTCATAAAGGCTGGAGAATCAATCCCTGGACTACAGTGAACAGTTAGTCAATAAGGTTACTTGAGCACCTTTGGTTGTCAAACCTGCAATAACACGCTAGGCATGGCGCCACGGTAGGGACAATGACAGTAATTTAATTATATTAATTAATATATTTAATTTTTTTGCATATTTTATGTAATTAAATTTTAAAGACGCGATGTCTGCGTTAATCTTAGTACCTAACACTTTGGGTGAACTTATGTTATTAACTTTGTTCTTCGAAACCCCCCCAGCAATACCAGAAGCCAACGTTTTCAACATTCAATGCTCTGCGCTTATTTCTTTCAAATTTACGTCCTAGGACAGCTCAGTGGGTCTTAAGACGGGTCAGTCCATGAACAGCGATGAGCTGTCAGTCGTCTAGTCTTCCTGGGACCCCAACCCTGAGAGTTAATGACAGGGATGTCTCGGCCACGAAAGAAAAACTCATAAAAATAATTTCATGAAGCTATATTTGTCAGTTATTATTATGTCAATTGTTATGGGGTTTCATTTGTCAATTTGCCCTGCCTAATCCACTTAACTGCATGATGGAAAACGAAGGGATGGCTGATTTGCTAATGGCGTGTCAATTTTCATGGTTTTGCTACAGAAGTCTTCTTTTCTGTGTTTTTTTAAGTATCTCATGTCATCATCTTGATTTAATGATTACTAATCTTTTTCCTATTAATGATTTTATTTCCAATTATTTCGCAAATTTGAGAATCGTCAATTTTCTTTTCCTGACTATGAAAAAGATGAAGACCAAATGCTCTGTAAAAATATTTTGGTGAGTATAAAGCAGAGTTGTCCAACCTTTTTGGGTAGCGGGCCACTTAAAGAATTTTCACGGATCTCGCGGGCCAGCGGTTTCTTAAAAAAAAAAAAGAAAAAAGAAAAAAAGGAAAGAAACTAACTTACAATTAACATCCTCCCTTTAGAGTATCTTCCAGTTATTTGTTTCTTCATTTGATATATAGAAAGGGGTCACCTCTCCTGTCCCCAAAATTTTTCCATATTTTTGAAAAAAATCTAAAATTTTTGTTTGAAAATTTTTTTTATTTCAAACAGTTGAGGGCGGGTCGGAATGTGTCCCGCGGGTCGTGTTTTGGACAACCCTAGTATAAAGGAAGGCTAGTAATATAACAACATTTACCTAAACTATTTAACAGTCCAAAACTAAAAATTTTCCCAGTAAGGGTCCCCGAAACCTCCCCCCCGTAATAACATCCTGGATCCGCCCCTGATAGTCTTTAATGCTATTTCAAACACCATAAATTTTTAATTGCTGCTTTACTGATGCGAAGAGTTGTTTTGGTCTGCCTATTATCCTAATATATCGCTGTAACTGCCATAGTCAAGCCCGTATCACAAATGTTTTACTTTATTACAAACCCTTAAGGCAGTGTTTCTCAAAGTATGGCCCGCGGACCACTGGTGGTCCGCGACGGCTTGTCAAGTGGCCCGCAGAATTATCCCCAAATTTCAGGGGGAAAATTAACTAGAAATTGCTGGTGTAGATACAATTTAGGTTCAAGTTAGGTTTAAAGAATTTCTCATAAATAATATTTTTTACTAACCGTACCTTTCGACATTTCGTGAAAGGCTTCAATCCTTTGAATGCCGTTTATATTGCTTATTATTATTTAATTAAATTAATGATGTCATTTTCATTGTAAATTTGACAAAATAAGATCGTAACTCACTCTCTTTATCAAATAGCGTTACTCTAAAAAAGTATTTTGTTTCAAATGGGTTTGTCAAATAACCCATGTTTTAAAAACATGGTCGACAAGGCCGGCGTTGGTAGATTTGGCGCCCTCCTGGAAATTGTAAATTGGTGCCTCCGGCCCTAATGACAGTTCTAAACAAAAAAAATTGAAGGCAAAAATGCGCCTATCCGTTTGTTTTTCAATAATAATACATCCATTGTAATTTTTTAAAAAAAATCTGTTATATTGGGCGAAAAGGGGGGGGGGCCTCCCTGAACCCGGCTTGGAATTGCCACTTCTCACTCTTACCATTTAAGTTCCATTCATCTTTCAATTCTTCTTCTTTCGCTTTGCCATTTCCCATGTTATATGGGGTCGGCGTTATGGTCCTTTAATCTTCTCTTCCACAATCTTCTATCCAATGCCTCTTCTCTACTCCATCCATACTCTTCCAGATCTTCCGTCACTTTATCCTTCCATCTCAGCCGTGGTCTTCCCCTCTTCCTCTTACCCATTACCACCAGCTTATCCAATACCTTTCCCACATATTCCTCATTTCTCCGCTCCATATGCCCAAGCCATCTTAACCTATGTTCTTGTATTTTTCTTCCTATGGGTCCAACCTTGACCGTACCTCTAATTAGGTTATTCCTTATTTTATCCCTCCTTGTAACACCATTCATCCACCTCAACATTCTCATCTCAGCCACTTCCATCTTCCTTTCATGCGCTCATCTTTCAATTCAACTATTATTATTATTAATATAAAGGTAAGTAAAAAATACATTGTGAAGTAAGGAAATCTTTAGTGCAAATAATAAAATAAAAAACTACTTTTTTATATTGCCTTTATTTAGCCAAAAAATATATAAATAAATGAATTGGAAAAATTTAAAAAATTCTAATAATACATAAACGATTGCACGAAATTTCGCTTTCGCAAACTTATGGATTAGCTCACTGGTATTTATTTGGGAACATACATAATTTTTGGTTCAAAGATCAGATGCAAATAAATCTTTAAAAGCGAAAAGTTCATCGAGCAATTCAATACCACTTATGACCCTTTTGTCGTCATCTGGCAGATGGATTTGCAGATTATTACAATTCTTTCGAAGTTCTTTATTCGCATCCGTGTAAATTTATATCATACAAAAATTTAAACGTGGTGATTGATGTACGGTTTCTCAAATGGTTCGGCAAGTGAAACCATCACACTATCTAAACAGCTGTAGAAAACATTCATTCGAAATTTATCTTCCGGTGATTGTAGAGGTTCATCTTTATGTTCATATTGGAATTGCATACTCTTCTTTCTTTGACGCAATTGAGCCTTTGTTTTGAAATCAGGTTCTCCTTCCAAATCTTAATAAAAATGTCCAGCACGTTGAAGCAGTAACTCAAAGCTAGAGTTGGTGCGGTATTGCGAAACAAATGATTTCAAGTGTTTGCTGGCTATTAAAGCAACGGCAGTATTCACACCAGCGTTTTGTAGAATCTTACTGACGGGATTAATGTGATTCAATAAATCATGCCACTGGATAAGAGAGCATAGAAATTGAAAATCTTTTAGTCTGATGCGCAAAATTTGTGCATTATATCGCGTTTCTTTGTCATAATTTTGGTCACTATGGTATATATATTTCGTATGAAGAGCCGTATATTTCCCAAGTTTGATGCCTAAGCTGTTGCAAAGCATCAATGCGACTTTCCCATCGAGTTTCTGCAAGAGGCTTTAATGTCAAAGAAGAAATGTAAAAGAAACTATAAGCCTTTCAATAACATCTGACCAATGTTTCTTTTCAAGTTCATATAACTTTTGATTATGTGAATCAAGCGTCATCTTATTTCCTAGACTATACTTAAAGTCGTGCCACATCTTCATGCCCTTCATATGGGTAAGACTCATTTCATGTGTACGAAGTGCTTTCGATATACGCCTCAGTTGTTTATAGCAGGTTGGCATAAAACTGCTGAGCAATTCTTTCGGGACTGTTGCTAAGAACAATTTCCAGCAGAAACAAAACATGCAGTCTGTAAAAAGTATCTTGGACAGGAAAACCTGGGCACTGTTTATTCCCCCTACCTTCGGGACTCTTTCCTTTCTTCACCATCATCGCGACAATGCCAATTTTGACCGCTAAGCTGGCCAGTTTGGTTAGTAGTATGCACCTACATAATTTTAACCAGTGTTCAATTTATCAGGTATTTATTAATATTTTATTTACAAAAGAACGGTGGAACGGGGCACTCGTAACATCACAGAAATCTCACGAACAGATTTTCCACAGCGGTGACAACCAATAACTTCACCACGTTCAAAATCATTTAGCTCGCCCTCTCCTCCCATTTTACTTTTCTAGCTTTGAAATTATAATTGTTAACTCGTCAGACTTCTTTTATACTTGTCTGAGAGCTAGAAATTTGACGTCACTAACAGAATCCACCACGTAGAGGGGTGTCCGGATACTTTTGATCCTTATTTGCATAAATCTGGAATATTTCATTTTCAGAACAGGGGTGTTTGGTAATTTGGAATATGACAATTTGTGGAAAAAACCCTTATCATCTAGCTACTTTCAGAGAATTAGAGAAATACGGCTCACTATATCATCGATAACTTTCTGAATTTTCAAGATATCCCACTGGTATTTTTTTTAAGTTGCCCTATACTATTGACTACAAAATTATGAAAGAAAGTTATTCATATCTTTCGCGCATGCGCAGTAAAAAATTATTTTCTTCAAATGCTCATATCTCATCGTGTATTCAATATATTAATTTCTAATTTAAGTATAATATTTTTCTTGTACGTTGACAAATGTTCTGTAAGTTTCGTGAAATTTGACTGAAAATTGTGGATATTATAAGCAAAAAAATTATGACAAAATTTGGGTTTTCTTAAAGAAACGTTTCTATCTTCATGAATATACATGTTTGTTTTACAAAAATGCACACAGGCATTAAGCATAGCTGACTAAATATTTATATTTTTAAAATTTATACAAATAATTTCCAACTTTCTTTTAACACAATGTGATCAAATACATTTGTTCACTTTGTCAATATGTGGGTGGTCCCCTAAATGCACAAGTCACCAAAACTTTATTGGAAAGTATACATTCAAGCATGTTCTATATATCTTCAAAGTTAGAGAACAATTGGCCGAGTGGTTTTTTAGAAATTCGAAAAAAAAATTAAAAAATCCAAAGTGTCTGGATACTTTTGGGCATATAGTGTATATAATCCTGCCAATAAATTACATAAGTCGAGGGTTACTTTGGATATGTCTTTCCTTGGAAGAGGCAGGGGTGTGTGAATCAGTATGACGGTGACTAAGTAGGGCTTAATATTATTAGCCATAGTTGGCAACTATAATTTCGAGCAATGTATTTTTTAATTGGGGGGGGGGACAAACTCCCCACCCCGGTGGTCCGTGAATAACCAAAGTTTGAGAAACACTGCAATAAGAAAATATTGAACTTTATAAACAGTTTTAAAATGCCCAGTCTTGGTCCGAACTCGAATTAAGACAGGGTAGACGTATAGTCAGTGAAACAGTATTTTAAATTAAATAGTTAATTCAATTCCGATTATAATCAATTTCGAACTGATTGCAATCAATGTAATTCCAATTGCCATTAATTTAACTCCAATTTCAATCACTTTATTTCAAATTACAAGTTCTGTGGAGGTATTTAGTGAAGTTTAGCTACAACAGCCGAGCTATGCAATGCTGTCGTCCGGATTTTCAATTGAGATTTCAGTTGCAAATCATGGAACCAATTTATACCCCATCTTGGACCATGTGCTACTGAAAATATAAAGGTTGCCTCCTAGCTCAGGGGTTATTAAGCTTTTTCTCCCGCGTACCCTTTCGTCCTGTTCGAGTTTTCGCCTAACTCCCTGAGAAGACCATGACATAAAATGTATTGATGCCATAGAATAGATGACAGATAAGTAGTGTTTCCTTACAATTTTAGTTAACACATGGTTACACATTTAATGAGATGGATGAACTTGTCTCTTTTCAATAGATAAATCAATTCTGGAAACCCTTTCAAAGACACACAAGCATGTCACTTTCAATTGGCAGTTTTGCGCGCTATGTAATTTTGACCACACACATTTTTGAAAAATCTTGTTCACAATGGCAAGTCTATGAGAACAGCAAAGCACAGCATGGGAGGAATGGGGCAAGGAGAACGAATTTAGAAAGCAAATTGCCTCTTTCTATTTTGGAAAAAGGATAGAAGGGCCATGAACTTCAGATCATAAAAAGGGGCCCCAATGCCAACCCATTCGCGCACCCCTTTATTTTCTCACGAGTACCACAGTTCGAGAACATTGCCCTAGATGAATGCATGACAACACGTGCTAACATATTCGTCATCTTTTAACCAATAAGTGTATATCTTACCTGAAGGCAGGCCTGTAGCCAGGATGGGGCAACCGGAGCAAGGCAAAGGGTGCAACCGGAGCAAGGCAAAGGGTGCAACCGGAGCAAGGCAAAGGGTGCAACCGGAGCAAGGCAAAGGGTGCAACCGGAGCAAGGCAAAGGGTGCAACCGGAGCAAGGCAAAGGGTGCAACTGGAGCAAGGCAAAGGGTGCAACTGGAGCAAGGCAAAGGGTGCAACTGGAGCAAGGCAAAGGGTGCAACTGGAGCAAGGCAAAGGGTGCAACTGGAGCAAGGCAGAGGGCACCTGGAGCAAGGCAGAGGGCACCTGGAACAAGGCAGAGGGCACCTGGAACAAGGCAGAGGGCACCTGGAACAAGGCAGAGGGCACCTGGAACAAGGCAGAGGGCACCCTGGGATTGTTCTATGTACATAAATGGCTCGATGGAGCAACTAAGGCCCACGCCTCTGATGACCCCGACTTGGCTACAGGCCTGCCTGAAGGTTATGGTTTAGATCAGACGACACCCTTCTCTCAACAGCGTTGGGGGGGAATTTGAACAGAAAATTAGAACAAAACGCTTCTAAAGGCACATAAATTCATCAAATTTAAGAAAGACAAACGTTTATTTCCGTAGTACTCCACGGAAAACGTAATTACTTAGCAAATTAGCGGGTAGGTGGCGCCACTGCTGACAAAAAAGCTTAACCCTCTCTCCCCGTGCTGCCCTATATTAAAACCGGAAAAAATAGGCATTTCAAAATGTCGGATTTTTAAGTTTTTCAAAATAATTTTTAAAATAATCTTCATTTCGTTCATTTGAATTATATATCCCAATACTAGTAGCGTAAAAGAGGGGGACTAAGGGAGGCTTAAATCCCCTCACTATATATCAACACAGATTTTTCTCTAAGGCTGCTTCACATAATCTGTTTTAAAGCCACTTGAGCCCTCATGAGTTGAATTGTTACGGTATCGTCAGTGACCTCGTGAAACAAAGGGCTGGACACAGTGGGGGAGTCTCACAAGTCATGAACCCCAAAAAATATATTTTTTTCATATAAAAATTCCAACGCTACAATGGTAAATGAAGGGTGGTATTCCAAAAATCATGGCAAATTCTGCCCTTGACCCCCTGAAATGAAAGTCTATTTCCACTCCTGGACGGAACCACGAAGCTCTTAGGCCACTAATTAAATATGTTGAAAAACGATTTTGACTATATAGAATTCAATTCTGCCCGAGGAAGGTAACCCTACCGCTGCTTACAAATGCCTCCGCCAGAACTTGTAACAATCCTGTAATAAATGGCCCAAAGATCCCATTTCATTTGCAGGCCATTTATTTGTTAAAATTAGGGGCCCTTTATTTTGGCTATGTACTAATTACGGCCAGTAACGAATTTGTTCACCTATTTTCTCCTTACCTGTAATATACACGTATATAAGGGCAGTGGCGTAAGCAGAAATATACACAAATATATATACACAAAATGAGATGGGGGTTGAAACCTCCAAAACCACCCCTGGCTACTCCTCTGCACATAAGGGTACTTTCTACGGAGACACTTCTGAAAATTACAGGGAGGCTCAGAAAACTACAGAGGGCTTAGAAATTGTCAATGTTTTGATGTATTTTATTAATATATTTAATAATATTAAATATCTAAGCAAACCAATATATTTAATATTAACGAATTTCTTAAAAAAATTTGCACTGAAAACGTGTATTGTATTAAAACTCATAGTTTCCCCTTAGCTTTACTATAGAGTAGACAAAAACACCCATAATTTTTTATAGAGCTTTGGGTGTATTAATCCGCTCAAAGCTCTGAAGAGCTTTCAATAAATAAATATACCCAAAGCTCTATAAAAAGTATGATGTACACAGGTTCTGCAGCGAAAATCTTTTTTGGATACATATTTAGCATTAAAGAACGATTTCCATTCTCATGTGCAAATTTATACTAAAAAAAAACCATATGAAACAAAAATCTGAAGTAATTAATTTTGAGAAAAAATATTTTCTGGGTTTTCGCACCCCCGGTCCACACCAAAAATAATAAAACGTGAGGATATAGCATATTATGTAAAATATACAAAATATATAAAATTGATCTTATCTCCAAGTATAATTAGTATAATTTCCATTATTCGGTTACAATTCCATCGAAATAACAGGATTAACTACGCCACACCCCCAGAAAAACAAATTACAGGTGTGTAATCTAACTACGTGCGGAGCATTAATATAGGAGCTTTATAGCCCCTCCCCATCACCTAAAGCCCCCAAAAAAGAATTCTGGAGGCTATCTATGCCATTGTTCCAATGGTATCGATAAATTGTAATATACAGAGGGGTCTTAACGCATTTGGGGCCCCAGACCCGTGTGCCTTTTGTTTGGGGCACTTTTTTTATACAACTTTTAAATATCAAAGTTTTTGTAATAATAAAAAGAAATATATATATATATATAGCTTGCAACCAGTTGATCCACCCGTTGAAATGGCATCGATAATACACTTACATATTTATAAAAGTATGTACATTGCTTAATACCCCTAAATAATAATGAAATAATTAGTATTACTAATAAACAAATTAATAATTAAGATTAAAAATACAGAGTTATGTTTGAAACGTGAATTCAGGCATTTTTAAATTTTAAAGTAACCTCGAAATCTACATTCAATTGTAAAACTTGTAAATTTTAAACGTACCTGTTGATTTTGCAGATTTCTTTACGATTTCGTTCCAAGCGTGTTGAAAATTAGAATTTTCTGGTGTCAAAGTTCTATGTATGCTGTATTTATGCTCAGTGCACGCCGGCATGCTGCATTCAAGAAAGGAGGCCTGTGATTGGCGGACAGGGGACGAGCCCCCAGTGACGTAAAATGGCGTGTTACTGGGCGGGTTCTTGTATTTTTGTTGAGTTTTTGGTACTCTCGACGTGAGTAAAAGGGGATGAGTGTTCTTTTTCTACGCTGCGTATGAATGGAGTTCTTGGAACCTACGTGGAAATTTCCAAACGACCAGGAAGGCATAATTACTTGCCTGGAACCGCACTGCGCATGCGCGAAAACATGTTCTTTATCTGAACCAGACCACAACATCACAACAATGACCAGACTGTTCGCCCGAATTGAAATCCGTGGGAAAATTTTTGCGGCGACCTTCGATATTTCTTAATGATTTCATCAGCTAACGATTAGTGGATTTTACTTTAAATTGCCAACCGCCCACCAGGTTTGCATTGTAATGGTCAAGCGGCTGCACGAAACACATAAATTCTGGAAAATTCGACGTGATGGAGGTAGGACTCGAAAAATAGAAAGAAAGCTGTGGATAGGATAGGATACCTATTAGTATAGGCTAGAAGTTCAAAAGTAGGGAGGTGCTACAGACATACAACTTCATATATTCATATGTATATATATACAAAATTGCATTGCAGTGGAAGAGGGCTCATGACCCCATCAATTCTCCCTGAGTATACCAATGAAGATACCAGAGTAAAATACAGTAGGGTTCCTTCTTACGATTTACTGGGTTCCTTAACGAAGTCGTTATACGAGGCATCGGAAGGGAACCCTCATTTTAACGGTATGAAGTGGGGTTCCTATCTCATAGTAAGGTTTTACGTCACAAAATACAACAAAATTTGTGAAAAAAATTGAAGTACTTAAAAAAATTAAAACTTTCAATAAATTATACTAAAAGTTACCGCTTTCAAAATAATCGTTTGCTATACTTAGGTATTAGAACGTCATTCCTGCCACTATTCAATTTAATCTCAAATTTAGAACAAGTATTTTAACAAATCAACAATCGTTGCTGCTTTGAGAGCAATCGTCTGCTTTTCTGGTGCGTTAAAACTTCATCTTTTGAAATATAAAATTTTATTTTAGCTTTACAAAAGGCAATTTTTAACCAATTCTCATTCATCCCTACTTGGACAATAATAATCTTTTTTTCTAGTGTGTTAGAACTTCGTCCTTGGATGTATAAAATTTTGCTTCAGTTTTTAAACAAGCAATTTTTAACAAATTTTCATTCGTCCTTACTCTAAAAACAATCTCCGCTTTTCTGGTAGTTTAGAACTTCGTCCTTAGATATTTAAAATTTTATTTCAGTTTTAAAACAAACAATTTTTAAAAAAAAAATTCATTCATCCTTGCTCTAAAAATATTCTTCCGCTTTTCTGGTAGTTTAGAACTTCGTCCTTCGGTATCTAAAGATTTGTTTCAGTTTTAAAACAATTTTTAACAAATCTTCACTTGTCCTTACTCTAAAAATTATCATCCGCTTTTCTGGTAGTTTAGAACTTCGTCCTTAGATATGTAAAATTTCGTTTCAAATTTAAAACAAACAATTTTTAACAAATATTCACTCGTCCTTACTCTAAAAATTATTTTCCGCTTTTCTGGCAGTTTACAACTTCGTCCTTGAAAATTTAAAATTTTATTTCAATTTTGCATCTAATATTTTTCAACAAGTTCTCTTCGTTTCAATTTTTAAAATAATCATCTGTTTTCTATTAAATTAAAACTTCAACCACCTTGTAATATTCAGTTTTAATGCAGTTTAAAACAAGCATAGACAGAAAATGTAGCTACGCTTTGTAATCATGGAAATCGGTTATAGAAATTTCACACAACTTCATCCACTTTAAGAACTTACCAGAATTTCAAAGCACCATTTCTAATGCTTTTTCGCCAATTCTATAACATTTTCACACAGCAAATAAAAATTTTCTCCCAGCTTAATAAAACAAACGGCTTATTTTTCTATTTTCATTTTATTTACTTATTTTGGAGTAACATATTTAATTAAATATTTGGGATATACTTTTAGCTAAAATTTGTATTAACACATTTAGTTAAATATTTGAAATGTGGTTTGAACTAAAATTTCTGCCTCCACTATCCCCGACGATGATGCTGTGTAAATAATGTACATTAAATAACGTAAGTATTCTACACTGTATAATGTAAAAAATATATAAATATACAAGGTCTTTATAATTAAAGTTCCACTTTGAAATGGCCATAAAATGAAAACTACTGGACCAAATGCTATTAAACATCGGGATAACGCTATATTCAATATTGTTAAACGAAATAAGACATGAAGACATCGTTTTAAAACGTTTTTAATCGTTTCTAAAACGTGTTACAAAGCATGTTGAATGTGGCGTCCACCATTTTCTGAAAGCAAGTTAAATCGCATTACTGCGTTCTCAACAGCAGCTCTTAGCATATCAGGAGGAATGTTGCGGACATGTCGGTGTATCGCGTTTTTCAATTCCGCCAAATTGTTTGTCATCACCAAAAACAGTGACTTTGAGGTGACCCCATGGCCAGAAGTTTTTAATCGTTTTAGAAAGTATCATTGTTTGTTTGTTTGTTTGGATTTTTTATGGCGCAAGAGCATCTGGGCTATACTGCGCCTTTAAAGGCTATTAAAAACGTTTTAAACCGATGTCTTCATGTCTTATTTCGTTTAACAATATTGCATACAGTGCCATTCCCGCTGGTGGTGATTTTTGAACTTTTTTTCTTTTTTCTTGCGAAAATAAAAC
>QLNU02013614.1:8780410-8790713 GCA_006491805.2 Dysdera silvatica
TAAATCCAGTTACTGTACATATATATAATAATTTTTCATTATGTACACCCTGAACATATAATGGGTCCAGTTTGTCACCACGTGGCGGTCCAGTACCTCACCCAGTGGCGCTACAGTCTACAGTTAATGTAAATATGTGGATTTTGTCTGATATTTGTATAAATTATTACCAGTTCCATATTACGTGCTATACGACTTTATTATTAATTATTCGATCATAGCCTCTCCGGTTATATATGTATATGTTCGTACTAAAATCTCTTAGATATATTTATACAATTTAATTTTATATTTTTTACTATTTTTAGACAGGTTTATTTTTTCAACGTGTTTCACATTTAAAATTTACGCCCAACAAAATTGCAATTCCAGCTGCTTAATCCTCTTGTTTACAATCTTGACAGAATAAGAAGTTTTACTTAAGTTTAGTTTATACGCCGAAGCTGTGGGCGATCTTAAATGACTATGCAAATTCTTTTTGAGATAAATAGTCCAAAAGAATGAAAAGGCAGTTGCAAAATGTCAGCTTAATTCGAAAACGAAGAATTGGTTCCCATCTTTTGATCCACTTTGCTTACGTTGGTGTGTGTGTGTGTGTGTGTGTGTGTGTGTGTGTGTGGTTGCGAGTCTTACTGCGCGAGGACAGCAACGGTCATGCTGTGTCGGCACCTACTGTTTTCCGAGGAATCTAAACCTCTTAGGGCCTAGGGATTCAACCCCCAGACTACAGTGAACAGTCAGTCGGAAAGCATATGCGTGTGTGTGAGTATTTTCCGGGAGGAAAAGTATATATTCAACATGCGCCATTAAATATTACAAGGTTCAATATTCCCTTTCTACAGCTTGTATGACGCATTGTCAAAAATATAAGCAATACAGATATATACAAATATGTACGGATGAAACAATTCAATTGAAAGAAACAGTGTAAAACATGCTGTGAACTGTTTTATAATAAAGAAAAAGCAAGTGAAAGAAAATCGCCTAAGGTCAATATTTAAATTTAGCGAGTTTCAATTAACACTAATTCGCAACTCTCTAATCCGCAACTCGATAATCCTCCACTCTCTAATTCGTCACTCTCTAATTCTCAAGTAACTCGGTAGATTTTCCACGTTAACAATAACCATCATTATCGCATTTACGGAAGATCTTTACCTTACCCTTTTATTGTGGGTGGACAGACAGACAGACAGACAGACAGAAAAACCAAAAGCAATAGCGGTTCAATGTCTATTGAATCCCGCCGAAAATGTCATGGTGATTAGTGAAATTCAATAAGTTGATAATGTTTTATTGTTAATTGCTATTTTAATTCATCAATTAAACACATTAATAATAACTGTACCCTTGTTTAATTCATTGTACTTCATCCCTTGAATCCCCCCACCCTAACCATGGGGTTCACCAGTGTCTAGCTTACATTAGGTGTATCGATAATTCTATTTAAAATATTTATGTCATGAAACAGATAAACCTAGTCACTTGCGAGTGTTTTAATTTGAGGACAGGTAAACATATTGTCCCCCCCAAGGAACCCATAAGGATGTAAAGAGTGAGCTTGAGTCCCCCCCTCTTAGCCATTGCTTAAAAATTTGATTTACCTGATTCTGCTATGCATTCTACTTTCAAAAGTTTTACAGTCACATTTTAAAATAAGATGCATTTTAGCTCATTACTAATTGTCAACAGTATCAATTATTTTTGTAGTATTTTAGTATCTTGTATATTTATTAAAATGTCTAACAGTCTTGGAATAATAATAATGATTTTCCATGGACCCTCCTCCTAAAAGTACTTACATGGACGATACTGTTGCCCACAGGAGCGTATCTATTCGTAAAATATGGGGCCAAAAATACTTTTAAAGTGTACAATATGTTTTGGCGTTTAAAAAAATAGGCCTTGATATACAATAAGATGGGTTTTAGCCTCTTATCTGCGCCACTGATAATCCATGTTAAAATAATTAGAAAATAAACCAGGAAAGAACATCATGAAAGAAAATCTGAGCACTTAAATATTCCTGACGTCAACTTTAGCCGTCTGAACTTAACTACAGGTTTTTAAATGAAACTTCAAACTTTTAAATGCAACTTCCAACTTAAAAATTCAATGTCAAACTTTTAACTGAACTTCCAACTTCTACCTTCAAACTAATTAAAGAATTGAATTTTTATACGTAATTCACAAAAATGCCATTTAAATTTAGAAATGTTTTAGAAATTAATATTCTTATTCATTTATAAACTTTTTTAATTTCAGCTTCAGGCTTCAAAACTTCTGCATTTCAAATTTCTAACTTTCAAAACATTTCAATTCTTTAACTTTAAAAACGGGAACTACACTTCCCACAAACATCTCCCCCTCCCCCTTGAATTGATCAAAAATCATCAGAAATAATTAAAATCATTTTTATTCTGACAGCGAATATTTAAAAAGTTTGAAGATAAGGCTTCGGAAAGGGATTTTTTTCGGGTCTTAAAATCATAATTGAATTCTATGAGAGAAACCTGTATTTCTAACGATTTTTGCAAAGGATAATTTCAATTATAATTTTCAGCAAGAAACCAGACACTATGCTGCATATAACAGCCTGAATGAGTGTTAGGAAAACGTGGTAATTCAAATTCAACTTCAAAGAATCGTTCTTATTTTTTGAAGTTGAACACTTATGAACTCATTTTTAATTCGAACGTAAGAACGGAAGACTATGCGGAAATTAATTGAAGCAATTAAATTTACACACACAGGTTTTTTGTATTGAACTAGAGTCCCTCAAATCGTAGGAGTTAGAAAGTGGGAAAAAATTATATAAAATTCAAATATTAAATATAATATATAAAAAATATTCAATAGTATATATATAAAAAATATTCAAAGTATATATATAAAAATATTCAAAGTATATATATATATTCAGAGTATATATATAAAAATATTCAGAGTATATATGTAAAAAATATTCAAATATATATATAAAAAATATTCAAAGTATATATATAAAAAATATTCAAAATATATAAAAATTCAAATATTTCAGGATTTGTTCATTCGCAACCAGAGCTACCTCGTTGGTAAAAGGCGCCTTTTCGAAAAATTATATTCTAGCGACCCCTATAAAATGGAATTCACAGATTAAAACTAAATTAATTTAAATTTTATTTATTTCTATTCAAATTTAAAAATTGATTTCAAGAAATTTTTATTTCTTTAGAATACATATACAGTGTATAAGCATGTACAAACGCAAAATAAAATCACAAAAAACAAGTTTTTCTCAACTATTACATATTAATCACAACACAACAATACGTTTTGGGCTTTGATACATAGATGCCAGCAGTTCTTCAACTGTGGGCCGCGGACCCCTGGGGGTCTGTGAGACCCTCCCAGTGTTCCACAAAGATTCGAAAAAATACCGAAACAAGAGCATTTACTCTTTAATGCTAAGAATAAATTATGGGGAAATGAAAATTATACAAATTTAAAGTGTCTATTTATTGAGGTAACAGAAATTGAAGTAGATGGTAAACCGAACACACACACACACACACACATAACTAGGCATTGCCAATAAATAAAATGTATGCATTAATTTAAAGTTCCTCCCTTAAATGGTGAAAATTAGTGATGAAACACTAGAAATAAATATGTATGATGCAAATTCTGGGTTTTAAACTTTGAGTTAATTCTTGGGGGGTCCGCAAGGGCGAGTGATCTCTGAAGAGGGTCCGCGGTCTAGGAAAGTTAAAGAACCGCTGACATATGCTTTTCATTACACACTTATCCTTTTAGCTTTAGTCGCCACAAATATCTTACTTAGTTCCTTGATATCTGGAGCAGCGGTTCCTAAAGTCACGGAGCCTCGGAGCACGTTTCAGGAGCGAAATTCGTCGAGGAGCACGGAGCTAAACAGGCTTTAAAACAAAGATTTTTATATTCCACAGAGCAAAACATTTTGAGAACGTCAATCGAACTGTCCATTTGCTTTAGAACCTATTGATATGTGATAAAGAAATAAAATGTTATTTCTTTAAACTAAATTACAAAAGTTTCTGCAACTCTGCATCTCTTATGAATGAGCTGCCACTGGTACAATTCCTACATTACCGCAAAAATATTAACACTTTCAAATGAAATTTTAGCTGCTTCAATAAGATATACTTGTATTACTACATGTAATTAAAGAGCTAACATGGAATGAAAAACTCTTGAATTTACTTTAGTGATTTTTTTGGCTGGAGTCCTTTATGTTTGTTTCGCATATGGGCAGGGGCGCCGGGCTCTCAGGCTCACTTCCACCGGCCCCTTAGCCCCTTCCCCTGGTCGGGTCCCCCACAGCATAGGTCCTTGCCAGGGCAGGCTCCTAGACTTCATCCGGGCTTCTGGGGCTGCAGCTCCCCTGTATTGTCGACTCTGCATATTAGCACCACTGTTTTTCCGGAGGGCCCGGCCAACGCCCACTATAACTGAAAGCCAACCAAGTCAGTTCGTGACGTCATTTGAATGGACCAGTGGACCTTATTTCTCTTCCGCGCTTAAAGCGTTGGAAAATACGAATATTTGTCTAAATATATATGCATGTACATCAACTACTATTTTCGTACATTCTTTATAATTTAGATGCTTATTTGCTGAATTTAAATTGAGTTGTTTTAATAAAAAATTGACAGATGTATTTTATTTAGAAATTTATAAGCATATACACTTAAAAAGTGTAACTTCTTCAATCAGTAATGATAAAAACTTAATTCATTGCATTTTTTAAATTGCAATTTATCTTCACAATTAATATACAAAAGCATTTTTCATTTAGTCATTTTAATCGCAAAAAAAAAGATTTTATATAATTCACATGTACAAAATGAACTAATAATTAAAGGGAGTATATATATATCAGTAGCGCAGCCAGAATATTCCCAAGGGGGAGCCAGATGGAAAAAATGGTCATAGGCCATATCATTTACGGTTGTCTTTTAAACGCGGATTCAAGGAGGGGGGGCATGGGGCGATTGCCCCCCCCATGAGCTGGGATTATATCATGGAAAATAATATGAAAAGTACGGGACACTTGGCTAAAAATGAGAAATCGGGAACAAATCGCGGACCCCTTGAAAGATTTCGGGATCCGGCCCTTGTTGTCTTTTTGTGTACTTTTATCATTATTAAATTACTAATAATTCTACAGTGCAAGATACTTAAATCATTAGAAGTAGTACTAGATTATGTTCATAAAATTTTACAATGGCCAGCCCTTGTCCTCCATAAAAAATTACCGTTTTGATAATAGGTTTAAGAATAACCCTATTCTGCAAAACTTGCTTTTGCTTGCCCTCTGTCTATTACTTCATCCACAGAAGCCTTTTTCTCTTCCACGACCCTTAAAAAATCATCGGCTTTGAGCACCGAATATTTATGATAGAGAAAAATTTCATGTTGGTTTAACTTCTCCGAGGTCTTTCAATTATTAAATCCATTTGAAACAAATTGATCCTTGGCTTGTGTCGATCTTAAATCGACTTTATGTGGTGAAAAGAAAACACAAAATTTTCAATAAGCACTGTCTTCTTTCTTTGAGTAAGCTATATACTTATGCTTACTCAGTCAAGGTAAGCAGAAATTTCGCCTGTGGTGAGGTTTTCCTTGACTTAATACAGCACCAATGATAGTCGTGGGAAAATTTCAATTTGCATATGGTTCCCAAAGATTTTTCAGCACTGTTATCCTACCTTCTTCAGTGAGGTTAGATTTCTTCACATACGTAAAAATATCTGCAGTCAGAATTTCCACTTCAACTGTGTTTGATATTATGTTTTGCTCTACCTTTACCTCTTACAAAGTTGTTTGAAGACAGTCGCGGGCCACTGCTGTTGCTTTTCTCAAGAGCAGTCTCATCAACGTTACCAGAGTGCAGGGAAATGTTATTGGGATTATCACTATTTTCAATCTTACTTTAAAAGAAGAAATGACCAGTGTCTATTTGAGTCATAATTTTTTGGCTTTGTTACCCCAAGGGGGGCAGGGCAATCCCCCTCGGCCCCTTACGTGGGTACACCACTGATATATATGAAAAGTCACATAAGGAATATTTAAATTAAACAAATTTTTATTTTAAGAAAATTCATCATTTTAATACAACTAAAAATTATTAAATTCACGTAATTTAATAATTTTAGTGAATCCACAAATACATTTATGTAAGTAGGATATAAATACTTTAAAAATATATTGACTTATAAGATTTCATATCATTCATTTTAAAACTTGACTTCAAATTTTAATCAAATTTTAAATTTCACAAAAAATCAAATGATTTGGAAAAAGTAAACCATTCAACTAATAATTTTAAATGACACATCAGGGATTCACTTGAGGAGCTACCACTGATACACAACTGCTATTTTTTAAAAAACACTTCAACATTTTCATTTTATCAACAGGCTTAGCAAAGTCATTTTTATTTTAAATGTAATTTTTTAAAAATGCATTTGTTAACACAAATAATGCATTTTATACTGGTATCTGATGTGTGACCTTCAGCTCATGAATCAAAATTGAGGAAACATTCCTTCTGAGCAATGATATAAAGTGTTAAATTTACAGTTGCTAGCCTTTAGTTTGGTATTTTCAAAAATATAGATTCATACGTTGATACTAATTTTTGTATTATTATATAGTTAAATAACGCAGAATTTAGAATATCTAGGTGTGGACAAGATAAACCACCCCTATCAGGAGTTTGGATGTAACTATTTTCCTTATTTACATTCAAAACATCAAACGTTCTAAAATGATGTATGATTTACCTGCTGAACACTTTTCTGTTCGTAAATATAAATAGCAACAATAACCAGCAATATTTTAATATGCACATTTAAGAATTTACATTACATATGTCAGAATTTGTACTGTAAACTATAACCAAGCAACCAATTACATATGTCAGTGTCATAAATATTACTAACTTTAGGAAAACATGATCCACCAGTTGGCACATTCCAAATTGTATTATAAGCATCAAAAACTTTTATATCAATAATACCACATTGACTCAATTTCAAACTTAATGGCAAATGATTTGAATATGCAATTTACTTTCAACTTTATATTGTCAAACTGAAATAGAATATACAGATCTAGCCAATGCTCGATACTTGCTGAAACGGTTCTCTAAGGAGTTCATTTGGAATTTACCAGTTAGCAAGTATATAAAATTTTCTTCAGTTACACGATATCTAGTCGATCGAAGTATTGCAGGAGTAGTTTGCATAAAGGCAGCGCAGAGCCTGAATCACATTTGAATTTTTTCTAAGCCTTTAACAATACCAAAAACTTATTAAGAAAGACCAATCGCCCATCATCCAAAATATTCGCAAGTGGCTTCACATAATTATCGCATTTATGTTCACCTTTAAAGATAGTTTTCACACAATTTTCCACCATATATTGACAATTTCTATAAAATGTGCAGTTCCTACAAAATTAGATAATAGATTTTTTTGACCAACCTCTCTCAAACCTGCAACATGCTGGGTTAAAGGCAAATTTTACATTTTGACATTCAAAGTTGGTTGTGTGCAAAGCTCTTAGGGTGAGCCCATGTTTATATTTTACAAGATCCTCAATTTCTGTTTCATGTAATTTTTTCAAATTAAAAAATTGGGCAGTTTTGCTCAAGGGAGTTCTATCGAAATTAAGTTAATACAAAGTTTGGTTACAAGTTTTTGATTCAACCGATTATTACAAACGCATTTAAGTAAATGTACAGAATCGATAACATGAAACAATGGTCTAGACCAGGGATCGGCAACGTTTTTGGGATATCGGGCTAAAGCAGTATTGTGGAATCATTCTGCATGCCAGTGGAACCACTCATCAAATTATGCTGCTTACTATCCATTATATTATGACTGTGTTACCTTCCATTTATTAATACAATTTAGGTAGATCTTTTGATATATTCCTAGTTCAGTAAAAGAATTACTTTTCTTATAAAAGGTTGGTTGGATATATGGTGCAAAGACAGCAAGGGGCATTCTGCGCCCAAAAAAGGGATTTTCTCAAAAATGTCCTTGTACACTTGACATACAATTAACAACAAACAATTAGCAACAATGCGATCCTTTTGCTGTATGAAACCGTGTTCTCTAGTTCAAAGGTTTTGAATTAAACAAATGCAAATCTTTTGCTATTTTATAGTAGACGTTTCAGCAAAATTAATTACTCAAAGCACTACTCTTATGAAGAGCAAATGTGAGTGATAGTGGAGAGGTTGAGACAGGAAGAAAAGAAAATTTTGGATGGGAATAGAATTAAGGACGAAACAATACAGAGTTTCACCAGGAGATTCCATAACAAACAGTTATTTCGACACTGGCGTAAGGTTTAAAAACACGACGTTTCGGGAGCCAACTGCTCCCTTTGTCAAGTGAAGGCAGAATGAAGAGTTCGTGAAAGTCCTAAGCTTATATACCCGCATGTTGGGAATCCCCATCTGACGCCATTTGGTGCGGAGCATTTCCAGCTGGGGAAACCCCAATCGGGGAAACCCTCGCCGGGAAAGCCCCCGCACCCGACGATGTCAGATGAACACCCCCAACTCGAGGTTTTGCAAAAATCCTGTAAGGTTCTGGTAGAGGTTTTGCGATGTTTATTGCACGACTCCTCAAACCGTAGGTTTCCCATGATTCCAGAAAAAGTCTACTCCCCAGATTCGTCACATTCTGATGTAATATTTTCATCGAATGCCAATCTGGTTCGTGACCCTCCCTGAAGACATGTTCAGCCAACTGGTTTGAATCGTCTCCCCTAGCTACCGCACGCATATGCTCCTTCCCTCGTAGACGTATCGATCTTCCCGTCTGTCCAACATACACCTTGTCACAGTCTCCACACGGTATTTGGTAAATAGCACCAGATTTTTCCTCCTCAGGGACGCGATCCTTAACTTTAAGTAATAGATCACGCAGGGTGTAGACAGGTTTGTAGTAGGTCTTAACATTCACACAACTGAGAATTCGAGACAGCTTTTCTGAGACACCCGCCACATATGGCAAAACCACTGATGTCTTCCTAGTCTCATCCTCTACATTCCTGTTTCCACCACTAACACCACATTGGTTACGAGCGATAAATTTAGTCGGGTAACCGTTCTTTTTCAACACGCTTTTGTTGCGTCGTAATTCAACATTGCGAAGGTCATCATTACAACAATGTGTAAAGGCTCGTCGGTGCAAGGCTCTAATGACAGATGCTTTGTGTGATGCCGGGTGATGAGAACGAAAGTCAAGATACCTATCAGTATGTGTTGGTTTCCTAAACACCGTAGTCAACAGTCGCCCATCCACATCTCTATTTATCCGAACATCTAAGAAGGGTAATGAACCTCTATCTTCTTCCTCTAACGTAAATTGAATATGAGGGTTCAAGCTGTTCAAATAGAGATGAAAATCAGCAACTGAAGACCTTGGTAGGATAACAAACGTATCATCGACGTATTGCTTCCACACCTTGACACAGTAAATTCACTCATCTAAAGCACTGTTTTCAAATGCCTCCATACACAAATTTGCCACCACACTCGAAGCAGGTGACCCCATCGCCGTACACCTCTTCTGTCGGTAAAATCTACCCTTGAAGCCGAAAACCGTGGAATTCAAGCAGAACTCGAACAGGCAATATATCTCTTCCGGACTAAGGCTAGTTCTTTCTTCCAGGCTTCCATCATGCCTCAGTCGCTCCAATGCTGTTGATACCGCCAAATTTGTTGGAATACAGGTGAAAAGTGAAACAACACTAAAAGGCACCATAGCATCATCGGGAGCGATTTTTACGTTTCTGATAGAAGAAATAAACTCCTCAGAGGTAGACACCGACCGTTCAGAGGACCCAACAAGAGGAGATAGTATACCTATAGTGATCTATTACTTAAAGTTAAGGCTCCCGTCCCTGAGGAGAAATCCGGTGCTATTTATCGAATACAGTGTGGAGACTGTGACAAGGTGTACATTGCACAGATGGGAGAATCAATATGTCTGTGAGAGAAGGAGCATATGCATATGGTAGCTAGGGGAGACAATTCAAACCAGTTGGCTGAACATGTCTTCAGAGAGGGTCACGAACTAGATTAACATTCGCTGCAAGTATTACATCAAAATGTGACGAATCTGGGGAGTAGACTTTTTCTGGAATCATGGGAAACCTACCGTTTGAGGAGTCGTGCAATAAACATCGTAAAACCTCTACCAGAACTTTACAGGATTTTTGCAAAACCTCGAGTTGGGGGTTTCATCTGACATCG
>QLNU02013614.1:8790813-8806783 GCA_006491805.2 Dysdera silvatica
CTATAACTGAAAGCTAGCGAAGTCAGTTCGTGACGTCATTAGAGTGGACCTTATGTCTCTTCCGTGCTTAAATCGTTGGAAAATACGAATATTTGTCTAAATATATATGCATGTACATTAACTACTATTTTTATACGTTGTTTATAATTTAGATGCTTATTTGCTATATTTAAATTGAATGTTTTTAATAAAAAATTGACAGATGTATTTTATTTAGAAATTTATAATCACATACATTTAAAAAAATTTAACTTCTTCAATCAGTAATGATAAAAACTTAATTTATTGCATTTTTTAAATTGCAATTTATCTTCACAATAAATAGACAAAAGCATTTTTCTTTTAGTCATTTTAATCTCACAAAAAGGAAGATTTTAACCATTCACATGTACAGAATGAACCAATAATTAAAGAGAGTATATATATGAGAAGTCACATAAGAGATATTTAAATTAAACAATTTTTTATTTTAAGAAAAGTCATCATTTTAATTCAACTAAAAATTATTAAATTCGCACAATATAATGATAATTTAATAATTTTTAGTGAATTCACAAATACATTTATATAAGTAGCATATAAATGCTTTAAAAATATGTTGACTTATAAGATTTCATATCATTCATTTTAAAACTTTGCTTCAATTTGTAATCAAATTTTAAATTTCACAAAAAATCAAAACGATTTGGAAAAAATAAACCACGCAACTAATTATTTTAAATGACATATCAGGGATTCACTTGAGGAGCTACCACTGATACACAACTGCTATTTTTTTAAACACTTAAACATTTTCTTTTTATCAACAGGCTTAGCAAAGTCATTTTTATTTTAAATGCAATTTTTTAAAAATGTATTGGTTGACACAAATAATGCATTTTATAATGGCATCTGATGTGTGACCTTCAGCTCATGAATCAAAATTGAGGAAACATTCCTTCTGAGCAATGATATCAAGGGTTAAATTTACAGTTTCTGGCCTTTAGTTTGGTATTTTCAAAAATGTAGATTCATACATCGATGCTAATTTTTGTATTACAATATAGTTAAATAATGTGGCATTTAGAATATCTGGGTGTTGATTAGATAAACCATCCCTATCAGGAATTTTAATGTAACTAAATTTTCCTTGTTTATATTCGAAACATTAAACGTTTTAAAATAATGTATGCTTTACCTTCTAAACACTTTTCCCTTCGTAAATATAAATAGCAACAATAACCAGAAATATTTTAATATGGGCATTTAAGAATTTACATTACATATGTCAGTACTTGCACCATAAAAATATAACCAACCAACCAATTACATATGTCAGTGTCATAAATATTACTAACTTTAGGAAAACATGATACACCTGTTGGCACATTCCATATTGTATTATAAGGATAAAAAAAACTTGTATATCAATAATACCACACTGACTCAATTTCAAACTTAATGGCAAAATGCTTTGAATATGCAGCTTACTTTCAATTTTATATTGCCGAACTGAAATAGAATATACAGATCTAGCCGATGCTCGATACTTGCTGAAATGGTTTGCTAAGGAGTCCGTTTGGAATTTACTAGTTAGCAAATATATAAAATTTCATTTAGTTACACGATATCTAGTCAATTGAATTATTGTATAAGTAGCTTACACAAAGGCAGCACAGAGCCTGAATCACATTTTAACTTTTTCTAAGCCTGTAACAATACCAAAAACTTATTAAGAAAGACCAATTGCCCATCATCCGAAACGTTGGCAAGTGGCTTCACATAATTATCGCATTTATGTTCACCTTTAAAGATAGTTTTCACACAATTTTCCATCATATATTGATGGTTTCTGTAAAATGTGCAGTTCCTTCAAAATTAGATAATGAACTTTTTAGACCAACCTCTCTCAAACCTGCAAAATGCTGGGTTAAAAATAAATTTTACATTCTGACGTTCGAAGTTGGTTGTGTGCAAAGCTTTTAGGGTGAGCCCATGTTTATATTTTATAAGATCTCCAATTTCTGATTCATGTAATTTTTTCAAATTAAAAAATTGGGCAGCTTTGACCAACGAAGTTTTATCAAAATTAAGGTAATACAAAGTTTGGTTAGAAGTTTTTTGATTCAACCGATTATTACATACGCATTTAAGTACATATACAGCATCGATAACATGAAACACTGGTCTAGACCAGGGATCGGTAATATTTTTGGGATATTGTACCAAAGCAATACCGTAGAATCATTCTGCATGCTAGTGGAATCACTAATCAAATTATGCTGCTTATTATCCATTATACTATGACTGTGTTACCTTCCACTTATTAATACAATTTAGGTAGATCTTTTGATATGTTCCTAGTTCAGTAAAAGAATTACTTTTCTTATAAAAATATGGTTGGATATATGGCGCAAAGACAGTCAAGGCATTCTGTGTCAAAAAAAAAGAATTTTCTTAAAAATGTCCTTGTACATTTTGACATACAATCAACAGTTTAACAATACAAAATGCAAATAGTGCAATCCTTTTGCTGTATGAAACCGTATTCTCTAGTTCAAAGGTTTTGAAGTGAACAAATATTAATCTTTTGCTATTTTATAGTACGCGCTTCGGCAAAATTAATTACTCATAATACTACTCTTATGAAGAGCAAATGTGAGTGATAGTGGAAAAGTTGAGACAGGAAGAAAATAAAATTTTGGATATGAATAGAGTTAAGGACCATTCAAGATTCAAGAAATCTGTCTGATGTCAAATTTATGGCTTTGCACACTTCCCTCATAAACATCTAACAACATTTTTCTTTAATAGATGTGAAAATGTGTTTTACCTAAAGACAAATAAAATAGTTTTTTTGAAGCGAAACAATCACACTCTGATGTTTTTTAAATCACTTCACGTGCCACCGTATATTGCCGACCTCTGGTCTAGACTGATCAATTTGATTTCTGTACACAATACTTGACTTTTGTGAGATGTTAAATAAATACATGGTTTTCCAATTTATTGCATTATTGTCTGAGCAGACATCAATAATTTTAAAACCAATAGTTTCTAATTTCAAAATAATTTTTTTGCAAAAAATCACGAAGTTCTTGGGCAGTTAATGTACGAATTGGCAAAATATGAATAACATTTTTATGTGGCGACAACAAATTTTGCACCATAAAAACATGTCCACTATTATAGCAGCTGTTTCAAAATCTACTCATTTCCCCAACTATACTTCCATCTGTATAATTAAATTTGGATTTTAAATGCATTTCATCCATTAGTAAAATGTTCAAAGGAAGATAACTGGGTGCTACTGCACAAGCCATTCCCTAGTGGATTTCTTTGGAAGTGTTTCCAAATGAATGGCAATTGTGACACTGACCTGCCGCCATGTTGTTTACGTCATTACAAAAAGGAGGTACTATTGTCACAAGCTTATCTACAACATTTACTGACTTCCGGACTCATTTTAATGAGCACTAGGGGACGGATTCTGCAGTGTCACCGATAACTGTTTAAATTTAATGCTTATGTAGCTTCTTAACTCGTTTGCATTTCATTATTATTTAGTAGTACGTTATATATACATATTGCTATTTGTACACACGGTTAAAACGTAACTTAGAGGTAAAAATTAAGTCTTCTAACGAATGCTCCAAAACATCGTGAAAGAATTTCCATTTTTTCCATTGGTTCTTAACTTCGATATATGCGGTTTTGATATGTGCAGTGCACTCGTGGCACCAATTAACCCCATATTTCGAGGGATATCTGAGTCACCCGTAGACTACTTTTCCTATAGGCATAGCTGTATGCAGGGAAAGTAGCATGTAACTTAAAATGATTTTACGACAAATTAATTGTCATTACGTGTTGCTGACGTAACATATGAGTTTTTTAAATTTTTGCAAGGAAAGCGAAATGCATGAAGTGACGTCATTTATTTGTCATCGGATTCAATATGTACAAATACTTCAGGATTCATTAACGTATTTACAACTCCTGAGGATAGTTTGAACTTATATTTGTGATACCTATCTCTTAAAGACAATGACGATATACATGGATATATACATCGATATACATATATCGATGCGATGATATACGTATATCGATATACATATATATATACATCGATATACATGGACAGCATGAAGTAGTTGAACAGATCTTCAGTAGTGTATTGCGCTGCGTCTTTTCTTATCCTTTGCTCTCTAATAAACCTGAAGTCCTTATTTTTGGCTGTTCGCGCTTCCTCGCCACATTTTGTCCTATTGGCAAAATTGTGCTTTCTATGATTTCAAATCCATAAACCAAGACTTTGCGAACGGATGTAGGCATATGAAACCATGAGTATTTTTCAATAAACATTTTCGTTGTGTCTAATGTATAATTCCTAAATTTTTCGGTGTGTACCTCATAGCCACAAGAAATTGTTTGTAATATTACATGAAATCTCGTAATAATCTCTTCATCAACTCCTGCGATCTCTGCCGAGTTGTTCGCATTTCTAAAAAAATTCTAGCTATGTTGCCTGTGTTAGTAGATCTATAACCAGGCTTTGATTGGTCGACCAATATGTGAAGTTCTTTCTTTATATCATCGATGATTCTATTCAACCTAACTTTCATTTTGGTCTTATTTTCTCCTCTTCTTTGCCAGCACTTGATTTCCAGTCTATATACAATGTGAAGACAACATTTGAAAAACCTGATCCATGCGTGTAACGTTCAAAATCCAAAATTGAAGTTTGTAGTGTTTTTGGAGAATTTTTTTTTTTTCTAAATTGTCTAGCTCGTACATACCATTAGGTTTAGCTCCACATACTTAACAACGATGAGTTGATCTCGTGTCTATTAGGATGAGAATGCAAATAATAATTATAGACTGAAACTAATGCCTGTTCTCTGGATTTAAAGCTGTCCTTAATTCTACAGCAAGTCTTCCAGCGTATTTCGACATTTTTGACGAAATTAACTACCTTTTTTGTCCAATTTTGCTAAACCGAAATTCATTTTTTTATTATGAACTTTTTAAATTCATCACAACATTCAGACCTTAACAGATTTTTAAATTTCAGTCACTCACTGAAAAGGTCCATTCTCGTGACACAGTCGGTGCTACCTATAAGAATTAATAGTATTTAAAATAGCAGCTAAACGTAGCTCTCTACACTTTTAAATGAAAGCATATGTCTTAAACTATAGACCAAAAAAATTAAAATTTGAAACCTGCAAAATTTTTGCCAGCTCTGAATAATAAAAATTTTTCAAGTGAAGAAATAGATTTATCACTAGTCTATTTCACTAATTATGGATAATTAAACACAGGAAAAAATAGTAATCTTGCCTTCTTTGAAGTCAGCTATGATGAATATAAAACGTTAAATATTAAATAAAATATAGTTCTTGCGTATTTCACAAATGAACAGACTCACCTGAAAGCAATAAATTCGTGAAAATTTATTTATTCAACTTTCAACCATTGAAACTCATTCCGTAATTACAGTGAACGGTAGCTGACATTTAGTGTTTCATTAATAGGTATTTGGTTAACGTTTGCCTGGAAATTAAGGCAACCCTAGAACGTTGATTTTCTGCATTATGGTGGGCTAAATTGGCTTCCTCGCCCACAGTGCGGCGCCTCTTTTTCTCCAAAATTACATAAGCTCTAGTTTGAGCTAATTAATACGTGGGTGGCAAAAATTATTGTATAATAAATTCCCCCACGAAAAACTCACAAAAATCTCGCCCCGGAGGCTTTTCTGTGTTGACCATTATTTGGCAATTGTGTTATCCCTGTGAAGGGTAATAATATCTTACATCCTCATATACGGAGAAAAATGCGTTTGTTCTTGTCCTCATTCGTCTAGTAGGTCAAGACACCGCGGGCTCAACGCGGGGACCCTGGTTCGAATCCAGGATGAGGTCCGCGCCTCTTTTTCTCCAAATATAAAAAAAGCTCTAGTTTGAGCTAAATAAACGTGGGTGGCAAAAATTATTGTATAATTCTCTTAAATTGCAAAATTTTCAAAATTATCGCAAGTATTTACAGTAGAAAAAGAGAACTAAAAGAAATTTAAAAATGCTAAAATTTTATTTTTACATTTTAACTAAAATGCTAAAGGAAAAATATCCAGTTTAAACCCTGCAACTAAATTAAATTAATTCATAATTACTGGAACCATGGGCGCACAATTGGCGCCGTGTGACGTCACGGATCTACTGCGCACTGGCTTAGAAACATCAATTGTTTATTTGCTGAATGTGCTTCATGTTTATTATGTTCAATTGCTGCGCTGCAAATTGTACAAAAGTACAACGTTTTGTAAAAATCTATTTCTTTTTGTTAAATATTCAAAATATACTCATCACCAAAGCTCAACCAATCGCAGGGAATCAAGAAAGCTGGTAAGAGAAAGTTTTGTACTCTCCAACGTAAAAAATCTAGTCGACAATAGCCACCGGGCAACCAGATGTGTGTCGAGCCCTGCTTATTACAGTGTTCGTATTTTGATACATACTGCATATATTTTATATGCAGCGCGTACAAGAAATATTGAACCAACTTCAAAGTTTCGTAAGTAGTTGACCCCGTACAGTCACGAACATACACTGACCAAAAAATATGTATATATTTATATATTTTATATAATTTGAAACGAAGTATTATTATAAAGAACTAAGGAATTTTTATAGCATATGTACAAAAGTGGCCAAAAGTCCCTTTAATAATTTCTCTAAACATTTCTCTAAGCTTGTCTTTCTGTAGAGAGATTTTCTACTATTGAATCGATTAAAAAAAATGGACCCAACTTCAGTTTGGCAGCTGCTCCTGCCAGCGTAGCACACCGTTTGCTGTCATTGCATGCTAAACGCAAACACGTACGCAAAAATAAAAATACTTCCGCATTTTACTTTTCTAAGAGAGTCCTCCCATAACTGACAGATATCAGACGCTCACGGATATTCCAAACCAAAGATTTCAAACGATTAATTGTTCTGCATCGATAGTAGCCGAATATCGATATTGTGTTTTTTAAATCGGATGCGCGTCACGAGACAAAGATCCACAAATTTAATTTTAGTCGCCTAAAACAGCAGACGATATTAAACTTTGGTTACTTAAAGCGCAAACATCGCTGTGGATTAGTTCATGTCGGAACTGAATCCAGTTTAATCTATAATTAGTTGATTAGGGGACGCTTAATTTCCGTTGGGTCTGTCTTCATTACGTTTTATTTCATCATTCCGGAATATTCCAGGAATCGGTATATGTGGAGTAACATGTCACCAGACGGCGTTTCGTCGTTTTTTTCTGTCCATGGCGCCTTCTAATTACAGCATGGATGTGGCCAGGTCTGAGTCATCTCCCAGCCATGTAATTAGCGATAGCTCTATAAAGTCTATTCCGAGAAGCATGAAGAGACTTCTGTACAGTCCTAGCGTATTTTGCTTCAGTACAGTTGAACCCTGTTTTAGCGAGCTACGTTATAACAAGAACTCGGTTATAACGAGTGTAAATAAAACATTTGTCTGGTTATATTCAAATATACATTATGAAAACTTTTTATTACGAGAGAAAATTTTTTATGGTGGGTAACACTCTTGTAAATATTTTCCTTAATTTGTATAGGCGGAGCCTAAAAATATGTTTTCTTTTCTTTCTTTTCTTTTTTTTTCTTTCTAAAGTTATGATATCTGATATTCCTATCAATGAAGATAGTATCACTGATATATAATCTGTAAACAACCCTGGATCGGACAATGGAGGAGCTTACATATCTACCCACCACCAACTTATATAATGGCATTACAGTGCGGCAAAAATACGTAAAATTCTGATATTTAAATACATGATATATAAATATATATTTAAATACATGATATATAACGCATTTAAATACATGATATATAAATTTATATTTAAATACATGATATATAACCTAAATAAATGATGATATTCGTTTCCACCTTTTCATTAAGTTAATGGTAATCCGACTTTGACTTGAATGCAGACATAGCGTGCAAAAGTGCTGGTCCCTTGGTGCTCGTTATAAAGGCGTCCGACTGCACTAAAACATGATTTTTCGCATAAAGCAGTCCTAAAATTGTTTTGATCTGTGCGCATTGATGTGATAAGGCTCGGAGTCTGAGAGTTAGTACTTGAGCCCAAGACCCCGTAGCCACCACTTCGGGGATGTCAAAATTTGTCAGCATATATCGATCGGATACGATCGCAGCATGCAAGTTCGTAGCCGTTTCACAGCAAACTTAGTTTCCGGGGAGACCTGTCACTAAGATCCTCCCCTCTGGATACAGGCATGCTGGAGCCCCTGACCTCAATGCTCTGCACATAGCAGTCATTTGTATAACTTTTGTTTCTCTGGGAAGGACTAAGTCACACCTGCCCCCCGCCCTCCTGGTTAATATACGTTTATTGCAAGTAAATAGTTCATATTCTCATTTTGGTACTTAATCTATTTTTTAACTATTCGATTTTGTTTTACAAAAGGTAGATTCGTGGTTTATGGCGCAAGGCAGCTAAGGTTCTGGCGCAAGGTAGCTAAGGTCATACTGCGTCAGGATTTACAATTTTTCACAGGATTCGAACCTTAGTCTCTTAGGGAATCAAACCTCGGTATAAGGATCGGTGGGAAAAAGCGGCAAGTGTTTGTTACCAGCGGAATTTATGCACAGTATTGTGCATACATGTATTAAAATACTGTCGTACTATGCATTATATTATACTGACATATACTGTAACGTACTGACATAATATATGTATATTTATAATATGCAACTGTACATTTTTAACATTCTGACATATTGTATTTACATTTATAATATACTGATATACTATATGTGCATTGATAATATACTGGCATACCACACGTGTATTTATAATATACTGACATGTCATGGATTTCATATTTACATTATTGTATTTATATTTATCCCACAGTAGACTCGCGGTTTTACAAACTGCTAATTAACAAACTGCTAATTAACACCACTAACAAACTGCTAATTAACAAACTGCTAATTAACAAACTGCAAATTAACAAACTTTATATTTTTATGAATCATTGCGCTGCTACTGCCCCCACCCCCTAGAATCTGAACTACAGCATGTGTTAATTTCCGTTCCGACTTTTACGAACTGAAATTACACATTTCCTCTCTTTTTCATGAACTAAAATTACACTTTTCTCTGTTTTACGACCTCAATTTCCTCACTTCCTTTTTACGGTTTCCTTTAGACATCGGAAATTTGGAATTTCTTTAAAATGGACTACGGATTCCCCAATTTGTAGAGGAGGGGTGAGGGATTTGCATTTTTTCTCCTTCTCGATTTCGTATTATTATCGGGTTTCAATAGACATTTAATACGCTACAGCTTTTGGTCTGTCCGTCCGCAATAAAAAGGGTAAGGTAAAGGTCTTCCGTAAATGCAATAATGATAGCTGTTGTTAACGTTGAAAACCTAAACCTACCGAGTTACTTGAGAATTAGAGAGTTGCGGATTAGAGAGTTGCGAATTAAAGAGTTACGGATTAGAGTTGCGAATTAATAATTGAAATCCGCTAAATTTAAATATCGACCTGAGGAGATTTCTTTCACTTGTTTATTTTATATATTTATAAAGAGCAACACATTAAATAAATGCTGAATGTGGGGGAGGGGGAACTGCTTATTTTTTCCCTTACCCGAGGAACTGCTTATTTTTTCCCTTACCCGAGGAACTGAGATATAAGTCTCGTTTTTATTCAGTTAAATAAAAACTAGACGTATATATTTTGAAGGGAGAGGTAGGTCTGGGGTTTAAGAACTGGAATTTAGTGACGAATTTCCGTCGTTCCTAGACGTTTGTTACAAGGGGGGGGGGCTTTAAAATTTACAGGGGCTCAGAATGCAACAGAGGCGCTTAAAAGTGGTTAATATTTTAATGTATTTTATTAATATATTTAATAATACTAAATATCTAAGTAGACTAATATATTTAACATTAATGAATAAATTTCTTAACTTAAATTTTGCATTAAAGTACTTATAGAGGTATGCTAAAAATCTATAATTTCCTTTATCCTCACTGTAGATGAAGACCCAAACCTCTCTAAAAATATGACCTACATAAGACCTAGAGTAGAAATATATTTTGAATATATTTTTAACGTCAAAGAACAATTTCCATTGTCATGTACAATTTTATTCAAAACAAAAAATTTAAAATAAAATTCTAAAATAATTTATTTTGAAAAATACTTTTTCCAGTGACTGTTTATGTTTCAAGGGGGCCCAGCCCTCCCTAGCTGTAATCTGGCTACGGCCCTGATTGTGTTATTAAAGTTTGATTATTATGAGTAAGTTATATTTCCACTATCCATGAGTAACTTCGACTATCGTTAGTTGAATGAAGGGAATGCGAGAGGACGCCTATATCCTGGGAAAATCGTAGTCTTGTCAAGGGAAAGATCCCACTTACAATCAATTAACTTCTCTTTGTAATTTAATTAAATTTTTCGTTTTTTAATGCCTTTCCTATTTATGAACTATCTATTTTACGAACTTTTTTAAGGGTCTCCAGGGGTTCGTGAAAACGCGAGTCCACTGTATAATGATGTACATACAGTAGAACCTCCATATAACGTACTTCCGTATAGCGAAATTCTCCATATAGTGAAGTTTTGGCAAATCCCCATGGTCATTACATATGAAAGTGTTTCTATATAACGAAATAAATTTTTATATAATAAAATTTTTAACGACCAAAACAGAAAATTAAGTGGTCACGTCAGCTACCTTGGGTTCCCTCATACCATGAGAACACAATATGGTTTTAAGGTAAGTGGCAAACGAAGAGAATGGGGCACATCTAATGGATTTTAAACTCCCTAATAAAGAGTTTTCCTAAGCACACATATCTGTATCTGATTGCCCCATACAGTGCGAAACTGCTAGGCTATGAACAGGCCCCAGTTGTTCTTAAGTATTGTATTGTATTGTTTGAATAGTAGTAATTGTTGCGCTTTTTTGCACGTTTGATAACCAAAAATCCAGATCTCGCAACTTTCCCAAAAGAATGCTAACACTTTTATGATGAATCAACGTCACCATTTGTTGTGCAGCAGGATATTAGAGGTTTTTTTTTACAAAAGCATGAACATGTATGAAAGAAGCATTAAATACATTTTCATTTTAAGGTAAGAATTGTTAAACTTACTTTTCTATACGCATGTATATTTCACTCCTAAAAACATCTATTTTTAAATGGTTGAACGTAATTTGTGAGAAAAAATCGTTAACAGAAAAACGGGATTGTAACTGTGGTATCGTGCCCTGGTTCATGAATACATCGTTTCCACATAGCGAATTTTCTATATAACAAATTTTTTTTATGGAACCGTCCATTTCATTATATGGAGTTCTACTGTATTTGCAAATATTACCATTTTTATAACATATTAATTCCAATTTAGTAACGTCCACGCAATTTCTTGATTCTGCTTCCGAATGGATCATGGCGCGCTTGCACACACACACACACACATACACATTTACAAGGAGGACATTGTTGTCAAAGAGGGAAAATACAAACTACATCCATTATGTTCAAATAACCAAGCAGAAGCAATGGCGATTGTATTGGCTCTTCAACATTTGAATGACGAAACATATCGTATATCAACAAAAAACGCCACCATTTACATTGATATCCAGATCACAATTGATTCCATTCAAAATTGCAATAACCACCATCTCATCCCTGATGACATTCGGCAAGTTATGTCAAATCTCCACTTAAATCATTGGGTGATAAAACTGAATTGGAGTAAAGCCCACAACGGAAATCGGGGAAATGAAAACTTCGATGCACTTGTCAAGTTTGCAGCCCTATTAGATGACCTTCCAATAATTTACGATAAAGCTCCTATAACTGAAATCAAAAAAGTTGTCGAAGATTCAATACTTAAGAAATTGGAGGACCTGTCCAAGCAATCAAGGAACGGTAGTGTTGCAAAGAAATTTTTCCCAACCATCAACGATAGGATGAATGCAAATCATCTAGAATTCTCTTACAAGTTAACTCAGTTGCTAATGGGTCATGGGAGGTTTAGCCAATATTTCCAAAGATTCGATCTGCATGAATCTTCCTTCTGCTTCTGTGGCGAAACTGTTGAGCAAACAGTGGAGCATGTTATTCTACACTGTCCAAAACTGGAACCTGCTAGAATCAGCATGCTGTAAGCTTAGATTCTGCTAAATAGACCACGACGTTCTGCTTTGAATTGGGAGCGTGATTTCCCGGAGAACGAAGCTTACTTGAAGCGGCTATCTCTGTCGGCGAAGACAGGTGATCTAAAGGGAAGTACTAAAAGGCGAAGTTCTATCTCATTTACTGACATAGCAACTAGCTAACAAGTAACAATAATGGAAAAATAACAACGTTTTTTATCGTAGTTGTAAGTTTAAAAGATGGTTCGACGCACGTTTCGAGAGAACAAGGTCTCTCCTCGTCTGGAACTAGCGTGCAATAAACAACATTGGAGTGTTGCCAACTCGATGTGGTTAATACGTTGCCGGTAGCGGTTAGTGCTTTTTTTCAGGAGTACAGAGTTGTTTTAGGCGGCCAACTTACAAAGTGGTAAATTTTGGTCACAAAGTTAAGTAGCAGGTGTAGTTGAAGGAGAAGCAATGGGGAAGAGTTTTAACAGATTTTTCCAAGCCCCACTAAAACTTGGGGTTGATTTATGGTCGTTCACAAGTGATGCACCAAATTTATGGATGTAAAACGCTTCCAAGAAGTCAAGTTCAATGACCGAAAAAGGTTGGCAAATGACCGTGGCTTCTTTAAAGTTGAATTGATGGTCATTATTCCAACAATGAACTACAATGGATGATTTTTGAAACTAAGCATTGGTGACATATCTTTGGTGTTCTTTTATACGATGTCGTAGGGCCCGCTTGGTCTGTCCCACATATGATAAATGGCATTGGCAAAACACACGATATATACCCTAGCGTGGTAGCATCGGGATGGTGTCTTTAAGGTGAGAGGGCCGAATTTTGTTATATGGTGAGAAGATAACTCGAAAGTTGGCTCTGCGAAGTATGTTTGCCACTGTCGCACTGATTTTAGGAAAGAACGGAAGGATGACTGTGCCCGAAAACTCAACTGTAGAACTACTGTTAAGAGTAGAGCGGTGAGTGAGTTTGGTGAGTTTAGAAAGCACGTTATCGATGATGCTAGGACTATAGCCTCTGTCCACGGCGATGGTTTTTAAAATGTTAATTTCTTCTGTAAATGCTGACTCAGTAGAGCAAATATCTAAGGCGCGAAATACAAAGGTGTAGAATGCCGCCATTTTTTGTTGAAGAGGATGGCAAGAATTTCGATGTGGGGGTAAAGAGACAGCGAAAGACTTCCGGTATACAGATGTCTCGAATTGATGACCAACTTTTTTATTAAAACGTTCAGAAAGTGAAGAGACCTTTCTGACTCAACTTCAATAGAAAATTCAAGATGACGATCGATTGAGTTGATGGTGGGTAGAATCGAGTTAATTTGGTCTGGTGAACCATTCCAAATAAAGAAAATATCTCCGACATAGCGGATCCAAAATTCAAACGTAATTTAAGAAAACATGTTGGTTTCAAAGTAATGATTGTAAATATCACACAGTAATAGGATAAGGGATTCCCCAGTGCCAACCCTTCGGTTTGTTGAAAATGTTGACCATTAAAGATGAAAAAGTTACAGTTTACACAAAAAGAGGTCAATGATATTAGTTCATCAATCTCAAGTTGCGCGAAATGCAATTCGGTTAAGCGGCATCGTATCATTCAAGACATTCAAGGGCGCCATCTACAGGAATATTGGTGAACATCGATTTGATATCCAGCGAAGCTATGGTACGGTTCGCAGGTGAGAATTGATGTAGTTTAGAAATGAAATCAATGGAATTTTTGACGGTAAAAGAATTGGCAAATGACAAAGGAGAAAGGATAGAGACGAGAAATTTTGAAAGTTTGTATGGAACGGAGCCAATACAAGAAATGATCGGACGGAAAGGAATGCCAGGTTTATGTACTTTTGGAAGGGCATAAAACCTGGCAGGAATTGCGTGCGATATGGTGAGAGAATTTTTCTGGCGGCGATTGAGAAGTATAGATGATTTGATGAGATTATTATACTTGGTTCGAATTCGTTCAGAGGGATCTTTCGAAATGTGTTTGTAAAGACTTGAATCTAGGACCTTAGCTGACCCGTCGAGATATTGTTGTTTGGTTAAAACAACTATTTGGCCCCCTTTATCGGCTTTGGTAATGCATAGATTGTCATTGCGTAATAATTCGTTCAAAGCTGTTTTCTCAGGTTTGGGCATATTAGGAACGAGATTGGAGCGTAAGTTAGATTGAATCGAATGGCTGATAAGATGGCGGAGAGTTTCTTTTTGTGACGGACAAATTTTGCTAAATTTGAACGTCGATTCAATTGGTGAAAGTAAGGCAGGAATGGGAAGGGTGACAAGTGATCGAGCAAAACCCAGGAAGTTGCAGCGTGCGTCGGGTGTTGAACATCCCAGGAGCGATGCCTGGTGACAGGCCGGCGATGCTACCGGCGATATTAGGTTTCGTGGACAGAGGAATTCTGAACCAAACAGTTCTGTAAACCTTTTCGCCATGGGGAATACGTCCATGCACGTCAGATACTTTTTGGCGCGGGTCCCAGAACGCTTTTGATCGATCCAACACGTTGGAATTTTGCTCGGCGCCTTCGAGAAAGGATGGAAGTGAATAGAAAGCTGGCCTTCAACGCCTCGGCGCGACGCCTCGTGGACTTTGGCCGAATGCCGAAGTTAGAGCTTCTGGTGGAAAGTGCCTATGCTTCCACCGTTCCGTAATCCCCCACGTTGTTGCCTGATTTCGGTACTTTCCTTCTGGTATTATGTTCTCTATATTTTTTAACGTCTTTATTCCTTGCCTCTTTGGATAACTGTCCGATCAGTAATGTAGTTGTTTCTATAATTCTTATCCCGTGAATCAAAATTTTATGAACGGAACATGGCATATAGTACCATCCATAGTTTTCAACAAATAATTCCGCAGTTCTTATGACATATTTATCAAATTTTTCAACATCGACAGCTCTTTTGCTAGAAAGAACTTTTAATATAACGTGAAATCTCTTGATAAGAACAATATCAATACCAGTTATTTCTGCAGAGATTTCAGCCTCTAGGAAAATAACCTTCGAGCAGTATTTCCATTGTTCGAGTTACCGCTACCTTCTTGCTTCGGAACATCTACTATGAGGCCTAATCTTTCCCTGAATACAGTTTAAATTCTTTTTTTTTTCTTTCTTCAATTTGATCCGCACATTCTTTGTTTTTCTGTCATTTTTGACATCTAATTTATATGATATGTGCAACAAACACTCAAAACAGCGAATCCAAGTGTGTAATGTGGAGAGTCCAAATTTTAACACATATTTCTTCATTTCTTTGGGTGTAGCCAGCCTTACACACATAAGACATAGAGGATTTGTTCTCACACAACGAATTTCACACTTTTCCATCGATCATGGTTAGGGTTAATTTATGATGCACAAAAATGGTTTCTTCACGTAATGTAATTGGTGGAGGCTGTACATCATCGATCTGTTTCCCTAATTTATATACAACAGGTTTGATTAATTTGTCAGTTTCCTTCGCAAAATTCAATAATATAGGACGACAATATTTGGTGGAAGATGGCGCAGGATTTTGCCAAATGTTCATACCGGAACTTTCACAAATATTAATAGGCACCAAAGAAGCCAAGAAGAGTCTATTGTCTTTGAAATCGTTTGCTTCCCATTTTTGTTTATATTCATGTAGGTCTGTTGTACCATCACAGCCATATTTACATATTAAGGTAACATTTTTAAAAGCTTCATCTGCATCTGGTAAACCATTATCCAAAGTGTCAAAAATCCTCTGGAAAGTGTGATC
>QLNU02013614.1:8806883-8834680 GCA_006491805.2 Dysdera silvatica
AGCTTAGGGTCTGCTAAATAAACCATTACGTTCTCCTTTGAATAGGGGGCGTGCATTTCCGGAGAATGAAGCTTACTTGAAACGGCTATCTCTGTCGGCGAAGACAGGTGATCTAAAGGGAAATACTATAATGCGAAGTTCTACCTCATTTACTGACATAACTTAACTATCTTAACAAATGTCACGGGACTGCAAATAAGTACTAGGAGGTAGGTAACACACATAAAATATTTATTAATAGCTAAACATAACATGAGACTAGTAGAAAGCATGAAAAATGATAATTGTGATAACTTCGTCTGAGGCTTAACTATGGCGCGGCTAAACATGCCGACATCTATTAAATAGCTCATCTGAAGTGAGCTTACATTAGTTTCCTCTCTAAATTGCTGACCTTTCGACACTTTTTTTTATTCTAACAATTTGACTACGGTAGTAGCCTATCTTGGGTATTACACACATATCATAAAACGATCAATTATAACTGCATTATTGGAGTTCATTTTAGTTTTGGAACACATATTGCAATCCATAGCAATCATTACGAAATACATTATCAACAGCAATAATATCCAATAATTAAACTGTCATGTGACTATCATTAATTATGTTGCGTAACTAACTCTATATGTCTAATCTGACTCTTAGGGGACGATTGCCGGAATTGACGAGACATGATCAAAAAATATTATTCTCTTACCCAGCTCTCGCGAAGAATTCGCCTCGACATCTCAGAAGTTTGCTATAGCTGTACGAGAGGCATATCAATTTGGTCGACATCACTGGCGGAGAACGTACGTAGTCCAAGGGAGCTATTCACCTCATTTATAAAATATTGCTTTACCATCTTTGGGTCCCATCTGGTACTGATCTCATACTGATCTAATTATTCTCGTCTTATACTGACTCTAATCTCATGCTCTTCTGCCCTGAAACTGATTAAACTTTTTAAAACTTCAAAGTAAGAATGGCGTTTGGACCTGAGATTGTTTATTGGCTTAACCTATCAATAATATGTCCGTGTCTTGCGGTTTTGGTGCAGGGAGGTCCAGATTTCCCCTACGGCGGACGCTTCCGTGGAAAGGCAATAACTTCTATTGACATTTACGAGGTTTCTGCAGTTGTTGTAAACGATGTTTATGGATAGAGATTCTATGTACGGACCTTTGAAGATTCCAATTAGCAGGGTTTGTTTACAAACCCTGCTAATTGGAATCATAATATATTGTGCAGACGCAACCCTAAAGAGACGGCATGTCCAGGCGCGGTGATCAAAACCAGGGCAGTCTTTATGCGTCTGTTCTTTACTTACGCCATAAAATCTTGGACTATTCTAGAGATTTTTAGGTTGTACAAAAGGATGCGGGAATTGCAGGAAGGGTATTATTCATGAAACACCTTCTTGCCGCCGTTTCATTTTAAGAGAAAGCGAGTGTTCTTTTTATGGCTTAACGTAAAACTTTAAGGGTAAAATATATAAATTACAACAAAACTTTGTTACAGGACGATCTTCCTGTCTCAGTCTTTAGAAAAATGGCAATTTGCGGGGAAAACTTTTGCCTTTTGCACTTAAAGAAATGGTTTCTAAATGGTTTTTTAGTGATTTTTTTCAATTTTTCTTTTCTGCTGGACATTTTGTGTATCTTTTCACTCCAGTGCATTTTTGGAATTCCACAAATCAACTGGACTCTTATAAAACAATTCAATAAGTATTACAAGCAGTTCATATCAATTCTATAATTTATCTTATACATATTTTATATATATATATTTTTCTATATTTTTGTAAATGTATCATACAAGATACAAAGGGAGAACATTGAAACATGGAATATTTAATGGTGCATATTGAATAAATATTTTTTCCTCTGAAAAAAAAAGAGTTCCATGTCAGAAATTACTTAATACACGTAAATTTTGATTAACAAATTATAAATTAATTTCCTAGTTAAATAATCATCTTCGTTCTCTGTGGAAATTTTCAGCAACTAATGATTATTCGGTAGGTTAAAATATTGAAAACTTAGAATAAACAGTGTTAAGAATAAACAGTTAAGAATAAACAGTTGGACTCCAACTTGGACAAGTGCAATCTTCTTGAAATATCTTAATACTTGGGCGAATTGGTATTGACTTTGCAGAACAGCAATTCATTCCACTCCTGTTCATGAATATGGAAGCAGTTCACTTATTGAATCTGAATTGCAAGCTTTCGCGCGGAGGTTAGAGAAGAGGTCAGGGGTCATTTCTCCCTCCCTGGACAATGGATATTGAACCGCAATTAAAATAGAGATCATGATGACTAAATATAGCCTCACCACTACGCTTCCCTTGGATGCCCATCAGTCAATCAATCAATGAATGGATGAGTCTCGAATTCTTTATTATTGAATAGGACGTACAGATTATTCATGGAAAATTCTGTTAGCAATGGAGAATAGTCAACAGAATTACAATTATCCAGACTTCGTGAAAGCGAGATAGGTCCGGATAATGAAATATCCGGATAATAAGATGTAATGCGATTGCAAAGGGTGACTCGGCAGGAAACTTGGACACGTGGACACTAAACCTAACGTAGGGCGGGCGAATTCTCTTCAGGGTGAGTATCAAGCTTGGGTAAAACTTTTAATGGAATTATTATCAGGAGCTTTATAGGAATTTGTGTACTGTATCATTAATTCTCTCGCGCTCTTTATACTTGGTAAAAGCGTAAGTAGTCTTAATAATAGCTGCACTTGAGAAAAGAGTAATTAGCCTTAATAACAGCTGTATTTGATAAAAGTATAAGTAGTCTTAAGAATAGCTGCACTTGATAAAAGCTTAAGTAGACTTAATAATAGCTGCATTTGATAAGAGTAAGTAGCCTTAATAACAGCTGTACTTGATAAAAGTGTAAGTAGTCTTAATAATAGTTGCACTTGATAAAAGCGTAAGTAGACTTAATAATAGTTGCATTTGATAAAAGGATAAGTAGCCTTAATAACGGCTGTACTTGATTGAAAAGTAAGTAGCCTTAATAACAGCCGTATTTGATAAAACTGAAAGTAGACTTAATAATGGCTGCACTTGATATAAGCGTAAGTAACCTTAATAATAGCTGCACTTGATAAAAGCATAAGTATACTTAATAATAGCTTCATTTGATAAAAACGCAAGTACCCTTAATAACAGCTGCACTTGATAAAAGCGTCAGTAGCTTTAAAATAATAACTACACCTGATAAAAGCGATAAAAGAAACTTGATAGAGAGATAGAAGATAATTCATAAAACGCAAAACAATAGAATGGTGGTAGTTTGTGGCCGGCACCAAGGGGGCAAACCGGACATCCGCCCTGAGCGGCAGATTTTTAAGGGTGGCAAAATGGTCAGTTTGAGGAGGCAAAACACGTGTTCACCCCCTAGCGACATAATACCTAGCGTTGGCTCTGCCGGGTCTTACAATTTTCCAACGACTTCGAACCACCGCTGTCAAGGTAAAATCCCGGAATAAGGTGGGAAGAAAAACAGTACGCGTCCTATGATAATATTAGGGGCCTTGCGGTGGCGCAGTGTGGTAACGCGTTCGCCTAGTGCGCCGTTATTCCGGAATCGACTCCCAACAGTGCCAAGAACGCTTACTCAGAGATCTCAAAACGATCGCACTGCTCACTTTAGTCCGGGGTTTGGTTTCGTAGGCCTTAAGGGGTTCGGATTCTTCGGAAAATTGTAGGTCCCAGCACAAAATGGCCATCGTAGTCCTTAAGTTGTAAAACCACAAACAGACAGACAAATAATATTGGGAGTTGAACACTGGTTAATGAGAGAATAGATGAATGCGTTAACATTGAGCCACCGCGGGACAATGAACCTCTATTTTCCCGAGTAATCTAAACAGGCCTGTAGCCGATGCCGGCAGGGGCGTGGTCCCACTTGCCCCATGCTTGTGTCCCAGTAGCTCCATTGAGCTACTTTTTGATACAGAATAATCCCTGGGTGCCCTGTGTCCCACTTGCCCCCTTCATCCTGGCTACAGGCCTGAATCTGAACTTCTTAAAGCTTAGGGTGGGTACAGACATGCAATAGAACACCGTAACAGAACATCGTCGCGTAACATCCCATGTTACGCGATGATGTTACGGGGTAGAACATCACCACGTATCGCCAGCGCTGGACATCAGTGCTCCCCATCTTATCTAATCTACACTGACTAAACGCGGTTCGCAAACCGGTCCAAATATACGAACATGGGGGTGCAAAGTGGGCGCGTAACATCCTTTTGAAGCGACGGCGAAAGACCGGCAACTGATGGGACGCTGAAATATTGTGATGCTCTGTTGCGAAGTACGTTCCATACTGGCTAAGCCAGGGGTCTTCAAACTTTTTTCAGTCCGAGGACCAATTTTGCTTATTCTTGTAGGCCCATGGGCCGCACTACTGTATCAGCAATATTAGGACTGAATAAAGACGGATCAAGGGATGTGCTCCCCCCCCCCCACGATCAACCTTTGTTGGTATTTTTTCCTTAGGTCTCTATATTAATTTTGCGTGCCCACCCAAAAATATTTTCTGGGGCTATATATATATATATACAGTAAAAACACTGTCTAAGGCGGAAACTTGCTCAACACCATTTGCCCTCACCATTTCTCAGCAGCTAAAGAACCAGCTTTGTCCCCTCTTATACAGGATGATTCCTGTTGCTCCGAAACACTAAATACCTGCCAGTCTCCATAACGGTGTGGACAACTCAAACTTTCCTCTCTTCTGTTGGAGTTCTGCTCAGGTCTCTCAAATCCCGTTCTTTGTACCGCATACCATTGTTCCTTAGTGGATGCTCAACCACTGTTGCCAGACATCATCCTGTCTTTCCCAGATATTCCTAAGAAAGACATGGTCAGTGAGAAGACACTCCTACTATCATTGCTCAGCTCTCCCTTCAGAACTTCTGTATCTACACTGATGGCTCTTTTGAAGTCAGCAAGCGCATCAACAGTGCTGTTTTGGTCATTCCAAAGCAGAAGCTTGACGTTTGTTTTCATCTTCCCTTCTGCTTCTCATGAACACAGACGCAACTCTACGATCTCTGGGAGGCCACAAACTGGGTCCTTCACTTTGGAACGGAGACCACTTTTATTCTTTGCAGGCTGCACTCAAAAGCCTGGTTTCCCATTCTTCCATGGACCACATGCCCCATAATGCAGAATATACTCCCAAAAGTGTCAAGCTGCGAGTCCATGAATAAACTCATAACTTTCTGTTGGATCCCAGGCCATGGGTGCCCATATGAGTACTTCTAGGTGGGGGGCCTAAGGAAAATTATTACCTCCTTTTCAAGGCTGTCAAATATTTTAGTGAATGTACAAGATACTAAAATGCTACAAAAATAATTGATACTGCTTGATAATTAGTAATGAGCTGCTAAAGAGTATTGTATTGTCAAATGTTACTATAAAACTTTTGAAAGTAAATGCATAGCAGAATCAGGAAAATCAAATTTTTCGATAACTAGTATTATGGTGGGAGGGGGGGCTCGAATCCCCATATGGGTGCCCGCGTGGTATCCATGGGAATGTAGTTGCTGCTGACTCCTGGGCTCATGAGTATATGCTGTGAACAGACTCTATGGCTACCTGCAGCCAGTGATATATTTTGGGCAAGTTAAGTATTGCGCCCATTGAAAACCGTTAGCACTTTCTTCCACCAGTCCAATATTGAAATTTTGCACCCAGAGCTTACTCCACTACCTGTAGCAACACTCCTACTCCACACCGCCCTACCCTCAGGAATTTTCTCCACAATATTGAGGATAACCCACAGTCTGAAAAAGTAATCATCTTAAAACAGAGCATTGTGGGCTACCAGCATGCCCAGTTCCCGGTTCTGAAATGGTACTCCACCATTGTCTTTCTCTGCCCTAGTATCGTACAGACTTGATTCCACCGTCATCGTCTGCACTGTGCCTTCTCAAACATCTCAAACATTCTAGCCAGAATCAAGAAATCTCCTACACCATTGTGTTACCCATAGTTATTAGATTTACTAAAGGCTGGGCTTTCCTTCGTTGTGTCCGTCCTGCCATTGATTAGAAAAATTGCGTCACCATCGGGACAAAACGAAAACGTTCCGTTTAATCTCATGAGCAGTTAGATAGCGTAAAAGAACTCAATAGTTTTTTTTAAATGAACCTATGTGATATATTAATTGGAGAAATGATAGTTTAAGATATTATTTATAATTCTGAATCAAATTTTCTATTTAAATAATTTTTTTTCCTCAAATTGGAAACACAATACAACGTATGTACAAGATTACAACAATTTACCTTGTATATGCAATCGAACTCTGTTAATACGAAAAGGTAAGAACATGTAAAATTCGGTTCTTCCGTATTATCGCAACGTCCGAAATATATCGACGATAGTGAGTAATTTTGGTGAAAATGTCGCCAAAATTTTGCCAAGTATTCTTATATTAGCATGGTGTTGCATTTTTGCTGAGGCTATTTGAAGCTTTTAATTTTATTTAAATATACTGTGCATAAAGATACTGATTCAACATATACTGATTCAGACAGCGCACATCGAATGTGAGTGAAACGGCATGAGTCGCGAAGGTGGGGGGGGTCTCCTCCCAGTTCGGTCTCTGTGAGTCAGGTAAGTACTGATTTATTTACAAAAGTACTAGTTCATAATCAAAATATTATATTAACGGAGATACAAATACGGAGGTGTGCTATTGCCTGATATATAAAAGCTGCGATCTTGGCGAAATTTAGAAGTCGCCAAATAAAGTCAGACGTCGCTATAGTACGGAAGTACTTAAAATTCTTCTTATTGGCCATTACTCATAAAACCCGTGAAAGGAATACAAATTTCAAACTACACACACATGTAATAAAATAATTACTAGAATTAACTTCGGTAATTTTCTTAATGCAAGATTTACTTTATATCATTTAATAAACATAGAATTTTCAACCTTACCTATATGGGGTCTATTTTTATTACACTGTAAATAAATACACATATGGTCTCATTTCGCTTAATTGTACCCCAGCAATGGTTGAAACAGTATGTTTTGATTGTTTGCTTGGCATAGGCATTCATATTCATTCATGGCATTCATTCGTGGCATATTCGTGACATATTCATTCATTTATTCATAAGCATATTCATTCGTGGCATATTCGTGACATATTCATTCATTTATTCATAAGCATATTCATTCGTGCATATAGGCATTCATATTCATATTCATTCGTGCATATAGGCATTCATATTCATATTCATTCGTGCATATAGGCATTCATATTCATTCGTGCATATAGGCATTCATATTCATTCGTGCATATAGGCATTCATATTCATATTCATTCATAGGCATTCATATTCATTCGTGCATCATATATCTCGACGTTTTCCTTTCTTCCATTTTCGTCGTAAAAGACGAAAAAAATGGCATGGAAAAGGGAAAAATCACATTGAAGTTGGACAGATATTTTTCTCGTATTAGACAAGATTCTACTTTTGTGCTCGTAAAACGCGTGAAACTCTTGTTAATATAGTTAAATAGTGAACCAAACTTTATGTGCACATTGCTCATTTTAACAGTGTCTCATTTGAGCCATGTTCATATTGAGTTCGACTATACATTTATATACAGGAGGGGATAGAGAATTTTTTTCGGGGGCGGGGTATTGTTTTTTGTTTTTGTTTTTTTCACGAAGATTCATAATGCTGATGAATTTCTTTGAAATACAGTAAAACCTCCCAACAACAATATCCGATATAATGATGAATCCCTCTATAACGATAATTTTATATAAACCTTTTTATATGAATCCTATATGAAATTTGGCCAATTAGATATAAAATTGTATATAATTTTATATATCTGTATATACCTCTTATATGTACCTTATGTACTCAAGCAAATTTCAAAAAAAATTTAAATGAGAAAAGTTGAAAATTAGTTGATGTATTTACTACTAACGTTTGTTTTTATGCTTAATGCATGCATAGTTTATTGGTTTGTTTGTGGTTTTATGGCTCACAGACTGCAATGGTCATGCTGTGCCGGGACCTACTGTTTTCTGAGGAATCTGAACCTCTGGACCTACAATTTTCCAAGGAATCCAAACTTCTTAAGATCTACGGAACCAAACCCCGGACTACAGTGAAAAAAATGTACATTGTATGATTAAAATTTCGTTTTATACGCATATATAACGTTGTTTAAAAAGTTCTTTTACAGTGAGAAGTGTGATAGTTTATTAGTATTACCAATTTAGAATGTATGTAGAGATATTACTCTGAATCTAATGAAAAATACAAATGAAAGAAAAACTGTTTATTAAAAAAATGCAAATGAACAAATATTGCTTGAAAAATTCTAATAAAATGCATTTACACTGTGCATATGTCTTAATACATAGTCATACTACTGTTGTATGGACATGTCATTCCACTGTTTTCATGAATTAATTCAATGAAATTAACTTTCCACCTTTTAATGACAGTTCTGGGGAAATATAAATTTCATCTAATAAAACGTTTACAAATTTTTCAGTGGATTTCAGATTATTTAATCTTTTTTTTTTACATTGAATACTAAACTACAGAAATCCAATTTTGAAACCATCTTTCTTACATTACTTGAATGAGACAATACTAATAATTTTGTTCTCCTAATGGCCCTTTAACAAGATAGTGAAACAAAAATATTTTAACAGATAACAGAAGTAAACTGGATAGAAATCGGTAAATTTCTTTTGGTTTAGGAATACGCAGAATTTATTCCAGAAAAATTACAATGACTGCATTTCTTCATCTCTGTCATGTTAACAATCGTTTAAAAATTCAACAGCTTTAAAAAATCTATTAACAAAATTTTTAAGGGGTTCAGAAAATTCATGACATGTACTAAAAAATTCATCAGCCTGGAACATGTTTCGTATTCTTTGAAAATTTTGACCTATTACATTCAAATCTACTCTTTGTTTAGAAGAGCACACTTCATAAGATAAATCATAGAACTTGCCTTAAAATATATGCTTATACATCCACTGAACACACTCTTACAACTACCATACTATTTTTATATAAAATAAAATACAAGTCCATCCTTGATAGCTATTGATACACTCAATATGCAGTTAAATGTCTTCGAGCTTTTTTAATTTTGAAGTTTCAACTTCTTGTTCGCATGTTGCAAGACTTCTTCCTAAACTTTCTTGTATACAGTCTTCTTTCTCTTCATGTGTTTTCCCTTGTTTTTTACAATTGGTATATTTAAATGAGGAGCATCTACCTTAACCACACAGGAAAAGGCGTCCACCATTAAACATGGATCCACACCTGGAAAAAATGTTTTTCCATGCTTATCAGTTCATGTGTCTTCTCATACAACCTTGGCGCAGTATAGCCCAGATGCTCTTGCGCCATAAAAAAGCCAAACAATCAATCAATCAATCTCATACAACCATGTTTTCAGAAAAATGCTTGATGCATATTCGAGAACTTCCAATCACTTTAAAATTTTCCCTCCAAATCTTGTTTATCCATAACTTCCTTTTTTTTGGAATCGGGAACGTGCAACATATGGAGGTTTGTAATTTGACTGACATCCAGGAACTGAACGCTTGAATAACACATCCTAGTTAAAAAAAAGTGTAAGCATTTTAAAATAAATAAGCATTTTAATACAAAAAGGAAAATATTCACATTTCCTATTGCCTATTTGAACCATAGGCGTAGAGTTATATTGGCATGTGTAGTCTGAGCCTCCACCAATATATTGAAATTCGTCATTGTAGTATAGTTATGTACACATATTATGTGCTTGCCCCCTCTTCTACCCAATAATTTTCATAATTCTACACATGATTTGAACAATGTTTCATTACAAGATTATTTAAAGCAAATAGGCTATTTACAAAAAGCATACAATGCGATTTCACTACTCCGCACTCTGAGAAAGTACATTTATATTTAAAGATTCTTACGTTAAAAATACATTTTTAGAAAGTTTGTTTTGCATAATATCACAAATTCAATAAAAAAAATATTAAATAAATTCTATGAACTTTTTTTATTCAACAGTGCTGTAAAATATTACTTTTAAATTCCGCCACCGTATAAATTAAAATGTAAGTATTAGCTTCCAATATGCAATAAAAGTAAAAGGGAGGTGCCAATTCAAACCCACATAGAAATGAAAAGTTATAAAGTAAACAATACAACTACAGTAAAACCTCTCTTAATAACCACCTCCCTTAATAACCATCTTTTCTGGAAACAGATTTGCTTCCTCTCCCATAGACCCAATGCTAAATTTACCTCCATTCAGAGGCGACCGCTTTTTCACGGAATAGACGATAGTCGCCTTAGGAAGGTTTTACTATATATAACACGAAGTATAAAATGAAAAATATTATTAAAACTTCCTTTCATGGAAATAATATACCTTCAACAACGAAAAAAATCCAGTTCGTAAAATAATAATACACTTTGCCATATTTCCACACTAGCTAACACGAGACGGTCGTAGCTAAAAGACAGTTTTCGCGCTGCACCTGAAGAAACAACTTAATTTCCTGAACTGCCTATTTTCCTCCAAAGTGAATGTAAAAAAAACAAGTTGAAAATTAAGAAAAATGCGCCGAATTAGCAGTATAGTACTTAATGCGAAATTTTATACAACTGAATATAAAAAAAAGCGTCGGAAATGAAGAAAAATGCACTGAATTGGCAGAACAGTACTTGAATGCGAAAATTCACGATGTCCACGCGCATGCGCCGAATAGTGGTTCATTAAAAATACGGTGTTGCCCTCAAGGCTCATGTATATATATCGCTATCCTGACCTAAACAATATTATTAGTCCTACGTACCTTCAACGGATATCGAAATTAAAACATGCACTTTTCTTTTCTTTCCGCATCATACAAATTACAGATACGTACGATGCATTAAACATACAATCCTTCCGAATGAACACGAAGAAAAATAAAGTGGTAAATAAATAAAACACAATACTGTCGAAGTTAGAAATTACACAATTTAATGTCGTGACAGCTGTTTCAGTAGCTTCTTGCTACTGTTTTTCAAACGAAATATATAAACAAACCAAACTGTTGATTGGTAATTCTGCTCACAGTGCCAATCAACAGTTTGTTTGGTTTGTAAATGTATTTCGTTTGAAAAAAGTATGAAGAAGCTACTGAAACAGCTGTCACGACATTAAATTATGCAATTTCCAACTGCGACAGTACTGCGTTTTATTTGTCTACTATGTTTGCGCAGTATATCACATGAAACATAAAAATAAGGTGGTTTATGTACATATAATTTAACTTATTAATTATCGTACTGTCCGCTTTAAGTTATTTATTTTATACCAATTTGTAAAAATTTAATAACAAGCTATATTTCTTCCGTTGTAAAAATAAGAAAAAATCTTTGGCGGAAAATTTTAAAAAAAATTTAAAATCTTTTTACGTAAAAGTTTTTACTTGATTCAGGTCAATAGATGGCACCATACAAAATATGTTAACAGATTTTTAATATACTTTAAATTTGTAAAACAATAACAAATATAATACAATTATTGTAGTTAACCACTCATATGTACTTATTTAAAGTTTTAAATCATGAACGTTCATCACCATTGGAACACTTAGAAATAAATATGGTGTCTTTTTTCTTATCGGTACAGATACGTATATGTGGCGCCATCTATTGAATATAATTAAAGTTAAAGTGTAGAAAATCATCCTACACGTTATATACCGGTCTTATTGTAGTCAGGGGCAGATTAGGCATCCGGCCCTCGGGCCGGTGCGCCCTCGTGTGCTACAGGACTCGGGCTCTCCGATAATCCAATGTACTTGCCCTTTGGGAGGACGCAGTCCGCCCCTGATTGTAATTACACACAGGACTAATTTATACTACAAGGGCCCCGTAAAAAAATTTGTCTAGAACCCCATGAGACCTTAATACGCCACTGCCACGAGGTAATACTCACTACAGCTTTTCTATAAATCATTTAAAAAATTATTTGGGTACATTTGAATAATTTATAAAAACATGTTTGTTTGTTTGGCTTTTTTATGGCGCAAGAGCATCTGGGCTATACTGCGCCAAACATGGTAAAATCAAAGACTGTAGTAAAAGCCAGTACTTTTTAAAAATTTTAAAACGTGCGTATGGTCAGCATGGTCATTTAAAATGTCAGACAGTGATGAAGAGTTAAAAGTAAGAGCGCGGGCAAGTCTATAATAGGGGCATTGAGTTAATTAAAATGTATTAATCATGGGCATATAAAAACATTCATATGAAAATTAATTTATTTAATACCATGCAATTAATCATTAAATAATTGTTTATTTTCGTTTGCTGGATAAAGCCAGTCATTAAGGTATAGTAGGAGTCATAAATACAATCTGATCTTGATTTATCGATTTTCACGGGACCAGTGAAAATGATCGTTAAATCGAAGAATTTGTTAAATCGAGGGAACACACTTATCGGAACCAATGACGCACCCACGTGAGGGAGGGAGTAGGAGATATATCCTGGATTCTTCCATGGTCTAAAAATCTACATGCAAAAAACGTTAAAATAACAACTATTACATTAAAAAATAACAATATCTTGATGTTTTGCCTCTCCCCATCCCCTCGATCAAAATTATGGGTGCACTATTAATTGGAACTGAAATAAGAAATTATCGAAAAGGAGAACAATAAAAATGCTTACCAGCATTCTGAAGAATACATGTTAATTTTAATAAACATAAAACACAAGTATGTGCTTAATTACTGCTTCGAAAAGAAATCTTTGATTTGACGTTTGTTTTGATTTTTCTTGGGAGTTGGCATTTAACATTGCCTTTTCGATTTTTTCAAATGCATCGAAAAGATCACGCTTGACGTCAAAACGCAGTAAATTCTTTACACACTGTAAACCAGCATTCGTTTCAATCAAGTCAGTGGTTCCCGCCCAACCTGGGGAGATCGCGACCAGTATTCTGTGGGTCGCCGCAACTATTTTTGGTTGCAATTATTTTTATAAGGAATTTCATACCAAATGTTTCCAACGCTTTTATATTTCAACATGGCTACACACATTGCAATATTCTACTAATGGTTGTTAACTTTATATCTGTAATATACATTAATTTATATAATTAATATAATATAATATAATGTATATACTCTAGTATAATATAATGTATATAATTAATATAATATAATGTATATAATTAATATAATGTATATAATTAATATAATGTATAATTAATATATTGAATGTGTATATAATTAATATAATATAATATGTATAATTAATATAATATAATGTATATAATTAATATAAGATCAGTTTTCATTTAATGTGTTTATTTTACTCAGTTAAAAATGTTTTTATTATGAAAATGTGGCGACGGCGGACAGAGGGGGATCGCAGATCTTTTGGTTACTATAAAAGGGGTTCGCGGATTGCTTGGCTATTATAAAAGTAGTTCGCGATTTGAAAAAGTTTGGAAACGACTGAATTAAATAAACTCAACTGAATTCGATTTTCTGACAACAGTTGATTTTACAACTGAAATTCTGCTTGTAGTCCCCAAAGCAGAATATTTTGCAATGTTCTGCAACAAGCCTTCAGCTGATCAAAAATGTTCTGCAGGAGATGCATGTATATGCACGGGCACCGTTAGCGGGGGGGAGAAGGGGGACCCATTCCCCCCAATGTTGGTATTAGGGTTCCATGTCCCCTTCCAATTTCAAACAAAATGCCTTCTACTGGTATACTGTTCCCCCAATATTTTTACTCAAGATGAACCTACAAAAAACTAAGATCATGTTCAATAATTTTGTAGAGGAAACAAAAATACAAGTTGACAACATTGAGCTAGAAATTGCTGATTCATATATTTACCTTGGCCAGCTGATTTCAATGGATGGCAACATTATGAAAGAACTCAACAGACGTATTAAACTTGGCTGGAGTGCATTTGGAAGAAACAGTTTTATCCTGAAGGGGAAATTGCCTTTGTGTCTAAAAAGAAAGGTCTTCAACCAGTGTGTATTGCCAGTCCTCTCTTATGGATCAGAGACATGGAGTCTAACAGTTGGAGCAATACGAAAGTTACAGACAACGCAAAGGAGCATGGAGAGGTGCATGCTTGGAATAACTAGGAGAGATCGAAAAAGAAACACTTGGGTGAGAGAGCAAACTAGAGTAGAGGACATCATTGTTAAAGTAAAAAGATGATATATATATATATATATATACATACATACATTTTTAAATACTAGGAAACGTAAATTCCTTTTTAATGGAACTGCAGGCAATATAAGATGGGTTTTTTTAAGACCAAAAAATAAATTGGTTTACCCCGCGATTTTTCTGCAGTGAAGCTGTTCGTTCTGCAACATGCGTTACATCTTTCATCACATTCTGCTTTAGGGCTTGTAGCTACAGGCTAATGACGAAAAGTTATTGTTAAATCGAGGAAAATGTAACACAGGACTCAATATAAATTAATCCGAATCAATAAAATCAATTGTTAAATCAAGGATATCGTTAAATCAAGTATCGTTAAATCGAAGTTAGACTGTATAAAAAATTAGTTACATGTACACACGCACACATATTTATGTAAATCTCTTTAACCTACTCTGGTGAGTTAACTCTTTTTCAGCAACTAAAAAAAAATAACAAAAGCATACTTTCATAAAATTGGTTGATTTTTCTTACCTGCAGGTAGGTATATTAAGTAATTTAGGTGGGCTTCCATGTGCAGTGGTTTTTGGCGCCGTGCGACAATGTCACCCAATAGCGCTGAAATAACTGGCGCCGTGTGATGTTTCCCCACAAATCATCCACCTTTGAACAGGCACAATTATCAAAAGGGCGTCAATAGAAATCTTTGGCGCGGTTATTAACGCTGTGATTCAAATTACATCAATCACTACAGCTCATTGACGTCATGTAAACTTTCCAAAGTAATGGCGGACATCTTCCAAAACACACTTTATTCTTTTATAAACATTGACCTAAAAAAAAGGTATATATTACAGAACGATAAAGTGCTTCAAACCCCCTTGTCTTCTATAGGGCGGCCATGCTAGAATAGCAAAAAACATTTTTAAATAAATGTATCTGTACGATGGAATTCGAAAATATAGAAGAGTTGATCACCCTAATTATAAACGGTTCTCTCTCGAGAAGAACCAATGTTTTTGGAGTGATTCAGCCAACGGTGACGTCAATGTGGTTCAACCAGTGGACAATTGCCTCTGGAAAAAGCACGTCGACGATGTCAAACTCTTTTCCAGCAGTTGATTTAGCATGTTCCGATGCCTTACAGGAAGAAAATTGGGAACTACGCCTAGTAAACTACGCTTATATAAAGCTTTCCTACTTTCGAAGGTTCCCTATGTGTCTTCAGCTTTTGCCCTTTGTGCCAAAACACTGGCGGCCAACCTGAATATCATCCAGTCACAAATCTTCCGCATCTGCTACGGGATTCCTAGTTACGCCCACCTCGGAGTATTGTGGGCCGAAACATCTATTCTCTCTCTAGTCAGCAATGCGCTCACATCACTATTTCCATTGCAAAAATGATCTACTTGGCTCCATATCATAATATTCACTCTCATCTTCATTCCAGATTAGACTCATAGGAATTTTCATCCTTCTACAGAAACTCTGCGGAACTCGTAAAAGTTCCGTTTCAGCCATCTCGCATGTATATCATACACTGGCTGCTTACCTTCCCGCTGGTGTCCCCAGCAGGCAGTCCGTCAATGGTGAGGTCCTGTTGTCCACTGCTCTCGCAACAATTTACACACTCAATCTTCCTTCCTTTCAAATATTCACGGACGGCTCGTTTGACGCTGCCAACAATAAGGGAGGTGCATCACTTTATTTCCGGAGGTTCTTCTTCAAGTACCACATTAAAACATGTTTCTCTTCCACAGAGGCCTAGCTAAATGGCCTGTATGAAGCTATCAAATGAGTTTTTGGTCATTTTGGAAAGGCAGTCATCTTCTGCGATTCCCAAGCAGCCCTCTAAGGCCTGCTTGCTAACCCTACTTTGTGGGTGTGTCGTTCCATTATCCAGAATATCATTATCAAGGTTTCACGATGTACATCAGCTTACGAACGGGTTGCATTTTGTTGGATCCCGGGACATTGCGGACATCTCAACAACGAAACCATTGATATTGCTGCCCGTGAGGCCATGCGCGATACTTCGGCCTGCAGCGCTCTTTCTTCCCACGGTACGGCCTCTCCAGCTTCACCAGAAAAATAAAGCTTTCCCTGCTTTAAGAAATTTTATTACTCTTTTCTTCCCCATTGTGGGTCATCTCAGAATTCTGTTCCCGGTGCACAGTAAACCATCCTTCCTCAACAGGACTTTCACGCGACATATCCATACCCGCTTTCACCACCATCACTTGGGTATCTTCTTCATTAACAAACTGTTATTTTACCTACAGCAAGCACTGGCATCACTCTGCCAGTAGTGTACGAGTGGAGTTGAAGAAACCATTGAACACCTCCTACTGCATTATTCGGCATATAGCCTCTTCCGCAGGAACCTCTCGTCTCTACGTGCAGGAAACTTGGTCTCCCGGTCCCACCAGACCTAAAGGATCTGCTCATAGTCTACCACTGTCGCCACTTCCAACGTCTGGTTTTTCAGCCCTCCTCCGTTTCTTCGGCAGCATGGAGCGCTTTTTATTGCCCTTGTTGCCTCCTCGCTTTTCTTAATTTATGCTATCCTGGGCTGCTTGTGCCTCTCCGAACACTTTGTTTTATGACTGAACATTGTTCAAGCAGGTCCTTTTTTTTTCCCCTCCACATTGTATAGTTGGCGGACCTTGAGAAATGGGATCACCACCGTATTCTAATGGATTGAATCCAACTCAGGTCTTTCGATTGCATCTCTAATAAGAGCTGCTCCCTAGTGAAGAGTTGAGTCTCTGATCTCCATCTTTTGGACTTTATCCAATCCGTCCTGAAAATTCAGTGCCGCCAATTGGCCCAACGTCTGTATGTTTGCGCATGTGTAGATTTTTTGGAAAAGTTAGTCCAGCAGTTTCACGCTATTAGCAATTTTTTTTTCTTTTCCATAATTAACAACAACAACAACAACAGCAAACGGTGGTTTCCCAGGAAATTTTATATCAACCATATGGCAACATGGTTTTGTTTTGATTTTGAATTTGGTGCGGATGTTGAAGATTGCATTTTCGTAAAGTTCTAAAATAAACTCCAGCAATACGTGGAGTCCTAAATTTGACAGTATCTACAAATTTAAAGTATCTGCAATTTTAAAGTATCTACAAATTGAACAAAAGTTTTAGTAAGTCTGATGTTAATGCTGATACTTCGGGAAAACCCAAGTCCACTGCTTAACGGTAGCTTTGTGGTAACTAACGCATTAGTCTGTTATAGTGTTTCTCAATGTTTTTGTGGTTAGACATGGGCGTCGTTTGTGAAGGGTAGGGGGGGGGTTCAATCCCCCCACTAGAATTGAAATATATGCAATATTTTTAATACATTAAAAGGTTAAAGTGGTTAATCGCTTCGGGTTAACATTGGCAAAGAAATGCCCCACCCTGTAATTTACCTTAACGGCGCCCTTGTGGTTAAGGCTCCTTGTTGAGTTTCATTCATAACAGTGGCATAAAAAGAAACGGAAACGGCTGGCTATGATGAATCATAGCCAGTCAAACATATCTAAGCTTTTACAGCTTCCATGTAGATGAGTGTGATGAAAAAATTCCATTTTTTTAGATTGGATAAAGGTTCACATAATCAAGAGTCGTTACCCAAAGCCTGTATCGTTAACCAAGTTTTGTTTTTTTTTTAGCAGCCACTCATTAACTCAATATATTATTATCGTAGATTGTTGTTAACCAAGGCACCACTGCACTGTCCTTATCAACTTTTTCAGGACTTGCCAGTCGTTTTTTCCACGTTTTGGGTCCCCCCTTTCCTCATTAGGCTCCATTTTCAGGGTTTACGCAGCATTGCTCTTTTTTTAAATGCAGGAAAACGTATTTATATATGATAACATGTACATCACATACAATTTCTACTCCCCATTAAGCAGTGTTGCCATTGCATAGGTTAAAAACTCTTTTAGGTTGATGAGAGATTTGGCATATTGGTGGTGGTGTCTCTAGTTGTAAAAGGTTTTCCCAGACAGATTTCTCTGGGGCATTTGTATTTTCTCCAAAACTAATGAAGCAATCAGTAGCCAATTTTTAAATAATTTAGTATTGCCTTAATGTTACTTTTTTTTTTTTTATTAGTAATAATTTTATTTGTGAGTCAACTGCTCCCCATAGCCCACAAGAGGCCATATGGCTCCTATTGGGAACCACTGGTCTATCGCAATGTTAATCTGAGTATGATTCCATTGGTGTAATTAGTGGATCGGAGCATAGCCCGCTGAGAAAAATGAAAATTACAAATAATCCCCTTCCCACTAGACATCCACTGAATCATGAAAAGTTTTGGGTCCTTAGTTTTATAAACACTGCAATTTTATGTAAGTTTTTCTCATTTTTAATAGTTCGATTTTTTTTTTTCATGATTTTCCAAAATAGCTGAAATGTAATGGTCATTTCATGTCTGCTATGTTTAATAGCCAAGGTTACTGTGTTTCACAGTAATTCTTATACAGGGCCCAAAATTTCAGCTCAGAATACACTCGCCAAAAAAAAAAAAATTAACTCGCCATAAAGTAGGGTTGCCATATTCTATTTTTTACGTATTTTGGGAATTTTTTCCCAATTATTTGAAATGCTTTTACAAATATGCATAAAATAATTTTATGTAATAAAATGGTCTCGTATATCATCATATCTCATAATCATCTATAATTCAAAAACATTTTAATGTATTGCATTTGAGATTTCAGAAAGATTAAAATGTCTAAGAACATAAATGTGTAGAGTCAATTCAAAAAATGTTTTGTTCAATTTTTGAGGTCATGACTAATATGATTTTGTGTATCTTTGCCTGTCAGTACTAAAGTACCACTTGTCGATAACATCATCTGGATTAAAGTTTTAAATATCTGGTCCATTTATAGATATTGTTAGGTCACCCATAGTGTTTGTTGCTAATGCATTCCTATATGCAGTTTTAATTCTGTTCAATGAACTAAAACCTCTCTCACACATGCAACTGTGCAAGGGGGCAAAATAGCAAACAATGCAGTTCGCCACAAGGAGAAGAGTTGTAAATCTATCAGGATTTTCATTAATTCTCTTCAGAGCTTCTTGAGAATTCAAAGATGAGGTGGTCAGCTTGTATTCTGCCAATTCTGAAAGAAGATTCCTTTTATTGTGCCAATCATTTGAATAGATGTGTTTTCCTAAAGTGTCTATTTCATGCAGTCTGTAATTTAAAAGATCACCTCGAGGTGGCCATTGCAAGCTATCAAAGATATGCATTGATTGTATCAAGTCATTTGACACTGGTTCTAGCCCGCTTTGCAAGTGTAATTTTAAATATGATATTAATTTTTCTTTTATGCTTTGGAATTTTTTCTTCTCCTGCATTGATGTTAGCAAGTTGTATGTCTTTACACATTCCTGATAATGAAATATTTTCCAAAAACTGTTGTTCCCTTAGGCCTGCTGCATTTTCTAACTTACTCAGTGGATGCAATGCTCATTCTTCGCATTTTCCCTTCAAAGCAGGAAGCACAAAATGCGAACTTTGTAAGGAAATATTTAATGGCTTGAGCATTCCATAGAAATAAACCAGAGAGTGCAAGAGCTTCACAAACTGGAACAGTTTTAATAACTTTAACGATCCTTTTGTTTTTGAGGCATCTGGATCATAGTTTACAACAGACTGTTTTCTAAATCAAGGAAAACAGCTTTCCAGGAATCACATAATGCCTAAAGAACTTTTTCTCTGCTTAGTATCTACTGTACACTGTGCATATCCCTTAACTTGAATAATTTTTCACCAAGGACTTTTAAAGTTTCCTGTAATTTATGAAATCGTTTGGCTGAACCATTATAAAATTTACATACACACTTCACAGTATTTCCAAAAGACTATGTAATCGTTTTGCAAGAGTCTAAAATTGGAAGTTGTAATCTGTGTGCTATACAGTGGATGCTTATAAAATTAACACAGACTTCTTTTATTCTAACACAAAGGCCAGATTTATATCCAACCATATTTGCTGCTCCATCGGTCTCTAACCCAATAATGTGCATTTTATTTTTGTAGTTTTCTGCACCAATACACTTATTTATCAAATCAGTCAGTTCTATAAAATAACCTTCTGAAGTGGCTGATGAAAGATCAATAACACCTAAAAAATCTTCCATTATAATTCCGTTTTCTATGTACCTGATATAAACCATTGCATGTTCCATAGCAGTTCTCTCTGTCGAACCGTCAATCATAATACTAATGAACTGGGATTTTTTAAATTGTACTTCTAATCGATTTCTGAGCATTTCAGCAATATAGCGAACAAACATTCTGCATGCCATTTCATTGCAATATTTACTTAACATCTTCACCTCCAGTTTTGTTGCTAAAGGCAAAAGACCTTCAAAATCTGCAAAAAGTTTATTATGTTTAGCAATGTAATAGGAAATATTAAACGATTTTTTCATGTGAGAAAATATTTCTTTGTCCATTTTTTTAATGCATTCAGCCATGGTTGACTCCGTGGATGCAGCTTTAGCTTTACGTTGTTCAAGTGCAGCTGTATAAACTCTGCTTTTGTCGTGAAATATAAAAGTTTCCCTTTTAAAAGACGCACTAAATCCTTTGATCCATTTCCAAGCAACTTTCTGCAATACTTACAACTCACTGTGTTAGACACTTCGTCAAACAATATCCAATCAATGTGTTTTCCCCATGGAGAATTAAACTTCTGTTATTTTTTTTAAAATTTTTTCATTGGAAATATCTTTGTCCTCCAATTTATGTTCTGAATTAGATGAAATGCCAATGTGCATAACTTCGTTGTCATTTGAAACGACTATTTCCGAATTACTGTTCTCGACAAGATTCTTCCTTACTACGTCATTGGAAGCACGAAACTTCGGCGTTTTCGTAAAAAACTGAGAAAGTGTTGACTGTTTTTCAGTCATTATGAAACAAAATTAATGCAGGAATACGCTACACTGGCAGTATCTGAAACAGTGCTCGTTTCATGCTTGTTTGAACCACATGGTCAAGGAACCCCCACTCCCACCGATGGTGATGATAACGAGATCAGAAATGCTCCGTAAGATACTTTTTTTTTGTCTGACAAAGATTTGTGATTGACGTTTCAAGTGGAATGGCTGTTAGAACTAATTTTTTAAAGGAGAAAATACCGATGAGTAAAAATCAGGCCTGTAGCTAGAGGGAGAAGTTAGGAGGGACAGACGAAAATTGAGGTTGGGGAAAATTTTTGCATTTTAATCTGCTATTTAGTATGGCATTTTCACAATTTCATTGAACGGTGAGTTTTCTCCTCCTCCCCCTTCCATTATATACTACTCCGTAGTCATGGCACCAGACTTCAATGCTAAAAAATCATGTGATCGCGGCATGAACAAAGCCAAATCGCTTGGCGTCGATCATCTTAATCTCGAGCAGGAAATGGGCGTTTTCTGGTGAAAACGGTGGAATGGGTAGGCGAGGCACGTTCAAGTAAATTGTTGGTTAGCCGATTCATGTAATAATATGGTTTTTTTTTAAAGAATTCCATCTATAAGTAGACCAAATTTTCACTCGCCAAAGTAAAAATTTTGCTTGCCAATGGCGAGTGGAAATTTTGTGCCCCTACTTATATATTTTTATATGTACATACCTTTAACTTTTTTTTTCCCAATTTAAGTGACATTGTCATGACAAGTTGCAGTGGACAGAACTTCATCGATCTGCTGAAAAAAATCGGCTATCCTGGTGCGGGATCACTTAATGCTTCCAGTTTTGATTGGATGTTTGAAGAAAAGGAATTAATCCCATTCCTCGAAACTATGATATCAAGAAGAAATATATCATCGTAGCTCTAATTAGTTGAGTACCGTGCTTCTTTCTTTGTGCTTTGCATGGTTAGTTTTTGTAGATGTAATGCTTGATCATTTCACAGTTGCTAATGCTTGATCATTTACAGCAATGTTTGCATCAACACACTCAATAAGACGACAAAACGATATTCTTGTTTTGTTGCGAATCGCCATTTGATTATTGCTTCAAAACACAGGGTTTACTTAGGATTATTAGTGGTGTATTTAAAATATTTTCTGTAGTCACGTTTTTATTATGCTGTAATTGCAATGAAACCTGTCTAAATCGGAATCTCCACAAAGTGTAAACCTGCTCAAAATGGAATTTTTTTACGGTCCCTTCAGAAGTCAATGGTAGTTAACATTAGCTACGGAAACTGTCTAACACGAAAACGGAAAGAAATATTTAGTCCTGTCAAAGAAAAAAACTGTATAAAACAAAAATTCTCCAGAATGCAGAAAATTTTCTCAGCAGAAAAAGGGAAGTCAGTGACAAATAGCGAAGTGGAGAACGTAAGCAAGACATTTTACAGATACAGAATATCCTTACCTAACCATCCTTTTGCACATATCCCCCCTCCCCTCCCTTCTTAAATAAAAACGTTCATTGTTAACGAGATCAAAATGTCATATCGAATTTATTAATTCATGAATAAATTCCCAGCAAGAGAAAGTATAAATGGTTATCCATTGGGAAGTCCACTCACACATCCCAAAAAAAACACTATTTGTATGGGAAAATACTTCTCAAGAATAATTAGTTCTTGAGTTAGTTTGTTCTTGGTGATTGCAAATTCAAATAAAAGAATGTTCTTGAAACTTATAGTCACAATTTAAGCTTCTGCGATATACTTTTTGCATGGAATAGGTACGTACAGTTAGCATGGAAGTTTGTACTATATCGATCATAGCTACTAAGAATGCAAAATCAAAATTAATAAATGTAAAAGTGATAAACATTTTTACCAAGAGGAAAATAAATTTGGTTACTCAGTTCGCCAGATGATACAAAATAAAAAATTACCATACGAAGTTAACTCTTACCACTGAACTCAACTATGTATGTATTTACTATTTTGCATGTAACCTCGATGAAAACGAAACCTGCATAATACAGAAATTTTTCCGTGAGTTTTTAGTTCATGGAGTTTAGTTAGACAGTTTCACTGTATATTTATGAGCATGTTTTATTTTTAGGTACAAAGAATTTCAAACCTGCGAAATTCTGGATGCAAGTCAAGCCGAAAAAAGGAAAACCAATATCGAGAATGCCACTGCTAACAAGAACACTGAGTTTGTAGTCTATGGTTATTACATTATATTTGTTCGTAATGGAAACATTGCTTCTTTCTTGTCACTTAGTTATTTAATACTTATTAATTATACAGAGTGATTCAAAACTAATGGAACAAACTGAAAGGGGTGGTAAAGGACATCAAATAAGCCATATTTGGCGAAATCACGTCCGCAAAGGATCCGATTTGGCTGTAGAGTGAAAGTATTATTTACATCCACATAATTGCTACGTAGGCAATTACATGAACAAAAAAATTTTTTTGACGCATAATTTAAGTGATTGACCTAATAATGCAGCAGATTAAAAAAAATTAAAAAATTCCCTTCCCTGGCCCTGAGTAGTGTTGCCATTTAGTCATCACAGGTATGGAAAATGATTCTTTTACCATACTGGAGGCAACTGGAAATTGTCAAGCATGCGTAATAGGTGAAGGGCATCAAAAGAAACAACTTTAATCCAGAGAACCAGTGTCTGAAGATGAGCCGTTCTGGAACCACAGGGATGTTATTATTTGCATCCACATTAGTTAATCATGTAACAAAATTTGGAAAATTTGCCGTTCCGGCCTAGAACCATATTGGAAATAATTCCACCACTTACTATGGTCCAAAATAACTTCCCATGGCCAAATTAATGCAATTCGAGAATTTATGGGCCATGAATTCCCCAATTGCATAAATTTGGCCATGGGAAGTTGTTCTTGGTGTTGTTGCACAATGGTGCTGTCCTTGGTGCTCCAAGACATTTGCTGTCCTTTCGCTGTATAAACATTAGGATGACTCCTTGTCCCGTCTTTAATTTGAATCGTAATTAATCCTGTCATATTTAATCGTCTTTAATCCCATTGTTAATTTGAATCATTGTATTTCCTCCGAATTCTTTCAGAAGGGAGATTTCTGAATTGAAGGAAGACATCGCCGAAATGGAAAATTGCGTTGAGAAACTTGAACTGCAAAAAGACAACTTGAAGTGAGTTATTCAATGCTTTTAGTCATCATTTTGAAAATTTCTCTCCTTGTTTATTCGTATTTATACAGGGTTTGTCACAAAAGTTCAACTCGGAGACAATGAGCGCGGTGTGGGTTGACGCGTTGTCATGGTGCAAGATCCAATTGTCGCGAATTTCGTTTCGGACGCGTCGAACCCTGTTGCGCAACCGTTTGAGCACTTCACAGTAAAACTCCTTGTTGACTGTTTGTCCTTGTGGCACGAATTCACTGTGAACCATTGGTTCCTTTCTCTGCCAAAACACAATGTATACGCCTCATTTCACTCTGCTTATCCTGTTTTTGCAGGAGACTCCTTGGTGTGCCACTCGCTGCTCTGGCGCTTTGATTCGGGATCGTACTGAAAAATCCACGTCTCGTCCCCTGTGATCACTCTGTCCAAAAATTCTGGGTCCGTTTCGTAGCGTTCATGCAATTCCTGGCACTTCAACAAACGCTGCTCCTTCATCTCACTCGTCAGGACTTTTGGCACCATTTTCGAGCAGACTTTCCTCATTTGAAGATCCTCCGTTAAAATGCGATGAACGATTGTTTTGGGTATTCCACACTCCTCTGCAATCACCCGAACACTTAATCGTCGGTCATTGTCCAAAACTTGACGCACTTTTTGCACCGAGTCGTCCGTTTGTGATGTCGACGGGCGTCCAGAGCGGTCGTCGTCGTTGACGGACTCCCGACCTTCCCGGAACCGCTTGTGCCACATGAAAGTTTGGCTTTTTTTCATCGCCCCGTCACCGTAGGCTTTCCGAAGCATTTCGAGTGTCTCCGCCCCGTTTTTACCCAGTTTCACACAAAATTTGATTGCATAACGCTGCTCCAAAAACTGGTCCATTTTTTGATCGACGAGGGTGCAGTAGATACCTCTGCGCGGAGCGTGACCCTGCCTCAACAACTGCCCGCAGGCGACTGATACCGGTCTCGTTTCCAAGCTCAGATCCCCCACCAACTTCTCCGCCCCGTCAGCCAGCGTTGCCAACTACAAAAAATCATTCCGGGAACTTCTGGGACAAACCCTGTATGTGTGTAAAAAGCTTTAGAGTTCCTCGAAATCATATTTTCATATATTATGATACTGCAGTCGGAATCATCGGCTCTTTCTGAAGTGATATACAGCATGACCATCATTTCCGTGCACTAGAAAATAAAATTTAATATATCTAACAGTGTGTGAAATATTTTCATTAAGAATCGAATTGCTTGAAAATTGTGAATTAGATTCCTCACAAGCTTTGTTGCATATACATATGTGGGTCTCTCTCTCTCTCTCTCTCTCTCTTTTTTCTCTTTAAACCATGGATCCTGTGCCAGATGTCTCAGTGAACAATGTCAGGCATTAAAACTTTAAACAAAAGAGAAATGGGTTATGTCTATCCTGTCTTCTACTTTTGTGTAACGTGGTAACTGAACCATCGCTCTTAACCCTTAAAGTGTGCAGCGTAGTATTGCAGACACCATGGCACTGCAGTTTCACAGTGGTAATGCGTTCGCCTAGTGTGTCGCTAACGCAGGTTCGACTCCCGACGGTGCAAAGATCGCATTGCTCACTGTAGTTCAGGGTTTGGTTCCATGGGTCTTGAGAGATTTGGATTCCTCTGAAAACAGTCAGTCCTGGTGCAACATGACCATTGTAGTCCTTGAGCCATAAAACCACAAACATGAACAAGAATTGCAGACACTATACTGCCACCAGGTGTCAGTGTTAATTCCAAAGTAAAAAGACTCAAAGTAGGAATACTATGACTCTTGTCAGACTTGTTGTATGTACCATATGTAGTTGGAAATTATGGCCATTGTTGTAACTGCCAAATGACTTCGTCTAATGCAGCCTTGAAATATCATTTCTTGGTCAACAAATGTGACTAGGCTCTTATGGAACTTCATGGTCAACTATCTTGTCATCTTTCACCATACTGCTTCCCGATCAAATGATACAGTGCCTCAATTATTCCATGATTATTGCTGCGTGCTTCATGAGCCACTAAACTGTTTTCTGATTTCAGCTTTATTGTGTGCCACGGCATGGAGGTCACAGTAGGTCTTATCAGTCTGATCTTAGATGGCCCGCAGTCATTGAATACAAAATTTGAATCGGATTATTTTATCAATAAGAATCTCCCCATTGGTTGAAATCCAAGAACTGTAGACCAATGACAATCCACCTGTCTTCTTTCTCACAGTGATATTCCAAGTATTGTTCTAGAACTGGCTGACAACCTTTTCGTGGGAATATAGAACTCCTTGTTGTGGGTCTCTTAATAACAACATTCTAATTAAGGACTATTCCTATTTAATGGCATTATTTTACACTCCTAGCAAATGTTCCGTAGAATTATATACATTTCGATTAATGTCATTTTCTTTTTAACGATGTTTTTTGTGTATCGCTTGAAGATCATTAACAGGGAAAATCACTGTACTTAGTAATATACATCTTCTTATAAGAGATTTACGTTTCGTCGTTTTTTAAGATTTTGTTTAATAATGCATGACACATTGAAAATACTGCTGTTTGTATCACTGCTCTAGAACAAATTCATTAGTGTATCAATTGCATCTCGAACATTAAAGTGAGATAGTGAAAAAACTCCCTTCAGAGTTCCTCCCAGTTATTTATTTGTTCACTTGCGATATGGAAGGGGGTAACCGATGTTGTCCTCACGGTTTTTCTGAAAAAACAAAATCTAAATTTTTTTTTTTTTTTCCCCCAACAATTATCAGTGGGCCGTATGTTGGACAACCCTGATCTAAAGCCTTCCTTCTCCACTCTCTTATTCCTGACAACAACGTACAAAGATTGACCAGGGCTTACCATAACTAGTAAAATTTGACACTGGTCGGAATATACGAAATACAAATGAAGAAGGTAAAAGACATTTACCATCTGCAAAAATATTCGCAACGTTTCGAGAACTACTGTTCCCTTCATCAAGCGAAAGTGTCAAGGAAGTGTAGGCGTTCGGTATTTATACCCCAACTTTGGTTTTTCCCCCAAAGCTATCCTGCAGTTAGGTCCCTCCCCCACTGTCTGAATCCTGTTTTCCCTAGAAAAATGCAGTAAGATTCACACTTCAGTTCACCGCCTTACGACGCATTCGGAAAGTCTCCCAAGACTCCAGAAAAAGTCTACAATAGTGAAAAGTCATTTTTTTATGAAGAGAACTTTTGTATTTCAATCAGGAGCATGACCTCTATCCCATATATGTTCTGCCATAAAATGTCATCTCACTTTATTCCTATTTCCCTTTTAGGTTTTCCTTCATTCCATACAGCCAGCTTTTCTTCAGCTTTTTGGATTGTTTTTTCATAATTATCTTGACTATTCTAATCTCTTTCACTCTTTTCATATGCTTGAGTCATCTAAATCTATTTTTCTTTATTTCCATTACAAACTCTAGTCATTATACAAATAATATGCAGTGAAACCCGCCTGTAACAGTACTACCTATAATG
>QLNU02013614.1:8834780-8863357 GCA_006491805.2 Dysdera silvatica
ACATTGTTGAATTAGAGGGGAAAATATTCAACAATAAAGACTTTGCTTGTAAGTGGAACTACTGGGGTTTTTTTTTTTGTTTTTGTTTTTTCAGAATTTGTTATTTTGATAGCTAACACCTTTTTTATACATTTCCTCATTTTCATGTTTACTTTTAGATAATATAATAGCTATTGAAAGCTTGTGAGGTGACGTAATTTTGTTCCAGCACCTCGATATAAATCTGCTCTGTATGGAACTTGTTTGTACATCATAGACATGCACAGTTGAGCTCCATTGAGAATTCAGTTATATCGAGACTTCGTCGGAAAACTGCTTCACCTTGCCAGTTGCTATTGGTAATCTCCTCGACGAAGCTTAACTGAGGGGCATTTTGGTTTAATGTGTGCTTCTCTTTGTGGATGGAGAGAGGTTAAGCACTTTTTAAATCAGTTTTAATAATTTGTGTATATCTAATAAAATTTTTATTTCGATTTAAAAAAGACATTTAACATTATAATGAAATGTAATTTAGTAAATGTATTCCAACATGTTTCATCAGGTTTAACTAGTCTTTATGGACTTTATTAACTGGACGCAAGTTTTGGAATCCATGTTTCCGGTATCAGTTCTATCTGACTTCTCTCTCAGTGCAAAAAAAAATGCTGTATCTCATAACAGATGCTCTTGGTATATATTTTCATGATCAAATGTTGGAAGATTTAGGCTCCACACTTTTTACTATTTCATATGATAAAATGACTAATATTGAAAACAAAAAAGAGTTGCAAATCCCTGTTCGTTATTGGTCAGAAACCAGAACTGAAGTTGTTTCCCAACATTTGGGAACCATCTTTCTTGGTAAAGCTGATGCAGTTGCACATTCTGAGATTTCCTCAGCAATTAGTCGTGCAAATCTACTTTTAAATAACCTGTTAATGATAGGCTCTGATGGACCTAACGTTAACAAAAAGGTGCATAGACTATTCAACAAGGATCTTTTACAAATGAGGTCCAAAGACTTAGTTAATATTGGAACACGCCCAATCCACACAGTTCACAATGCATTCCTTAAAGCTCTTGAAACTTTCGGTGAGAATGATATATCCACTTTGGTGACAAACATTCACAACTGTTTTGGTGATTGGCCATTAAGGTGGCAAGATTTTGAAACTATCCAGAATGAACTCAAACTGCCAACACATAAATTCATTAAACATATTTCTTCAGGTGGTTAACTTTTATTGATGCTGCCAAAAGACTGACTGAGCAATGGTCTGCTGTTCATAAGTGTTTTTTGAAATTCGTACCTGCAAGGAAAAGTAATGACACTATTCAGAGAAGCTCTTATAAAAAAAAAATGTTGATGAATTATTAAATGAACCTGTGATGTTGGCGGACCTCCACTTTACTGTTTCATCTGCTGAGCTATTTCAGGCCTTCATTAAAACTTTTCAAAGTAATCGTCCACTGGTTCATATTCCGTTTTCGCAACTGCTCTCAGTAGTTCAGAAGTTGACAGGTCGCATTTGTTGATCATCTGCTCTGAAAAATTTACACATGTTTGACTGGGGAAATGTGAACTTATTTCGGCAGAACTGTCGTCTATTAATATGTCTGGAGAAGTTGAGAAAAAAGTTTCTTTGATAGGTCAGAAAGGTAAAATGACTTTTCAAATGTGTGTCCAATCACATTATATTGCTGGTTGTATGCACCTTATCAAGAAAGCTCTCACACCTTCATTGAGGCTTAAAAAAGCTCTTGGGTGTTTACAGAAGTTAGAAAGAAAAACAGAGAGAAGCTGTCGATAGATTGCGATGGTTTAGTTGCAAGAGTTCTTCCCTTGGATATTGGTGAAGATAGTCTCCTAGGTGAGTGGAAATGTCTTCAAGTGGAAAGTGGAAAAGCAGATGCAATTGAGTATTGGAGACACTTTTTTGCTCTAAAAACCACTGATGGATCTCCCAAGTATCCTATTATTTCCAAGGTGGTGAAAGCAGCATTATGCCTTTCACATGGAAATGCTGATATTGAAAGACGATTTTCTGTTTCCAAGTTAATTCTTGATGTTAGTCCACAAATGTCTCTCAGAACATTGAATTCAATTCTGGTCATCAAAGATGGAATGAAGCAATATAAAAATAACCCTTTTTTTTTTTTGTACCAATTATCAAGAAATCGATATCTTTGTCACATAATGACAATAAGCATTACCAAGCATATCTGGGGGAGCAAAGGTGACCGAAAGAAAAAGAAGAGCAGTTGAATATAGAAAAAGAGAAACAACGGAGGGAAGAGGAACAAAAATTGAAGGAGGCAGAGATTTCCAAGAAAAAAATTCAATGCTTGGAATGTACTCTTAAAAACAAAAACGAAAACTTTGAAACCACCAGAGAATCAGCAGATGTTTCTTTGATAATGCTACAGAAAAGCTGAAAAAAAAAGTTCGGAGTGGAGTAAGGTGACCTTGTACAGATTCAAGTAGTCAAAGAAATACTAGAGGGTTTTCGATTGATGAAAAACTATGAAAAGAAATAATACAAAACAGTTCAAGAGCTCCAAACTGATGTTGAAAAAAGGAAAAGCACTCTAATTACCAACTTCTATCATAAAAAGTTTAAAACAGAATAGTTTTGTTTTTTGGTTTGTTTGGGTTTTGTTTTTTTTTTCGGTTTTATAATAACTCTTCAAAATCAAAATTTAAAAATAGTGAAAAGATTTAGTAATTCTAAAAATTTAGACTCTTTCAAAGAATATTTAAACGAACATGTGGATTTTTTTAATATTTAAAAGGATTTGCTCTCATTTTCTTTAATAGATATCTATGTTTTAATGTTTAACGTATTTATTTTATTATTTTGTTTTTTGGGACTGTCCTTGTTGGGTCCTAAAACCAGTTGAAATCCTAGATTTTGTATGTATGTATTTGTAATTTTATTGTTTTCTGTAAATCTTATTTTGTATTGAAATAAAGAAAATGTTGGCCATACCCCATCTATGTTCAAAACGAAATAACGGTTTTTATTGTATCTGGAAGAATTTTGAAATTAACTTTGCTAGATCTAATAAATTAACATTTCGTTCTGAACTTAACCAGCCTTTTGGTAGGGGATTTTAATTTTTAAAAAATTGTTTTCAGGGATGTCCATGCCAAAACAGTCTCTTTTTGTCTCCTTTTTAATAATTTTAATCACCAAAATAGCTATTTTTTACTTCTAAACCCATTTCTATCCCTGATGTTACTGTCAAAGTATGAAATGTGAGCATTGTATAGAATGCCTGGACGTTTTTAGGCAGAGTATGAAATAGCTATTTTATTTTAATATTTTGCATACTTTGCCTAGGCATTCTATAGAATGCCTAGGCAAAATATGAAATAGGTCAAATAGTGATATATTGCTCGAAACTGCATAAATAATATAAAAAGCACAAATTGTTGCAGTTAAATTTTAATACATTGACAGCCTTTCAATGACATGTAGGCCATTTTCTTCAGAATGAATGCTACTAATTTGTTGGCCAATGATGTCGGCAAACATTAACATCATGTAGCATGTAAATCCATTGAAAATTAAAATTATAAATTAAATTAAAAATTGGAGACTTCTTTGGTTGTAGAATAAGAAAAAAATAAAGTCTATGGAAAACGTCAATGTAGTATTATAAAAAATAAGAAGGTAATTAAAGAAAAGGGGTTAAAAATTGAAATAAAAGCAAAATTGAAAGTAAAAACAACTGTCCATTAATTTCTCTTTTATTTCAGTTTTCAACCCCTTTTTCTTATTGTTAAGCTACTACATTGATGTTTTCCGTAGACTGACTTTATTTTTTTCTTACTCTGCAATCAGAGAAGCCTCCAATTCTTAATTTTCTATTTTAATTTTTTTTATAGTTTCCATTTTCAACAGATTTACGTGCTGCATTATGTTAATGTTCATTCACATTGTTAGTCAACGTGTTAGTTGTATCTATTCCGAAAAAAAATAGCCTACATGCTATTGAAACGGCTGTCAATGTATTAAAATTCAACTGCAAGAATTTTTTTCGTTATTTATATAAAGTATGAAATGACTATTTTTTTTTAATATTTTATGATTAATGATGTTTCTAATGTCATGTTGCAAGGCACATGACTTCCGATGCTTGCCTTAGATGTCATGTGACAAAGCAGGTGACTTCTGATACTCATTTATGTAAAACTTATTATTACTTTTTATCAAGGGCGGATGCAGAAATCTTTCAGGTGGGGGGCGCGATTTGTTTCTAATTCCTAGTTTTAGCTAGGTATCCGGTACGTTCCATTTCATTTTCCATGATATAATCCCAGCTCAAGGGCAGGGGCAATTGTCCCATGTCCCCTTGGACCTTCCAGTACTTATTATTATTACCATTACTTATATCACTATTGTTTATCATTAGTATTGCTAGTATTTATTATTATTTCTATTATCTATTTACTATTAATTTATAGACATTCTATAGAATGCTTAGACGTTTTTAGGCAAGGTATTTAATGTCCATTTCATTCTAATATTTTATATTAATAAGATATTATTTATACATTATTACATTATATTTTATATATATTTATAATGTAATAATGTATATATATTCATTTTATATGTACATTATTACATTAATAAGATATAGCAGCTGTTTTCGTTAGTAATAATAATAAGCACTGGCGGATCCGAAGGGGAGGCCATGATGCAATTGCACCCCACACACACAAGCCAGGAGTATATAATTGAAAATGAAAAGCACCGGACACTTAGCTAAACATAGGAATCAGAACCAAATCAGCCTCCACTCCTGAAAGATTTCGGGATCCACTCTTGATAATAATTAATAGTAATAATAGGTAATAAATTTCACATTAATAACCATCGAAAGTCACATGCCCTATCACATGACGTCTGAGGGGAGCTTCGGAAGTCACACGTTTTGCCACGTGACATTAAAAACATCATTAATCGTAAAATATTAAAATAAAATAGATATTTCATACCTTGCCTGGATTTCACACTTTGCCAGTAACATACATATATATATAATTGTAGCCTTAAGTCTTGCCGGTAACATATATATAATTGTATCCTAAGTTTTCTAATTATGCAGTTAATCTTGTCCTTGTGAGTTTTTGTTTAATATCATGCGAAAGATATTTCCGTAACTACGGAACACTGGTTCGTAGCATCAAAATTAGGTTTAGCTTTACGATAACTCGTTTAGCTGCTGCTGTTAAGAATTTTACCTGGTTTTAAATGTTTTTTGGCTGTCTTTATTTTATTTATTTGATGATTATTTTACCATCTATTTTTCCATTACTAGTTCATTACCACTGTAAGTGGAACTGTGAATCTCGTTAGAGAGCTCGATGCTCTGTTGAATCAACAGCCTGATGATGCCATGATTAAACCTTCAAAAGCAGTTTTCCAAGTACCTATTCAACATTACTTAGACACGGAAACCAACATGCTCGAGAGCATCAATACGTACCTGAACGACAGCTTCCAAAAGGTAAATAAAAAATACATTTTTAAATTATACAGTAAAACCTCTCTACAACACTATTATACGGACCGAGAAAAATTATCGTTGTAGAGGGATTTATCGTTATATCGGATATCGTTGTTGGAATGTTTTATGTGTATAATGTTACTTGAAGTGTCAATCGTATGTATCGTCTCACCGTGCTTGCCTCAGAATGACGGTTGTCCTTGCGCCATAGAAATGCAATCTGCTTGAAGTGTCCAAAAAGAACAAAAACAAAATTTTTTTTAACCGATGTAATGTGTATTGCTAATTCTCTCTCAAAAATCATACGGAGTATCTAATTAAAAAAGCAATGCCTAAATTACAAACAACCCAAACAGGTGTGAAATAACTAAGAGAAATCGAAATGCTTGGGTGAAAAAGCAAATGAGTTATAAGGACATCATGGTTAAACTAAGACAGTCCAACTGCGTAGCACTCTACTGGATATATCACAAGGAGAACTGGATTCTAAACACCGATCAGATATCTTAGAAATGTTTGTAGACTAGATCGGTAGATGAAAACGGGTTGGGAACCACTTGTGGAAAGGCACATTCATCCATCAGTGGATAGATAATAATAGGATGATAGATGACGATATGCAGTTAAACCTCGTTAATGTGAATTCTCATGATAGAAAAAAAAAAAATTGTGTTAAAAGTAGTTTACGTTATCAAGAAAGGATAGGATTATACTACTACAATGAGTAAAATTTGTCACTGGTTGATAATCATACTATGTACAGTTTGACGTGGATTCAGAAAGTGGTTCATGCTAATCATACATTAACAAGGTTTTATTGTATATAGTAGAACCTATCTATCTCGAGAATCTCGCAGAAGCAAAAAAAAAAAAGAGAGAGATACAAGGTTTCTATATACTTTATATATAATACACATAGAATTTAGGCTGGAAATACCTAAATTTCGAGATAAACAGGTTCTGCTGTACCCTATTACTTTTTCTATATTTGGAAGGGGAGATACTCGTTCTCGATATTTCTTTGTTTTGTAAATAAATATTATAATCGTGAAAGTCACTTTGTTGTGTGGGCACTTTCGTATGCAAGCAACATTTCATGAAAAACTGGTGTAGTATAGCTTAGATGGCATTAATGGCTGGATTGAATATATGCTATGGAATAACATGCATCTCTATCTTCCCCCCTCACTTCCCCGTTTGTTTGTTGATTACTTACATGCCATGTTATAGCAACCTTTTTACCTTTTTTGCGTTAAACTCTCTAGAGCTATGGAAAGAATGAATTATCTCATATATATTATCTAAAGTATATAATTAATATATTTTTGTGTTCAAAGCATAATTGGCATTCTGGAGTTTTAACTTCGTTAAGTTGGCGAATAAAGTTGTATTGCCATTTAGGCTTATATATTCTCACTGGGAAAGGATGTCTGATGCCTGTAGCACAATGATACAGCACTTGACCTGAAATCAAGAGGTTGGGGGTTCGTATCCCACCAGGAGTTGACTTTCTTTTCTTTGCGAGCAATTAATAATCTCTTTACATCTTGAGGTTTGGTGTACTACAAGTGATCATAGTGCTCATGGTTCACTGCTTATGGAGAAAGCCAATTAATTCTACTGATGTTATATCAATAATTTGGCAATGACTATGAGAATCATAGAAGCATAATTTTTCCAGAACTTAATTAAAAAATGTGTGCTAGGGTAACTATAATAGACTGTAACGAATATTAAGCTTTGTTCAAGTGGGAAATTTATAACACGCTGATCTCATACTTCTTAACATTTTTTTTAGTGTATTGCCAAAGTAAATGATTCATATGTTGAAGGCATTCCTGGTAAGCTTATTGACGAAACACATTCTACAGAAGTGCAGGTCAAGCAAGCAGCAGAAGCTCTTCGTTTACGAGATATGTAAGTTGCAGTTACCGTACTAATGTCGCTGGTTTTCGATTCCAATTACCTCTTTAAAGCAAATTTCATCTCCTTTCTCATTTGCCCTTGTCTACAAAAACCTAAAACAGGATTTACACTTGAAGCATCAATTAAGCTTCCAACTTAATTAGCCCTGTTGTGGCACAGTATGGTAATACATTCACCTAATATGCCGTTAATCTGGGTTTGACTCCCAACATTGCATAGAGTGCTTACCCTGAGATCTCATAAAGATTGCACTGCTCACTGTAGTCTGGGGTTTGGTTCCCTAGGCCTTAAAAGGTTCGGATTCCTCGGAAAATTGTAGGTCCCGTCGCAGCATGACCATTGGAGTCTTCAAGCCGTAAAACCGCAAACAAACAATCCAACCTGATCAACAAACGTTCATTCTCATTCTCTCATGCAGATGAAGTCAGAAGGCCCTGTGACGGTGCAATGGTAACTAGTTGCCTAATGTACGGTTATCATGGGTTTGACTTCCAACTGCGCCAAAAAAAAAAAAGAGAGAGAGAAGAATTCTTTCCGACTAGCTGCTGACCATTGTCCTGGAATTCATTCCCCAGGTGTTAAGAGGTTTGGATCCCTCGGAAACTGTAGGTCCCGGTGTAGCATGACCCTTGCTGTCCTTGTGCCATAATACCCAAACAAAACGAAAAGATGAAGTCAGAAGCGGCACATTCATCATTTCACTTTGTTGTGCGATGGTGTAATAGTAATCTCTCCCTCGCAATGGCATCATTATAATTAACGATGGTATCTTGGGGCTCTAGCAGATACTTCATAGGATTATGCATATTCCGCTTAACAACGCTTTTTCTCCGTCCCTGGATAGTCGTTAATTTCAACGTTAACTGTACATTATAATATATTCTAACACATTTCTCAGTGTATATCTTAAAAGCATGTGATGGAATATTCTAGACGTAGTTGCATGAGAGGCATTCTGAACTGTTTTCTATTGTTGTTATTTTTGTTAAAATGTGTGAAATCTTTCAGAATGCAGTCTGCCCATGTTAACTACTTCAAGTCTGTTTTCGAAACAAAAAAACTGGAAGCAGAAATTCATTTTTTTGAAGAAAAGAAGCAAAATGGCTCAATTGCTCTCAATACCTCCGTTGTCCAATTGCAGTAAGTATCCCTCGAGAGCATCTTTTTTTTAATATATATATATATATATATATACAGTAAAACCCTGATTATTCATTCCTGCATAATATATTTTTCTCGTTTTGGATGTTTTTTTTTGTTTTTTTTTTACCGTCTCCAGAAAAATGTAAAACCAAGGTTTCTCTGCATTAAAAACCTTGTATACACTGGTCCTCGAAATGGAAGACTGTGAAAACATGGTTAATAAGCAGAATAATTAAATTTGGGCATGTTTTGTGATACCGCATTTCACACCTGTAAATCTGAAAGCAGCAATATGGAGACTTTACTATGGTGTGTATTTGTCCACAATAAAATTTACAAAAAAAAATTGATAATTCATAATTCGGTTTTAGGACTAGTTTTGGCACAAGAGAAGCAATCTTCACATTATCGCAATTAGCAGAAAAGGCAGTTGAAATGAATATTCCTCTCTTTCTTTGTTTTGTGGGTTACGAGAAAACTTTGGAGAGGTTAAAATATGATAAGCTAATAGAAATACTCTTTAAGACAAGCCTGAATGCCAAAGATGTCCATACCATTAAACAGCCTATTGGAACCAAAAAAAAAGAAAGAAAGTAAAAGTCGACAATGATGGAACAAACTGAGTAAAAATAAAATGAGTTAGTCAGGGATGCGTTTTATCTCCCATCGTTTGTAATTGTTACTCAGAAAAAATAATTCATTGAAGAAAGGAAAGAAAGTTTAAAGATAAATGGAACTATTATAAATAACTTGAGATATGCTGATGATATGGTAATAATAGCTATCTTCAATAAAGATCTACAACACTCGTCAATGAAATTGATACAAAAAAGAGAAGAAATAGAACCATCAATGTGAAGAAGACGAAAATTATGTGTCTTAGCAGGAAAAACTTTAATATCACCTACCTATTGTAATAACAAGGTCATAGAACAAGTAAATTCTTTTTGCTATTTGGAGAAAACATTTTGGTCACAATAACGATCAAGCGAAAGAAATTTGATGCTGAATTGGCCTGGCAAAAACAAAATTCAATGAAATACAAAAAGTTCTATGCGAGAGAAAATTAAATCTGCATCTCAGAATCCTCATTCTAAAATGCTATATTTGGCCTGTTCTGCTTTATGATTGTGAGATCTGGTCATTAAAAAAAGATGCCGCGAATAGAATCGAAGTTTTTGAAATGTGGACCCTTTGAAGACTATTGAAAGCAAAATGCACTGGCAAAATCTCCAACCAGGAAATCCTGAACAGGTCGAATACAAAAAGAACTATCGTGACTTCAATTCTGAGACGAAAGTTGGCATATTGCAGACACGCAGTGAGGGGAGAAAAATATAAGCTACCCCAATGGACACTGGAGGAGAAACATCATGGGCAAGAGACTTAAAGGCAGAAAAAGAAAAGAGTGGATGGATGACCTAAAGGCTTGAACTAGACTAAGCACAGAAGACGTTATACATGCCAGTAGAGACCAGAAAAGTGTGGTCCAAATCAGAGAAAGCACTTGATGAACACTGCAGTGTAATAGTGGTACCTTTGTTTACCATATAAAGAATCGAGTTTGAATCTAAGTGGAAATGAGCATTTATGTCTATTTTTTACTGATCTTCAGCCCAAGTCTGAATTCCCTAGGAAACAGGTCCTAATGCAGCTGCATCTTAGCTGTCCTTGCAGATCTAGATTTCCAAGAAAACAGGTCCCAGTGCAGCTGCATCGTTGCAAGGCTGGATTCCCCAGAAAACAGGTCCTTGTGCAGCTGCATCTTATCTGTCCTTGCAGGTCTGGATTTTCCAGTAAGCAAGTCCTGGTGCAACTGCATCTTAACTTTCTTCACAGGTGTGGATTTCCCAGAAAACAGGTCCTGGTGCAGCTGCATCTTAGCTGTCCTTGCAAGACTGCATTCCCCAAAAAACAGATCCTGATGCAACTGCATCTTACTGTCCTTGCAAGACTGGATTCCCCAAAAAACAGTTCCTAGTGCAGCTGCATCTTAGCTGTCCTTGCAGATCTGGATTCACCAGAAAACAGGTCCTGGTGCAGCTGCACCTTAGCTGTCCTTGCACCATAAGATACAGAGAGACAAGTAATATATATAGGTACAGAAGCCCAAATTATCCACCTGCATGCAAAGTAATTCTGCTAAATATGCTACAAGTATTCTGCTAATTAATTTGGGGTATTTTCCCCTGTGGTGGCGTAGTTGTAGTGAATGCTTACTGTTTATTTGTACTGGTCCATAGTTTGAGGTTTGGTTCCCTCAGAAAAGAATGAGTCCCTCTGAATGCTGTGGGTCATTACACAGCATGGCCTTCGATGTCTATCTGCCAAAAAAAACAGATATTTCGAGTACTGATGTAGCAGAACTCTAGCTGTCCCTCCGCCTTGAAAATTATTCACGTTTTGAGTACCTGAGTATGGCTATGACATTTTCCTTATTTATGAGTGAGTATTTCCCTTCCACTTAGTACACTTAGACGTTCGTAGCTCAGTGGGTAGAGCCTCCGCCCGGCAAGTGGAAGGTCGTGGGTTCAGGTCCCACCGAAGGCAGAAATATTTATTTTCTTTCGAACGTTTCACCATCTAATCACGCCATACCATCGGCGTTGGTATCACTACGCCAATAAACGTTGATTGATTGACATTGTTGTTTGATTTTTATCTAATATTGGTTATTCCCATGTCATATTTTTTTATATCTTTTCGTTTGTTAAATTTAATAGATTACATCCAAAATATTTTTACCGTTTTAATTTTAGTTTATGCTTATTTTATACTATATGTACGACTTCACCTCGATTGGCACAGAATAACCATGCTGTCCTTGCACCGTAAAACTGCAACTAACCAACCAAGGTTAAGATTCCTCATTAGATTGTAGGTCTTCTGGACGTGAGGCTAGCAATCCCACCCAAAAAATATTCTATATCCATTGATATGAAAATATGGTAAGGTTAACTTATTAAGTCTAAGGGCTTTAAGTGTGAGGTTTTTTTCTATCCTATTATTATTATGAGCGTGTGTTTAATTATTAAAATAAGAAACAATTTTTATCAATGTTTTTTAGGCATAGTAATAGTAACGCCAATGTTATGGCATAGTTAGATGGTGAAACGTTCGTAAAGAAAAGAAATGTTTTTTGCGTCTGGTGGGGATACTATCTGGGCAGGTGCTCTCTCCTTACTTAGATAAGAGCACCTACATGAATAATAGAAGGTTGTGGGATCGTACCCTACCAGACTCAAAAGAAAGAAAAAGAAACATTTCTTTTCTTTACGAACGTTTCACCATCTAACCACATCATAACATCGGCGTTACTATTACTACGCCTAAAAAAGTTGATAAAAATTGTTTCTTAATTTAATCTGCGTAGTGTTTGATTTGTATAAACATTACATTATTGTGATTAATTTATTAAATTATTGTAAGTTTCAAATTTTATTTTCAGAAACAAGTTGGAAAAAGTTAAGAAAGCATTGAGGGAAGCAGAAAAGGAAGAAGAACATCTGTTGGAGAAGCTGCCGAATGTTATTCGAGAGTATCTGAGAGCACAGTATGAATGGGTCGCAATTCTGTGCTCAACAGAAAAATTAAATCGCTATGAAGTGTACCTTGAGCTTCTAGAAGCTGTAAGTTCCCCCCCGCTCACACATAACAATCACAGATTTAAGTAATAAAAGATGGTAACCTTGTATTTGTGCACATTTATATTCATCGACGAAACTTGACTCATGCTTCTCAAATAGCATGTGCTGTTTTTTGTCAGAAAATCACTTGAAATAGATCTATTGTGAACATGTAGCATGCTGTTATTCTGCAAAAGTTCTGTTTGCATACTTGTAGTGTTCACTGTTTGCTACAAATATTATTGAGCAAGTGGTTTCTAGTAAAAAGGATGACCAAGCCTGGCTGTAGTAAGGGGTAGACTTTTGGTCATTTACAATATTGTTAGAGTGAGCTTTGATTTAGAAAGCTGTTAGAAAATCTCACTCTGGTGAAATCCTAGGTTAGCAAATAATCATAAACTCCCGTAATTCAAATTGGCAGTTATTTTCCAAGAAATGAATAGTAACGTAAGAGTTTCGGATGACCTCTGATGGCATTGTAGTAATATGTTTTACTACTACCTGAATAATATGAATTTGATACCACCAGGCACACCCAGCTCTTGATGTTTGTTTGCCCTGCAAACTGGTGCAGTGTGGTAACACGTTCGAATGGTGCACCGTTAATCCGTGTTCGACTCCCAACAATGCAAAGCTGCTCACTGTAGTCCAGGATTCGGGTCCCTAGGTCATAAGAGGTTCAGATTCCTCAGAAAACTGTAGGTCCTGGTGCGGCATGACCAAGTCCTTGAGCCATAAAACCACAAACAAATGATGTTTCTTTTCTGCAGATCCATAGTCTGGTGTTTGATTCTTTAGGCAAAAGGGGTTTGGATAACTCGTAAGACTACAGATCCCGATGCAACATGAACTTAGCTATCCTTGCACCACAAATTACGAACTTTTGGAGTTACAGTTTACAACCAAATTACAAGCTTTTGGAGTTACGTGCAAACCCACCAGGATTGACAGCCTCTGGAAAGTAATTGAAGAGGAGTAGAAAGCAGTACCCCTACAAGTTTTACGAAAAGTCCTTCTGCTACAGAAAACACGATGCAGACATATGGTTCAGAAAAGGAGCTCTCAGATGGAACATTTATAGACTTAATATTTACATTTTGAACATTAATTGGACGGCCTGAGATCATTCTAAAAATGTGTAAACACCCTCTATACAATACTCATATTTCCACTAATTTAATAATACCTGTAAGATATTATTACCCTTCTCAGGGATAACACAATTGCCAAATAATGGTTAACACATAAAGCCACTGGGGCGAGTTTTGTGTGAAATTTCATGAGGAATTTACTATACACTAATTTTTGCCACATAAATATATGTCGCTCAAATTAGAACCTTTTTTTTTAAGGAGAAAGAGACGCTGTCCCCCATCCTAGATTCTAACCAGGGTCCTTCCATTGAGTCTGTAGTGTAGCGGACCACTGAATAAGCAGAAGACAAGAGCAACACTCTCTTTTCCATATATGGGATGTAAGATCTGTGGATCGAGCAGGGACAGGACCAACACTCTCTATGTATATCACGGATGTAAGGTATTATTACCCTTCGCAGGGATAACACAATTGCCAAATAATGGTCAACACACAAAGCCACGGGCAATTAGTGAGGGGGTTTATAATAATTTTTTCTCCAAAAACAATAAGCTCTAGTTTGAGCTGTAATTAATACGTGGGTGGCAAAAATTATTGTATAATAAATTCCCCCACGAAAACTCACAAAAATCTCGCCCCGGAGGCTTTTCTGTGTTGACCATATTTGGCAATTGTGTTATCCCTGTGAAGGGTAATAATATCTTACATGCTTATATACGGAGAAAGAGAGCGTTGTTTCCTGTCCTCGTTCGTCTAGCGGTCCAAGACACTCCGGGCTAAACGGAGGGACCCTGGTTCGAATCCAGGATGAGGACGGCGTCTCTTTTTCTCCTAAACAAAAAACAAAAAACAAGTTTGAGCCACATATATATGGGTGGCCAAAAAAAATTATTGTATTAATTATACCTTTTGCATGAACTAATTTTTTGCATCACAGTATATTACAGTTGTAGTGTCCTAGAATTCAGAATTTTTTTCCAGACCAATTCAAACCAATAAATATAATAATAATTTAGCTCATTTTAAGGTGAAACAAGAAATAAGTTTATAAATGCAGAAATAAAACCAAATTTATTTTTATAAACAAGAAATAAATGCGGTGTTGTTTTATGCTATTTCAGTAAATTGCATAATTAATGTTGCATAAAAAATTATGTGGAATTGCCGATTTGTTTGGTGTTACGATTTAATGGTGATTACCGTTTTCAGCCTCTAGATATTATTTACGAACAGCGAGCGAGACTCGAATTTTTAATGATGGCTTTGACCATAGAGGAAAACAACTTAAACGACATCAAACACGGTGTAGCTTCTTTCAAGCAAAAGCTGGAAAACGAGGCGAGGAGAAGCCAAGAGCGGCTGGTAAGGAACGGTTTTTATTTCTTTAATTAATTTTTACATTATTTAACTGCATCCACATCCTCTGGAAAACTATATGTATGGCCTCACCTTGTTTGATGCAGATTAACCCTTGCTATCCTTGCACCATATAAATACAAACAACAGTTACATCCCCTGGATGTGTTCCCTGCAAATGAAGTGTTATGCAGGATCGTTTTAAAGTTAACAAGATGTGCACAGCACTGCCATCGATTACTCGTTCCCTGTGTTGACAATCATTCGTCAAAAGTTTCTAGAATTATTTTGGGTGCAATAAATTTCCTTTTGAGTTAGAAGTGTTACATCATGCAGAGGTTACACAAATATCGAATTTTGAAAATGCATCATTTTCCAGCTTAAAATATTTTACAGAAAAATTTCCTGTTCTTTTGTTCAATAATACAGAAGATGAAGCTGTTGATGCTTTACAAACGGAATTCAGTGAGTTCCAGGCTTTTGAATCACTGTATGGTATCCTTCATGGTGCATTGTATGGTATCCTTCATTGTGCATTGTATAGTATCCTTCATGGTAAGTGCATTGTATGGTATCCTTCATGGTAAGTCATTGACCCTGGACAGGAGACAAGGTTTTCACAATTGCCATGAAGAATGGATGGACCATTGAACACCTGTATTTTATTTATTTATTTATTTTCTGACGCTCTCTATGAAAACTGTCCTCTGAGTCTTGAACAATTCATGATTGATTACCAACCACTTTCATAGAATTGTGGTGGCTCTGAGTTCAACAATTGTGGTGACTCTGAGTTCAACAATTGTGGTAACTCTGAGTACAGCGATTGTGGTAACTCTGCATACAATGTTTGTGGTAACTCTGAGTACAGCGATTGTGGTAACTCTGCGTACAATGTTTGTGGTGACTCTTGAGTGCAACGATAGTAGTCCAGTTTGTAATAAACAAGGTGTCTGGCCACATGAAAAAAGTAGACAAAGAGAATAAAAATTTTTTTACTGGAAAATATGCAAAAAGGCAGGGAAATTTTGAAGTGCAAAGGCCCGAGTCAGTGTAATTCTAAAACAAGTGTCTTAATAAATAGCCTACTAAAATATAATCCCCAATTGTATTCTTTTTGGTATTGCATTTCACTGAATGTTGAAATGCTATGCTTTATCAATTTCTCAAAAAAAGTATACATGTATAAAATTTTTCAGGAAAGCAGGTTTGCTACATAAATATAAAATTGGGGTAGAAAGGTGTTTTTAGCTAAATTCTGTAATAGGTTCTGTTTACACCAGTCTCCTTTCCTGGCACAGTATAGCCCAGATGCTCTTGTGCCATAAAAAATCCAAACAAAGTCTCCTTTCCCTTGTGACACTTTTAAATGGAATAAACGATGAAGCTCCAGCTTCACAGTTGTGTGGATCAATCATTTTATAATGAGCTCATGGGGACCAGATATAAACGTTTAATTAATGTGAATTTTTAGAAAAAGAAATCCATCTTTTTAATACAAATCTTGTATTTGTAAATCCATCGTAAGCAGTTTATAAACCCGTTTGGTCGGTGCTAGTGGATTTTATGGCCTTGAAACTTGTTTTGATTGTGGAACTTTTAATCTGTCGTTTACTAAAATTAGCGACTGGAAATTGATAACGTTTCTATCGGGGAAATTTGAAACTGAATTTGTCCGGATATAACGAATAATGATAGAGAGCCGTAGCTTGAGCAGCAAAACTTGGTTGCCAGCATTTAATTTCTTTTATTAATTAGTAAGGCCACGGCGATGTAGTGGTAGGTCATTGGTCTATCACCCTGTTAACCCGGGTTCAACTCCTAATGGTACCGTAAAGCATGCACCGTTTTCTACCTGCCGTAGTCCTGATTTGGGATTCCTCCAAAAACTGTAGGTCCCATCATATCATAACCCTCACTGTCCTTTCGTCATAAAAAAAAAACCATGAATGTGCAAATGAATTGTGTATGGCTTTGCAGATTATTCTTTAACGTGAAGCACCAGTGTAGCGTGACCTTTGTACCATAAAAATCAACCAAATTTAAGCACCATTATGTTTCACCTAAATATGGAACGTAAGATATACTATTACGATTAGGTCTAACACTACACTTTGAGTTCCACATTGTAACGTGTCTTGGAGCTTATAGCAAGAGAAAAGAGATTCAATACTCACTCACCACTGGACTTGAATGAGCAATTCCTCGATTGCTGTTCCCATGTTTCAACCACTACCATGGCATAAGAAAGAGGAGTCCAGCCTCCCCTCCCATATTGGACATCAAGACACATTGTTCTGCTTAATGCTGTGTCACATTATCTGTCTTACAGCTACTTGAACCCCCTCCCCCCCCTCATAATGTTTGAATTGCTACCGCCCTGAACCATTGAAAACAGTCCTGCATGCAAAGCACCTTCTTAAATAAGGAGGGTAGTGCTTGTTGACGACCTCTTGAATATGCAGCAGAACCTCCATATTTCAACGTCGAAAGTTCCGTAAAAAAAAAAAATTATATGTAGAAACTGTCTTTTTTTATACATGTGTATTGTGTAATATATTGTATCTAGTGGCGCATTTCCTGATCAATACCTTCTCCTTTGTAAGTAAGGGAATATGAATAGCTTTATAGACCCAACTTACGTTCATATGGATAAATAAAAACAAGAATTGATGAGAAAACAAATACACCGAACATTATATTCGGTGTATTTATTTCAAGGTGTGTTATATACCTTGGAACATATTATATTTATGGTATTGGTGTAATAAAATATCTATCATGGGTAAATAAATATTTCCAATATCTTGCTTCATAACAAGTTTAAATGACTTGTCATGAAAGCAACAGTAAATTCATGAAATAAAGTCATCAGAAACATTTTCGGCGAACTGAAAACCACAACACAAACTCGGATCCAGGGGGAGGGGTGAGTGCTCCCCTTCTTGAGCCGGGGTTATATCATGGAAAATGGAATGAAAAGTACCAGACGCTTGGCTGAAAATCAGAATCGGAAACAAATCCTTCCCCCCCTCCCCCACTGAAGATATTTGGATCCGTTTTTGCTACCGCGTTTTTGAATGCTTAATGAAACAAAAAAAAACAATCTATCTTTTAAAAAATCCAATATTTAGAATTTTTTTTTTATATCTAATGACCATGGAAGCTGACAAAAACGTTGATATTTGCAAGTTCTACTGTTCATATATACATTGTTACTTCTTATAAAGGACACCTCTATTTAAGGGACAAAATGTCCAGTCCTATGGGTGCTCCTTGTTGGAAGGTATAAAAACCTCGCTGGGCAGTACTCTGTGATTGAATTATAAGAATGCCAATCCAAAAGTCACCGATGTGAGTTCAACTCAAGTATACATGGCATATCTTTTCTCCTGTTCTTGGAGCTAAGAAATGTAATATGAACCTTAATATGGCGTGTCGAGGCTCCATCAGGATGACAAATTCTTCGTAATTTTCTTAATTAGTTAGGTGACCCCTTTGGTAAATGTGTAAAGTTGATTTTTCCGATTTGCAGGTACAACGTTCAATCCAAACGGAGAAGAAACCCAAGGATCTGGGATGTGTCAGTGAAGGTTCTACTCTGTTTACGTTAAATGAAATTATGGGTATGTTAGTGACTGACCATATTTTATATAAATGTTTTTCCAACCAAATGCAGCATGCCTTTTGTATCTGTATGTATCTGTGTTGTTTCGATTGCATGATGTCACTCCCCATTGGGTACCATGGTTACCCCATGGTAACCATACAGTGGCACCCATATGATTAGTTCTGGAGAGAGTTGAGAAAAATCACCTCCTTCGGGGTAGTCATTTTAGAAAACGTACAAAACACTAAAATACAACAAAAATAATTGACCCTGCTGTGACACCGTGGGGTAACGTGTTTGCCTAGTGTGCTGTTAATCCAGGTTTGACTCCCAACAGTGCAAAGAACACTTATTCAGAGATCTCGTAAAGATTGCACTGCTCACTGTAGTCCGGGGTTTGGTTCCCTAGGCCTTAAGAGGTTCGGATTCCTCGAAAATTGTAGGTTCAGAGGTTCGAATTTTTTTTTTAAATAGTGGAGCATGACCATTTTAGTCTCTAGTCTTTGAACTATAAAACCACAAACAAACAAAAATAATTCATAATCAGTAATGAGCTAAAAAAGTACCTTATTTTAAAATGTGACTGTAAAACTTTTGAAAGTAAATGCATAGCAGAATGAGGCAAATCAGGTTTTTAAACAACAGCTAAGGGGCTTACCCCTTGCCCCCAATATATGCACCCATGGTAGTAACAGTGCCTCTACGTCGCTGTATGGTTACAAATCACACGGTAGTGTAGGTAAGGTTTCTGCACACCAGGAGAACATGGAATTATCAGAGAATTTGAAAACGTCCCTACAAATTAGTGAAGAACAAGATTTTCAGGTCAAGTCTGGAAAAGTTACGGAAAACTTCTGTATTGAATAGCTCAATCTCTCACGAACATGAAGCCATTTTCTCCGAAACCAAAGTTCAGTTGAATCCACAGAGAGAAATCGAAGAACTTTGCCGGAGAAGTCAAGAAAACTATCTTAACACTCAAGAATTTTTTTTAAATAGGAGTTAGAACCGTGGTAGGGGCAATGGTGAGCTTGATCCCATGTGTGTACACAAGCCGGTTGTTAAAATACATTTGAAAACAAGAATCAGTTATCAACTTATTTGCTATATGCCAAAGAGAGCAAGCACATCTACTGTCAGCAAACCAATTTTTGAATATTTTGCAGTTAAGTTAAAACTTAACCAGGTAACCGCTGTATAAAGATGGCCACATGGAAAAAACAGGTTTGAATCCCACTGCTGTAAAAAGCACTTCCCCCCACCCCCCTAGATGGTAGAGATTTGGACCATTGGAGGAAAACTATATACCAACATGACCTTAGTTGCTGTTGTACTAAAATGCACAGAGAATTCATGGTTGCAGTCAGTATTAGTTCGGAAATTGAACAGAATGCAAAATTTCTGTTTAAAAGTGCTGTCCCAATATCTATTAACCTATTTTCTGAGTTTACTCAACTGGATTTGATTTTCGGTAAACTTGGCGGTATCATGGTGCAAAAAAATGTACCATGTTTAGCCTTTGCTTCCATCCTCGATCATCCAGAGTACAGACTTGAAATATATAAATGCAAGCAAAGAGCCAGTCTTGAGATATTAACATACAAGCAAAAGAATAATCTTGGAACATAGAACTTGAAGCTATAGTTAACTTAGATGATAAACTTCTCACAAAGAAAATAATGATTTCATGGTGCCTGGCGGGAACCGAACCCACGATCTGTTGGTATCCGGACAAGTGCTCTTCCAACTGAGCTACAGGCGACCACTCCTCCTCCCTTCTGTGAGAGCATATAAAGCTTCATTATACACTAGTTATGAAATGAGGCAGTGCTTGGGCTGCTTGTCAAACCAAATAGACGTCAAAAAAATAAAAAAAAAATGGCGGGACTAACGTGATTTTAAAAATATGAATTCTTGCAGACGGGAGGATAATTGGTCACCTGTGGCTGTTGGAAGAACAGTTGACCGGATATCAAGTGGTCATGGGTTCAATTTGCACCACGCACCATGAAATCATTCTTTCCTTTGCAAGCAATTTATCATCTAATTTTACCACATCATCGTCTGTGATGAGAAAAAAATTCCGATTAGTTATCTATTCTTCAAATAGAGGATAACTAATCCTGTATTTACCATGGACCAAAATACCTTTTGCTTTAATTCTAACTTTTTTTAGAAGGACCTTGATTTTGAAAATAGCTTTCAATCTGTATCATTTTAGGTGACATGGATAATGACTCAGTTAATCAATTGCTGTACTTAACAACTAAGGATGTCATTGAGAAGGCAAAGAAGTTAAGATTAAAAGAAGACGACTTGGTCACCGAGTTGGCAGCTACAAACCAAGAACAGGTTGCATTGCTCAAATCTGCGTATGTGTTCTTTTCCTTTAAATACTTTGCGTTCTTCATATCTATTTTCACGTCTTTAGAATTGTGTTCGTACATTATGCTGAATATTCCATCCCGGTGAATCTATTACATAATAGCCCTGATATCGAAAATATGGGTGGGTTTTTTTTGTACGGGTCCATATTCCATGACTTGATTTTGGTCAGCTGTTTCCAATCTGTGCTCCATGAAGTATCTTCAAGTGTGCCGCAAAGAGGTTCAAAAGAAAATAAAGTGTAACAAAATTTCAAAATTGTAAGCTTGTGCAGACATGAACTGTGTATAAGTAAGCATTGGGTAGAAATTATTGGGTTTCTGTAACACACTGGGAATATGTGTAGATATCAATTATTGTATATCATAATGTTATTCATCAACTCAATGAGCTTTGCCCATCTGCACCTTCTCAAGAGTACATGAAGATATCTTTAAAAACACCTTTTGTCACCAATACTGCTGTCATTCGGTTTAGCATCTACGTAGGTACTAAATAAAAATGCCATAAATAAAAATGCCATTTCCAATCATAATAAAAATGTTTTCATGGTGGCGGCGGACAGAGATGGGGGGTCTCAAATCTTTTGGTTACTATGGAAGGGGATCATGGATTACTTAACTGCTATAAAAGTGTATCGCGGGTTGAAGAAAGTTTGGAACCACTGTGCTAGATTATAACGTGGAAATTTCAGTGATACCTTGAATCAAGAACGAATCTAGAAAAAAAATTCACGGATGGGGGTTCAAATCTTGGAAACCAATTTAGAACTATTCCGTGAAATTCACTCCAAGATTTGGATAAGTAATAGTAAGCGTAAGCTTGTTATTCTTGTAGGTATCACATATCCCCCATACCTGCCCACTGTATCGTTTCTTACCTTGAATGTTGATATAATTAAGGTTGATTATATATTAGAAATTTTGCTCTTTTTTTAAAAAAAAAAAAAAAAAAAAAAAATAGAAAGAGCTTTAGGATAGGCTTTCAGAAAATGACTTGTGAGTTACTTCTGCATAGTGTGAATTTTTATGTAACTTACCGATGTGAATGCTGCCTTTTACTTTCAGTGAGCAGAATCTTGCCATGCTGGAGAAGTACGCTCACAATGACTCGCCCGATCATCCATCGCTCCTCGTTGATAAGCTAACGATGAACATTGGTCTCTTAGCTTCAAAGATTTCAACCCTAGATGAAGATTTTCTCAGTACGAGGAGCAGATATGCAGCCAAAGAAGAGGTTTGTGTGGATTTGTTTACCATTTGTGCGACATTTTTTATATTTTTGCAACAATATTTTGTGTACCATTACATTTTTATAATACCACCTTCATTCACCGTTAAGTTTTCATAATACCTTCTTCTTTCGCCATTAGAATGTCATAAAACCGTTTTATTTTTATAATGCTAATCCGTTTATCCTTATTAACGTTTTAACCATCATATTTTTGTAAACTCTAGTTTGTTTACCAATAAAATCTATGATTAAGGATAAAAACAATATTTAATGTAAACGGTTATCAATTGTTTCGGAGACATTGGCTGTCCTTTTTCAAAACCTGACCAAGGTCTGAATGGAGTACAGTTTGAGCTAGAGATGAGCTTCGATGATTTTTGCTTTCGTTGTTCAACGTCTTCACCATCAATGGTGAATGGCTAATATTTTTTAAACATTCTATGATGAATGGCCGATGTTTTGAGACCATTGATATTTTTACTATACTATCAATTTTTTTTTTTTTTTAATAATACACGAGATTTGTAATTTAATCGTAAGTTTTGAAAATTTAAAGTCCTGGTTTTAATAAAACCATGCCGAGTAATAATGAGAAATGCGATTTAAATTTTACATTATTATTTAATAAATTAAATAAATTTTGTTTTTTTCTACAACGGTATTCCAGAAGATATTCCTGTAAATGACAATTGAACTATATATCAATATACTATATTCGCGTTATTTCATATTGCAATTTACTGTAATTTTAAAACAATGAATAAACTGTTATTTTTTTTAAATAATTTAATATTTTTATACTTATTTCGTATTATTGGGTTTATCTTACCTCAATGATCGTTAAACGTTTTGACTGTTTTTATTAAACAACTTTAATACGTTTTTGAAATTGGAACACCAACGTTTTTTGGTTATACACATCGATGTATAAAAACTGATATTTTATAAATATCATTTTTTCATAAGGATATATGATTACATTCTTTTAAAATTAAAATAGCAATGATTTTAGGTTATAAACAGCGTTTTCTAAAACATCGATGTTTTACTATCACTGTTTATTCCTAGTACGAACTCCCTCAGATGGTTCAATCTCAACATGTATAAACATAAAACCTATGCTGCCATCTATCTCCAGCTGGCGAAAAGCCTTTTATAAACATTAGGAAGGAAACTATTGTCACGTGCAAAATTAACAACTTTATCACTGTTGATAAAAATATATAAGCAGGATTCGTACGGTCCGTAAAAGTTCTTAATTTTTTAGTTTTGGTACTTAAACGTTTTTAATTTTGTTCTCTTATTTCTGAACGTTTCTCTGAAGCAGGTTTTATTTCAATTTTTATTAATGCCATTCTTCTCACAGTATGAATTAACATTTAAAAAAGAAAAAAAAACATTGAATTCACACCATGTGGGTTGTTAAATGCCTTTTGTGAACATTAGGAATATGCATAGAGAACTCCCTCTGAGAATATGCATTTAAAACCTCCACTAGAAACTTGCTTGAGCGTTTCTTCCGAACTGGAATGACCAGTGAAACTCACCTCTCCCTTTCCAAAACCTAGATTTAAACTTTGAATCTAAATGCCAGACACTTTAAGCACGGCGGCGATCATGGTGCGTCCTACCCACTACATTGTATGTTTCGTGATTAGATATTTCCGTTATTAGAAGTTTTAAGTGAACGAATGGTTCACAAAACGCTAGAGACATCTGTGATTGGCTGAATGCTCTGGATGATCCCCACTTTTGCACATGTGCGTGGACTTTGCGAAAATTCCTATCAGTGTTTCCATCAAAAAATAGTTATTGACTGGAAAACTAACATCTGACGAGAAGAGAAAATAACTTAGAGGAGGTATTTTGAAAGAAATATTTTAGGGGAAACATTTTGTAAGAGGTATTTTAGAAAAGATACTTCAGAGGAATTATTTTAAAAGAGGTATTTTAAAATAGATATTTTAGAAGAAGTATTTTAAAAGAAGTGTTTTAGAGGAAATATTTTAAAGGAGATACTTTAGAGGAAGTATTTTAAAAGGCGTGTTTTAGATAAAATATTTCAGAGGAAGTATTTTAAAATAGGTATTTTAAAGAAATATAATATACTATTTTAGAAAAAGGGAAATGGATGGAGATATTTGTAGACTTAATTATGATAGTAATACACTGTTCTAGAGAAATGTAAGTAGATTTTACTATTTTAGAAGAGGTATTTTAAAAAAAAAGTATTTTCGAGGAGTATAATGTACTGTTTTAGAGAAAGTAGTTATAGACTCTTTTCGCTTAACTACTAACAAATTAAGTCCACGTGCAAGCGCATAAACGCGACAGCAGCTCCTTCTAGCTAAATGCTAAATTAGCTAGATACATCTAGCTAGTTTATCTCGTTTCAGCATTACTAGTACCTAAGACAAAGGGTCTTCAACCTTTTTCAGTCCAAGGGTCAATTTTGCTTATTCTTGCAGGCCCGCGGGCCGCACTACTGTATCAGCAATATTAGGACTGAACAAAAGCGGCTCGAGAGGCGTCCTCCACCTCACTGAATCAGCCTTTATTGATATTTTTCCTTAGGTCTATATTAGTTTTGCATGCCCACCCAAAAATATTTTTTAGATCCGCCTCTTGGACTAAATATATATATTACAATGTAAAATATGTATGGAAGCAAAAAACATTTACAATTCGTTTAGTTATGAATATGTAAAGCGAAATCAAACCTTTTAGTGAGATTTTTGTCACTGCTTATTTTCAATAATCCTGTCAATATCAGGTCTTATTTTTGATATTGCAACCCTAAGAGTAGAGATATCAATTTGTACGGATTTTCCGTAGTCCGTATAGATTTTAACGGTTTTACGGTCAATACCAAAAAAACTACGGAAAACCTCATTCAAGAACCTCACATGCTATTTTCTACCAGTCCCTCAAAAATTCGTATTTTTTGTGGTTTAAAAAAAAAAACACTTTGCATATTTCTTGTGCCTTCCATGATAGGATGTGACGCTTCCGACTTGTGCCCTTATTTCTCTGTTATTTTTTACATCTAGCTTTATTTGTGAAAATTGCTTTGAATTTGGATTGAAACAATGAACTGAAACACAGCCGTGATTGTGAAACATCTGAGAGAGAAAAAATCAGCAGACAAAACTTTATTGACAAGTGTATCGCAATATGTAGTAAGGAATGGCTGTTTTACAAAGCATCGAAAGTTTTTAAATTTTTATGTGAACTCGCAGTTTTACCATATTTTGAATAACTTTTTACTCGCAGCATTTTATCAAAATTTCAGAAAAATTTCCTCATCATACTTTAAAAAATAGCGTGCGATTTGTGCCGAGATTTTGCGGCATATATTTCGGGATATTTCCCCCTTATGCTTTCGTTATCTACACACGCAGAGGCGTGCAGATTAATTTAAAAGTAAATTTACCTATTAAATAAATTTAATTAATTTGCGTAATTTATAATTCTATTCGGTGAAAAAATTCTATCTGGTGCTGTTCCCCCCCCCAAGTTATAATGTATCTCTAAGCTCCACCGATGCCTGTTTCTGGAACTTAGAAAAAAATACTATTTTAACGAGTAATGATATTTTTGATGTATGATTTCGTTCTTGATGCACCACCTATCGGCAAAATTATGAACTTTTTCGATGTGCTGTAATTAACGACTGTAGATAATCTTTTAGTACCTTTCCATCAAAATAGAGGAATTTTGCCCTGATACACCACCTACTGGAGGGTACAAACTTAGCGGTCATTAGTCGCACTTTGCACCTACAAATTTCCATTCAAGGAAATGATATGTGTGCAGTTGAAAGTGGGCAAATTTTTTTGACAAAAGCTAATTTGCATGCTTTAGCAATTTTATCTTCTCAAGAATAGGGAAGAGGTTTCAAAATTACAGAAAAAGAAACGAAGAACTTAATGTTTATGAAGTTTAACGTTTTCAATAAAACATTTAGCTTTTCATTTTTATTGTGCTCATTCATTTGATTAAACTATTTTTTACCTACTACAAAACTCACGTAAAAACCAATTTTCCTATATGAAGTAAAATTGTGGTGTTTACCTTCTACAACACTGATGCAAAAGGGTTTATCCCTACAAAACTGATACTGAAAGCCATTTTTTCTGCTACAAAGTTGATGCAAATGGTGTTGGTGGGAGTATGATCAGTGCATGAGTACATAAACATATACAGTTGAATCACATTATTAGGAAAACTTGCATGTTATTTCAAGGTGTGGGGAGGTACATATATTGCTCTATAACAATGCACATGCTTTACTTATAAAAACATTTTTTGCAGGAAATGAAAGAGCATGGTTTTACTGAAAACTACTGAAAATTCTTGACTGTTTTTACTGACGACTACTTTCTCAGTTTGACATCTCTCCCTAGGTGTTTCCAAGGTAGACGTCAGTTATTCTGGTCCTAACTTTTCATTTTATCAACTTCATTTTTGGAAACAGCTGTTTACAGACACATTGGCGTAGGCAGGAGGATGGAGGTTGTAAATCCCACTGCAACAAAATTTCGTGTATATACATACATACACACACACCGGACAAAAAATTATTCACCCCTTGAAAAATCATGTTAATATCATGTAACTCTGACTCCAAGTTTGCATTGCATGCAGCTCCCGTAGCAATGTTCTCTCGCTAACAGTTTGGGATGGACCTTCATTAACGGACTGCAGCAATTCCTGTCAGGTTTGAAAGTGATTTTTATTTACAAGCCATGAAACTCTTCTCTGGTCCTTCTCGGTTAGGATGTTTTCCCGACCACAATTCTGGCGTCGTGTTTCATGGCTATACGTGTTCAACCAGTGCTTGTAAACAAGCTAAACAGTCCTCCGTGAAACATCAAAAAATCCGGTAACTTCACTCACGGAATGGCTGTGGGTACGGCCAATCACAATTCCCCCTTTTTGCCAATCTGTCACATCCTTGCATTTCCCCATCTTGACGCACAATTCCCGCTTGTAACAATAATGTCTTATTTTATATATGTCTTACTCAACTTTATTACCTTATGGTCACATAGAGGCAGTGCGTTCACAGTTGAGTATGTGACTCGACCGCTGCGCTATTTGTACCTGTTTAATGACTACTCCATGCTTGCCTACCAGGGCAAATAATTTTTTGTCTTGTGTGTGTATGAACATGCGTAGTTGTAGCTCTGTAACACCTATTAACTTTCTATGTCATCCTATGTGCAGATGTAAGTGCTCCAGAACAGTAACGTTTTCAGAACATACAGGTATAGTTCATTCGTGAAGAATTGGTGTCCCAGTCCCGTTAGTTGAAGAAGCAGATGGTTTGTTCCATTTCAGTAGAGGGAAGGGTGTCTTGCATAACTGGTTTTTCGTACGTGAAAAACCAGTTATGCAAGACGCCCTTCCCTCTACTGCAATGGAACAACCCGTCTGCTATATTAGCTAACGGGACCTGAATGCCAATTCTTCGCAAACGGACTATAGGCGGTTGGGGAAATGTTCTTATTAGCATATTTAGAATAGAATTTGACTAGTCCTAATTTGAATTTTTTTTAAATCACTGTTGCACTGCAAATTATATGATATCGGTAAAGTTGTTAAAGTTGTTAACTTTCCATGTGATAATAGTTTCGTTCCTGACGTTCATAAAAGACTTTTTGCCAGGTGACAATAGATGGCGGCACAGGTTCCATGTTTACACATGTTGAGCTAGAATCATCTGAGGGAGTTACATGCACTCCGTTCGGATTTGAGTCAGGTTTTGAAAAAGGATGCCCATTGCCTCTGAAACAATTGTCAGCCATGTACATTAAACCTTTGCACTCCACAGGCTCCGCTGGAGCGACATTCAGTATATGGCTTTGAATTCCTTTGGCTAAATAGCCTGGAGTGCAAAGGGTTAAATTTAACTGTATTAGTAATGCTTTTTATTGTTAATCTTTGTTTTTGCACAGTGGTTCATCTTTTCGGTACAGTAAAATCTAGCTTGCCATTATATTTACGTAACTCCAATATCTATCACACTTTTATAGACACAACTTTATTTACCGTTATTACATATTTTACGCTGCCAGTGTCGCTCAATTTTAAATAGCTGCCTTTGGATAGTGAGTTATAAAAGGATTGTTTTTATGATATTTCAGCTGATTTCTAGAAATCGCAATATGGCATTATCAAGGGAGCTTTTTGTATATGCTTTGACAGATGAAAAAACGTTCAAGAAAGCCATCAACGAAATTAAAGATCGTTTAGAACGCTACGAACAGAAGAAGAGAGCCCTCAGAAATATGCACTAATGTTTTTTATAAAAGAAATCATACGTTTTTTGCACTGTGTTTTTAATTCTGTATTAAATATATTCATTATTTGTACACAATTTATGTTCGAAGTATGGTATTAATATTTCATCATCATATCCGATCATTACCTATGCACTGCCACATTCATCAATCTTACTTTCTTTCTTTGCAATTTGTTTTCCATGTCTTTTTCAAATCTAACCAACCCCTATGGTGGCACAGTGTGGTAACACGTTTAATTCATGTGCCATTAAACCAGGTTCGACTCCCAACAGTGCAAAGAATGCTTACTCAGAGATCTCATAAAGATCGCACTGCTCACTGTAGTCTGGGGTTTGGTTCCCTAAGCCTTAAGAGGTTTGGATTCCTCTGGAAAAAGTAGATCCCTGTGCAACAATA
>QLNU02013614.1:8863457-8915345 GCA_006491805.2 Dysdera silvatica
CTTCTCTAATGCAGGTGAGGGTAATTTGTTTCCAGGTATGAATTTTTTAAAAAGTAAATACTAACCCAAATAACAAATACTCAAAAAAAACAACCCACCATAAACAACATTTCCGACATGGTGGAAGGTGACTTCACCCATTGCCAACCGATTTTGGCAACATTTCAAAAAATTCAGGAGGTAAAAGACATGTGAAGAACTGTACAGTTTTGCCAAAAACTCTTCCTTCAATGTCTTCTTTGGTCCTAAAATGAAAATGCTTCTACATAGTGGTAACACATTAATCTATCGTACCTTCAACCCGGGTTCAATTTCAATGGTTCCATTGAGCATGGGCCCTTTATCAACCCACAGTAGTCCAGGGTTTGATTCCTTAACTAACAAGTTTGGATTCCTTGAAAAACTAGGTCCCGGTGCAGTATAGTCTACACTCCCCTTGCGCCACAAGATACAAAGGAAAAGTAAACTATTCACAATGAATCATTTTTGTTTTATGGTGCAAGAATTTGTTCATGCTGCATTTCACCATGAAATCCAAACACCTTTCATCTGGGAAATGAACCTGCATAATTTGTACTGTAGCCAAGCCCGGTGCCACCACTTCAAAGCAAGACCAATGTATAATGATTTTCAGTGATTTAGCAATTATTGCATAAGGCTGGTTAAGATGCCAGTTCTCAGCAGGAACAAATGTGCATGCACATTGCTCTTCCTTTTCCCCCCTTTTCAGCCCCCCTCCCTCCCTTCTATGTCTTTCCACTAAGATTATAGCCCCTGGTTTTGCCTTGCATGGATAGTTCAGATTTAGCTGGTTTGCCTTTTTTTTTTCTCGGAACGCTTTCTTTTGCAATGTGGCACAGAATGACCCTTGCTATTCTTGCCCCATAAAAATACAACCAACCAAATCTCTTGCAATGGCGGTATGTTTGATTCTAAAGAACGCATTTGAGCAGTGTTTCTCAACCTTTGGGCACTGGCATTTATTATACCGGGCCTCGAGAAATTCTTCTGGAATTTGTCATTTTAGTCTTCTAAGCATTTTTTTTTTATGAACAACTATTTTATTGTAGAAATATTCTGAGCAGGATAATAGTCACGAAAGCGTCGGAAAGCTCAGACCCAGCATGTCTAAATAACATCTAGGCAGTAACTGCCAATGACCAAATTGTGCGTTTTTAAATGTGTGAGTATTCATGAAAAATCCAGAATTTTCAGCCATCAAAGCCATTTTAGCATTCGAGAAAGAACATATCGCTCACTATATTTGTTATAAAAAGTGCCTACAAGCTGATTACAATAATGGTTTCACGTAGACTTTCACAGCGCATTATAATAATCAACAACGAATTTTCAGGTAGTCAGCTGTATAGCAAAACGATTATTTATTGCTAAAACTTTACGTTTCGATTCGAGCTGTGCGAATCATCATCAGAAGAGGTTTAAAATCGTTTTGCTACACAGCTGACTACCTGAAAATTCGTCGTTGATTAATTACAATAATGTTCTGTGTATCCTCTGTTCTTAAAATTGAATGAAATAACATCTGTGTTGAAGATACCTAGGACCAGTCGGTAAGGAAATGCACCGGAAAAGTGTGTAGTAATAGAAAAAGTGCACTGATACTCTTTATAATTATGCCATAATTAATTATTCATGCATATAATAGTTTAATGTATGAACTTTAAAAAATGGAAAGTAGTTATGAGAAGTGGCATAGGCACAAAGTTCATAAGGGGAGGGGTTACAGAGCTACAACTCATATATTCCTATGTTAAATATACAAATATTAAGTAATGTTAAATATACAATATTTCATTGCGATAGGGGTTACAACCCCCAAATCCTCCCCCTGACTGTGCCTCTGGTTACGAGTAAATTTGTCGAAATCGAACTCTCGTCTCATAAAAAGAGAATTTGCCGGACCACAGCTTCATAAATGTTGAGAAACATCAAATTAGAGTGCTTGGCATCGCATTCTATGCGCTCTCTGTCCATTGTTGCCATTCCGGTTTCTTCCTTGCTGTGTGGAGCCTCACTGCTGTGGTTGCTGTCCTTTCCATTTCTTCATCTGTACCCCTGTGGATTCAGCATTTGAATGGCTCTGATCATTACTTCATTATCCTCTAACACATGCTCTTCTTCATCAATTATTGCTTAGGCTTTGTCTTACCTACCTTCTGGCTCATGGTAGCCGTCATGAGACAATATTCATTTCATATCTCAGAAGGCAGGGCTATTGTCATAGTCTTGAAATACAGTGTGCTTGAACGGATAACTTCTCTATTTGTCACTTGCATACAGAAGAGCATGAGGCCGGTTACTGTTTCGAAGACAGAGAAAAACCTTCCTATCTTACCCAAGTTGGATTCCAGCTTTGTGCTCATGGTCTTATTTTTTATTTAAGTTCACTGCCGCAGTTGGAACAATATGCCACGTGGAAAAAATTAGGGAAGTAGGGTAATCAAAAAACAACTGAGAATGTATCTGTTATCTCCGAAAGTTGTTCCTTCAATACATAGAAGGTATAATACAGTAAGGTCGCTGAAGGAGTTAGTACAGAAGTATGAGGATGATCTAAAAGCTTTAAAAAGACAGAAAAGGGGAATTTGGAAAGAAAGCATGGCAAAATGGCAGTAGAATTGCAAGGGGAGGTGGAAAAGATTTTAGGTGTGTAGACAAAGGACGGAATCGGATTCTAAACCTTTTGGCTGAGGGATGAATGACATCACAAGGTCAATACGCATGTACGATTTCCGTGATCGGAATACTTTTATTTTATTTGAATTCTGATCCTAAAAAGGGAAATTTGGTTCTATGAGACGAAACGACATAATAAATGAAAGATAAAAGGGTTAAAGACAAGCGTTAGGTTGAAAAAGCCTTTATTTGCATTATCGTTTTAGATAAAAAAAAAAGGAATGCTTAAATTGGCATTTTACGTGACTTTTAAAAATAACATGCCTGTCTTAAAAATATGCGTTTTATCCAGAAAAGCGTGTTCTATAGTAATGAATTTGTGGCTTTTGAAAAAGTGGTACCAAAAGATACTGCGTGAAGGAAAATCGAACACGGTACCCATTGGCTGAAAAGCGAATGACATCACCGGTATACTACGCAGGACAGCAAAAATACGATTCCCGGTTTGGAAATGCTTTTTTTTTTTGTTGTTTTTTTTTTAATAAACTCAGCCTTGTGATAGTAAATGAAATGGCATACATATAGAAACGGAACAACTTCGAGACCCCTTCATTTTCTGTCGTAGCGTCGAGAACATTGGTTTGTTTTTAAAACACAGGGTAATGTGTAGGATTTTCGGCAGGGCAACGCAGGGTTTTTTGCTAATTTTAATTTTCCGCTTAATAAATGTAATATGGTGATGAAGCAGTGCACACATAGTACGGGACAGTGCCTTCAAGCGCACGAATTTTAAGAAAATTTTGAATGAGAATTAGTTTCTTTTCTTTTTCCCTCCGAAATTTCAATTTCACGTATGATAAACAGAGTCTACTGTGGCGAAATGAAGTAACGCGTATATGGAATGGGAAAAAACGTTCACGTATACGCATTTTTGATACAGCTTCTTGAAAACTAACTTGTTTTTATATCATGGGTCATCATTACGGCTTCTGCCATGGGAACTTGTTTTTGTTTTTTTTGCTTGCTTTAATATTCCATCTAACAAATGCAGTTAATGCTGAGAAATGTGAGGACACACATATAGAGGGGAATGACATTCAAGAGCAGGCATTTTAAGAGACAGCAGGCTAGTTTTACATCACAGGATATTAAATATGATTCCTGACGAGGGAAGGCATTTCTCCCTTTTCTTGCCGTACAAAGTTTAATTCCCCGCCTAATAAAAACAGTCTCGTGCTGGCTAATGAGGCGATTCCAATGATGGATGCACAAATATTTCAAAGTCGGGGGAAGAGGCGAATTTTTTCCGAATCCGATGTTTGATACTTTTTTGTTTTCCATGATACCATCCCGGCTTAAAGTTGGGAGGGGGATGGAGGGCGATCGCCCCAGGATCAACCAGTGGTGTTTACTCGGGATCTTTCTTTGTAATGAATAATGTAACTCATTTTTCGTTACCCTATTATCAAGTTATATCAGTGTTTCCTAAGACCGCAGCCTCGTCTTAGCGGCTAACCCTGCCTAATAAAATTTTTTCAGGACTTACTATTACCATCCCAGCGCTTCGTTTCGCGAGTTAGGAGAACAAATTTCAGATCAGAGAATTTGCAATTATAACAAGCTTGATCTGTGAATACTGTACGTCCGGAGTGTCCAACGTGAGGCTAGCCATTAGTGTTAATCTCGCCAGTCAACAGCACTGTTTTTTTGGAAAAAAAAAAAATATTCCAAAACAAAACTTCAATTTTTTTTTTAGAAAGGAGGGAAAGAGAGGCGTATGTAGGGAAAGTTCTGTCATGTATTGTTGTCGAGCTCAGGCTGCTTGATTGGTTAACTGATGGGCAAGTGACAGACAGCGGTCATTTTGGCTCAATCATCGCGCGCTCTCAGTACTGTGTTAGCATACTCTTGGCTGGTACAGATAACGAGTGTTTTAACATTCAATATAATCGGAGGCTATTCATTGTGAAAAATGGTTATTTGTTGCACTGTAAATTGTAAGAATCGAAGTGGTCAAGGAGTAAAATTATTTCACATTCCAAATGGAAAAAATGATCAAGAACGGCGCAAAATTTGGTTAGCCAAAATAAAACAAAAAGATTTTAACTTCGTGAAAAGTACCTGTTTGTGTGAAGTAAATATTTTTTTTTTTTGTAGTAAAAAATGTACCACACGCTTTATATTTTTTTATTCACATCTGAGAATATTACGATATGAGATAATATCGGAAATATATTTGACCCGTAATTTAATCATGTAAAATAAAAGTGTAAATGCCTATCATTAATGTTTTAAATAACTTTTTAATTTCACATTTATGTTTTTAAAATAATGGCAGCTTTAAATTGCGTGGATTATCCGTATTTTATCAATAATAAAAAAAAATGTTTATCTACGCATTTACAATTTTAAATACAAATTTAAAAGCTTTTATATCAGTTATTAATTTTTAAATATTAATGTTTTTTCATAAAATAACTGCAAACTTGAAATTGCATGGATCATTAATGTTTTATGCTTGGTGAAAAAGGTTATTCATGCATTTAATAATTTAAATACAAATTAAATACTTTTTTTCTTAGTTATTAATTTGTAAATATTGTTCGTTCAGGCACACTTTGAACTTGATCAATTGGAAAAGAAAATTCCTGGAAAATTAAAGCCAAATGCCATTCCTAGCATATTTTTTCATTTGCAACAATTGTCACATACATTATTTCTGTTTTATTACATGGTGATTTTTATATCCTTGTTTTTAATAACTAATGAAAAATATATTTTACGACGAAATAAAAAGCGAACCACGTATTTTCAATCATAAAACTAGTGGTTTCCTAAACTTTTTACAACATTGGAAGGGATCTTATGGAATTTGTATTACTTTATATGAAAATAAATGATTCATTACACATCATTGTCCTTCACTTTTTGAAATTTTCCGGAATATGTCTTGGTCGTATAGCAAGGTATGGGTCTATAATGTACTCTGTACTGTTGCTCAAACTTTGTTCTGCTTTTCTCTTCGATGTCGAATAATAGTAAATAATATAATAATGAGTAATTAAATAAAATATAGTAATTAATAATTAATTAAATAAAATAAAGTAAATAATAAGTAATTAAATAAAGTAGATACGTTTTAAAAAAGTAAAAATATAATAAATATAATAAGTAAATTTAAAGTGAAGTAAACTATAAATAAATTAGTAGTACAATAGTTAAAAATATTTATAAAGCAATAATAAATAGTTAAACAATTTAAAACAAAAGTTACAATAATACTTTCTTTTAACTACCAGCCTTTGAGGAAATTGACAGTTATCCACCTGAAGGTAAGTGCTTTTTAAGAAACCTCAAAATTATCACTTCTAAACGCAATTTGAAAAATACTGAGAGATTATTTACATGTTTATAAATGCCCTTGTGGAGAAAAAAAAATTCGCAACCCTATATAAAAGCCTTTACGCGCTAATTTAAAGTCCTTTTATGTCTTATTTTAAAGGTAAAATACAAAATTTGCTCGAAAAATGTAATATTACTCTTTATTCCGTTTTGAGATTAAAAAATACGCCGATTATAGCAAATGCAAAAGTGCAATATTATTCTGAACAAGGAGCGAGATTGAGCGAAAATGGCGCCACGCACGTCCTGTGACCGACCTCTCTCTATATATGGCTCTGGGGAAACCTTCCAGGTTAGCATAGCCAACCCCTTTCCATACCGCAAATGAACAAACAAATGACTGTAAGAAACTTCAGTGCAGTAAGATCCGTGAAAATTTTTTAAGCGACCCGCTGCTTAAAAAAAGCTTGGACAACCCTACTCTCCATCAATAAGGACCGCAGAAATTATTATCATAGGTATTATCATCATCTACAGATTTTAATGTATAATAAATAAACTTTTTAAATTTGGAACGCTTGTCAAGAAAAGGGCCCAGTTGGTTCTACACTGCACAGTGGATAGCCTTTAATCTGATGCTGATCAGTGATTCCACGATTCAAAATTTAGCGTTTCAGTTTTTAGCAACCAGCAACATTTGGTTATCGTAGCTTGGCAACAGAGCTGGCAAGACTTGTTGCTGCTGTGTTTTCTGGATCGGAGTTGTATTGATGTATATGAGCTCGTAATTGGAGTGGTATAATTTAAGGTAGGCGTTACTACTGAAAACATGGGATCGCTGGATTTATTATTGCTAACACCTGTTTCGCGTGATTGTGTTATGACCATCATCGTCACTTCGATTTAATGTGGACAACCCATTGACTGCATCGCCCACCAGACAATCCCTTGAAGAAATAAAAAAGGAACTGTTAACGGGAAATCGTAATTGTGCTCCAATTGGCCATGGTGCATGAGATAGCGCTCCAGAAATTCAAAGTGAGTTGGAATTCCATATTTAAAGTATATATATATTTTTCCACTCGAGGAAATTTCGTTTCCTATACCAATAGTCTCTTCGTAATGGGTGGACCTACTGGGCCCCGATTCAAAGAGGGGACCCCCACAAATAGGCAAAGATCGTTTTTTTATATAAATAATAATTGCCAAAATTTGATAGTGTGAAAAGGGCCTTCAAATGCGTTAAGATAGTTATGACTTCCCGAAGTCGATCGTAAAAATGTGCAGCTCCTCAAATTGCATTTTCCACATTGTATTACATTTGATTTTAAACGTTTTCGATTACAAAAATCGTAGCGTTTTCATTCCTTGGGCAGTATTTTGTTTTGGGATTTTCTAGCCGAATTACGGTTTTTTTTTTTTGCTTTTATTTTATTGAAGTATATTATATATGCTGTTATAAAAATAATTTGATGATACTGGTTTTCGGTAAGTATAGGGTGTGGGGTTCCACCCAAATTTTTAAGTATTAAAAATTTGTTTCAAGTGATTTTACTATGCAAATCAAAACCGACTGTTAATTTTATAATGCTCTTAAGGCAAGATTCCCACAAACCCAGAATTGTCAGGGAATTTTAAATTGTTTCCAAAAGTTAGGGAAAAACGATCTTTTTTTTTTGGTCAAACCTGGAAAAGTCGGGGAAAAATTTCCTAACTTGTTCTGAATAGCGGAATTTCATATAAAGGTGACACTATTTTCCCTAAAACAAAAGTTCATTTTGAAGTTTTGTCTGCAATTAATCGTGGATTTTGGCTGAAAGGCGTTTTTCTCCAATGCAAATGGCAACTCTGTGTATTAGTAGACATGAGTGGGTATTCAGTGTCAGTGTCCGATTCGCGTTCGACCCCGCAGTGGTAACCTATCCATGCATGATCTTATTAATCTGGATTCAGTTCTCAATGAGGTGATGTAAAAACATGCTTACCAAGCAACTACAAAATGTTGGGGGATTGGTTTCGCAGGCCTTGAGAGGTTCCGATTGCTTGGGAAAATGCAAGTCTGCTACTGTATGGTGGTTTAGCGGTAATACGTTTGCCTAATGTGTAATTAACCTGTGTTTAAGTTCTAATGACATTGTATAGAATGTGTGTCGTTTTTCTGCTTACCATTATCTAAGAATTTGGTTTGTGTGGCAGTGGAGATAGATTCATCAGGAAAAATTGTAGGTCCTTTAACATGACCTTCGTTGCTTTTGCACTATGAACCCACAAGGGGAAAAGAGTTACAAGAGGTTAATTTCAGTGATGACAGAGGAAGGTCCTGCAGACGGTTGCGTAGGAGCTGTTTTCGAAATTTAACACCTACGAAACTGAACGTTTCGAAGAAGAAATTGGTACTAGTACAGGTTACGGTAACTCTGTCAAGACACCATTGGTCGTAGCAACCATCCACCATAACGGAATGTTGCTTTCCAGACATTTTTGTAACCCAGTACTTTTCCCGAATCAGTACATGTCGGTGAAACTCTAGAATTATCCCAGTCGCCAAAACTCATGCTACACTCTTAAAATGAGTACAAGAATCCTAAGCACCACGCCTGCGTGTGAATCCCAGTATACATAAAGCTTGGCTTGTATCTTGGAACTTTATCAGAAGGAATGCTGGATGTCAGCCATGATTGTTTCATATGCGGTGGAAATTTTTGTGAACTAGTATTTTTGCTGAATCAGTGAAAACCTAGTGGCGGCTGCCTCCCCACATCCCCCACCCCTTAAAAAAAAAGCAGTACAACATGGAGCCTCATTCTCCTGTAATTCGAAAACTTGTAATAGTAAAAAAACTCACCTCCGTATATGCAGTTATCGCAACATTGATGAAAGGAAAGCAGGAGTTATTTTTCCAACAGATTGTATCCCCTAACGATCATATTCTGACTTCAGCAAACTTCATGCCACAATATCGGAGAGTTTTTCTCAAAACATGTAGAAAAATTTGCAACTCGCGAAACATCAAACCATGATGACATTATCCGAGAATGATCACCCGATAAGGAAGTTAGCATGCCTTTGGTGACCGGGATAAATCTAGAGTTTGGCCTACATATCTAATGGGGGTATGGCCCCCTCCTACTAATAACATCAAATCTTGCCCCCACATTCTGTCGAATTCATAAATCGGTGAAACTGCATAGTCCATCACCTACTGAATTTTTGCTAACGTTGGCTGCCCCGCACACCCTGCTGCCAAAAAAACATTAGATAAGTCTGAAATTCGGAACTGTGGAGCCATTGAAGAGTGCAACAATGAAGGAAAAACAAAAGGAAGTATTTACCTAGTTGCATCATGAGCAGTGTAAAAATCATTTTGATAGCATTGAGTAATGCTGCAAACAAACTTTCAGAATCTCTTTTCAAACACACTCAAAAGAAATCCCATACCCATTTAAACTTCGCTCTATTCCGGTTGTTCCCTGATGAAATTTCAAAATGAAACGTTGATGGGGGATAGTCGTGCCTGCTGAAAAGGTTGTATGTTTACTAAGTAACTGGTTCCTGGGACGTGATGTTTTTCTAATATTGAGTCCCTTCCTTCTATTCTGTATATTTTAACCGCTGTCGCATGTCAACGGCACCCTTGTATTTTAAGTATAAATTTTTAGCTCAAGAAATGCTCTGGGATCTATCGTTCCCACCCACCCCAACTCTTGGGTGCCTTATTAGTTCCGTTGCGGAATGTGTTCTCCCAGTTTAACGAATTCCTCGGTTTAATGATTATTTTCATTAGTCCCGTGAAATTTGTTAAATCAAGGTTAGGCTGTATTTCAGATGGATTGTTGACAATTATATCATTGGTGAGAAAGTAACAATTCCATTTAGTGTAAAAAGGTGAGGTTCTATATCTTGTTTTCGAAAATGGCAAATATGGTTCTCAATATGTATTTAAGGTCAAAGATCATTCATGTTAGAGGTTGAAGGGGTCGTGGTAGATTCTGGATGAATGTGCTGCAAATGTTCAGAAGGTAGTGTTCTTTGTAAATATAATACATTAATATACTGAGTTGATATTTCCGATGGCCCTGATGTTTTGTCTTGCCTATTTGAGGCCTTAGGATAATTGTAAAGAAAGTGGAGAGTACAGATTTAAATGTGCATTAGAGAAAATGTTGTTCAATGTGATGAATAGTATTTTAACATCCACGTTTAAGCCCAAACTACAACTTTTGTAAAAAGAAAAAAAAAAAAAAAAAAAAAGGACCGTCTCAGTCTGGAATCGAACCAGGTAGCCTGCCCTGTGTATGATATGGAGTTCCTTTAACTAACTAGATGACAGAGATATCCAAACCGTGCATTTTTTCTTTGTGGAGGAAAATAAGACTTGACTGCATTTAAATAACCACTGCATTTAAATAACAATCGAACCCCGCTATAGCAAACCTCAAAGGTCTGAACTTTTGGTTCATTATATCCAATGACATTATAAGTATTGGAAATTGGAAGAAACCAAAGAAAAAAAACATTTTTTTTTATAAGAGGTATATTTTTGGTGGTATTTTTCGGGAAAAGGACAGGTTTCCTGTAGGGCACAAATGTTAATTACAGGGAGCATGCCAGGGTGTAAATTTTTTTACAAGGCTGGCAGGGCGCCTTGTATTTTCATAAAAGTGGGAGGCAGGATGCTCTGTCTCAAGAAATAAGACTAGAATGAACATCGAATTTAATATGGTGTTTCTCATTTTGTGCTATGTTTCATGTGGTCCAATGGTTTCATGCGAAATTCGTATAGTATCGCCAAAATTTTCCAGAAAATCTGTCAATTCTGTAATCGTCTCCCCATGATAATCCTTTAGATAGATTCAAGTAACCGTAGCTAATATCCAGCAAATAACAACAAAGTATTTATTTTCTATATTTGTTTATTACTAATTCTTACATTTATGTCCAAACAGAATAGCCTCTTTGCGGGGCCTGTGGAAGCAAATTTGCTACCCTATGCGAACGACCTGTGCAACACCCCAATACATGGGCATCCCCAGAATTATATGCAAGGGGGTGCATCCAGGAAAAATTCCAATTGAATAATGTTGTTGGACTATAGTTTCTTATGGATTTGGTCCTTTGAAAGTCCTTGAATGTTTCCCAAAACCTTTTTTCAAGTTTTGGCAAAAGGACAAAAAGGGTATTTTCCTTCTTTTCGATGTATTGGCAATGTAAGGGCCTTGAAAAGTCCTTGAATTTCATCAGGACAAAGGAGTGGGAATCATGGTCTCAGAGTGGTTCCCTAGGCCTTACGAAGTTCAAATTGCTCGAGAAAATGTAGGTCCACTCAAATATGATCACAGTCTTAATTTGCAAGTTTAAACTGGGGACAAAAATATAATTTTGCTCCCTTCCCCCCCCAAAAAAAGCACACCTATGCTTGCACCATCCTTCTTACATTCTTACATAAACTTGGAGCACGCTCTGAGATGGTAAGCTTCATTCGCCATCTTGAGGAAAGTAGTTGGTTTTAATAAACCGCTAACTGTCAGTTACAACTCGCTATTTTGCTTCAACTGAATGATTTGAGATGTAGATTGTATTTCTCATTTTATTTCAGAGAATTATTCCAGATGACGTTGTGCTGACCAATTTCCTCGTGGTTTTCCTGTTGTGATTTGCTTCATATTTTCTGTGTTATCCAAGCATCAACTTCCTACCCGTCTTTGAATTATCTTTGAATTATGAAAATTTACCCAGCTTTTCAGTTGTAAACAACGTAGCAGAGGGATAGAATTCAAGTGTATAATGCCATTGAAGGATCAGAAGAGTTGCACTTTGTTTTTATAGAGTCATAAGAAACTTACGTATTGTTGTGAAATGGTGGCAATAATACTGATTGTGATATAAAAAAAAATGCAAAACTGGGGTTGGGCACATTTATCCTTGCCTCTGCAAAATTATACCTATGATGACATAGTCGTAATGCATTCATCTATCAAGCCATTCACTTGGTTCCGATTTCTAATGGTAATGTAAAACAATGCCTTTTTATTTCTGCTCACCGTAGTTCGGCGCTTGGTTCGCTTAGCAACAGAATTCACCAGGAGATTATGTCTCAGTGCGGCATAACCTTAGTTTTCAGTAAAAACACAAATAAAAGCAAGTCTATTCACAATTTAACCTCGATAGTCAGACCAAGCTGAGAAGATCCATTCTCGTTAAAGCAATGCGGTAAAAAGTTAAAGCAACATGTGACATGGTCAATCGTAAAAGGTGCCGACTGCCTCGGAATTCCACATTTTGCTAGCGTTGTAAACATACTTATTTACTGTAAAGAGTATCATCGGGTTTGAATCTTACTGTTATTTGACTTGTCCTTTTTTTTTTTTTAAATCTATCCATGGTATTCCTGTTTTTGCTTTTCGAAATGGCATTCATTTGTGTTGGAAAATAGTATGTCCCAGCATGGTATGATCCTTGTGCCATAAAGTTAAATATGCTGCTGGCTATTTGAATGATGTTACCTACCACCATGCTGTTGTTGTAATCAAAGGAATGTATATTTTTTTGTCATTATTTGCAACTTGACTACTTTAAAAAAAGAAGAGGGGGAGAGACCAGTAGTGAGTATGTATAACAGAATAAATTTATATCATCCACAGTTTGTCTTTTTAATAATGAGGTCCCCTTTGTCTAGTAAAGATAATAATGAATGATTAATTGATTAACATTGCCTTGATTGCATTAATTTGACTTGAGGACTTTGAAGTGGTCTGGTGGTACAACGTTCACCTGCGAGTGTGGTCATTTCATGTTTGATTTCCAACTGCGCCAAGAAAGGGACACTTACCAACCAACTGCTCACCATGGTCCCTATTCCGTAAGAGGTTCAGATTACTAAGAAAACTATAGGTGCCACTGTAGCATGCTGTCCCTGTGCCATAAAACTCAAATTTTATTTAATTCATCTATTTTAACTTTGTATAAATTTGTACTTGTTCATCAAGTCTTCATTGGTGCAAAGTGGATTTTCAATTAGCAACTCTTCAATTGTTTTTTATTTTTTTGCTTATATACATAAACGAACTGTGAGAAATTAGAAATTTTCAAAGACAGGCAAATTGCACGAGTAAAATTTTCTATTTTTATGTCTATTATCTGTTGCCTTATCGTCATTTGCAAGCTAATGATAAGCTTTGTGTCAAAGAACTGCAACATGATTAGTTTATTGATAAGTAGGGGCCCATTCCCCCCCCAACTCCATGCACTCGCAAATCGGTAAAATGTCTATCATGTCATTAACCAAAGTTCAATTCCAACAGTGGCGGCTCATGGCAAGATTTATGGGAAATGAAGGTGAGCTTTTTTGGTTTGTTTGGCTTTTTTATGGCGCAAGAGCATCTGGGCTATACTGCGCCACCTTTGGCGGGCCTTTTTTTTCGCCTTTTTTGGTGAAGCTAATTCACCAAAACTAATTTATGATCTATACTCCTCAAGAAACTGGTTTTTACCTCATTCAGTAAATAAGAAAGAAATTTACAGTAACTTTGGGTTTTGGTGAATTGGCTTCACGCAACTTCACTTAAATCTCGCCATGGGCTACCATTGAATTTCAATGATATCATTTTTTTCCACCCACTGTAGCAATGGCAGACACAGACTTTCTTTTTGGGGGGGTGGCGTCACGGACACCATTTACCGTGGTCCTGGAATAACTCTTCGTTTATCATGCAAGTTGAAATTTTTTACAGTGAAAAAATATATTGTTTTGGGGGTCATGACCCCTATGACCTCCCCCTGTGTCCGCCCTTGCACTGTGGTTCAGGAGTTTGGTTCACCTCATTTGGCACAGGATGACCTTGTCCTTGCACCATAAAAATACAACCAACCGGGAGTTTGGTTTCTTAGCAACCAGGTCTCGGATTTCTCGGAAAATCATTAGTCCCGGTGCAGGATGACCTCAGCTGTCCTTGCACCATAAAACGCACATAAACATGTATTAATCAGACCAATCACAATTCTTTAAAATATTGGTGTATCCTGGAAACGATAGTGACAGCTGCTTTTTTCCTTCCCCAAAAACGTGTCCCATCGTCAGTGTTCTTCGGTATTTTGAATGATATTCTGTCGATATCTTTTGGACGTATTGGCTATATTAAAATTTTTATTTTTCTTTACGTTCTGACTTGTCCTTGTGCAGGTCACCAGGAAATTGTAAAAAGAAGTTGGGGGAGGGTTGAAAGGGAAAGGCTTTGAAAATGGAAATAAGTTTTCTTCTCCCTTCAGTTGGTTTTGATAACCTCTCTTTTCCGTCTGCAGTGGAACCTGGCAAAGTGGCCACCTGAATGAAGTGACCACTTTTTGTAAGAGAGAACTGGTAGGCACTTGGTCATACCTAAACCAAATTTTTTTATGTATAGCGACCACCTGTCTATGATGACCATTGCAGTCCAGTCCCAAAGGTGGTCACTTTAGACAGGTTCTACATAATTTTGAGTTCCTTCTCAGAATTTTCAAAACACTCGCACAAAGATAACGAAATGATTAAGGCTAGATATTTATTCTAATTAACACCTAATAATAATTATGCAAATGCAATTATCACCATTTTAAACCCCATAAAATAATTACTTCTTGTAATTTTGGCATAAATGTTCTTGATAAATCATTATCTTCAATTATCGATTCAACTTAAATTTGCAGAGATTTTATACTTGTGTCCGTTTCTCTTAATTCTGCTCATATTTCACAGGGAAGGCTTTTTTTTTTTTAGCTTGCAGTGGTAATTCGTTTTCTTAGCATGCTGTTATTTCATGTTCGACTTCTAGCCGTGTAAGAAAAAAGAATGCTTACGGATTAACTGTTCACCACAGTTCATGGGTTGGTTCCCTAGGCCTTAAGAGTTTCGGATTCCTCGTAGAAATGTAGGTCCTGGTGTGGTGTGACCCTTACTGTCCTTGCACCGTGAAATTCAAAACAAACAAACTTTTTTTCCTGAACACTTCAACTCTTGCCTGTCAGTTTGTTTGGTAAGATGTGATTCTAGCTGTCCTATGAAATAGATTTCTCATTTTGTCCCTTAAATAGAAGTGTCCCTTCTTCAAAAGTACATGCGTTGATACCTACATATACTGCTGACCAATGAGGCCATCCTTTCAACAGAGGTGTCCTTTATTAGGAGGGTTCCTTTACAGGACGTACCACTATATTTGTAAATTTAGATCTATCCTTTTTCTTATCATTAACAAATACTGTGGCTAAAACTCACGAAATGCTTGTGAAGGATAAAGAGTGAACTGTGGACAAAAACACAATGGAGCTGAAAGGATAAAATATGAAAATTATTAGTCAGTGACTAAGCTTTTTTCTTTAAAAAGAAGAAAATCATAACACCATAGCTGAATTAGACCAAGACCATGTAAGCAGTTAACGCTTCAGTTGTGGATTTTGTTGCAACATACAGCTTTCCTATTTTGAGAAGGACTTGCTTTGCTGCTTCAAAAGAGGATGACAGCTTTAATTGCATTCTACTTTCTTGACTGGCATCATATCTGTCTTAGCTTGTTTAGTTTATTCACATTTTCCCCCCCATTAGTTGCCATGCAGCTAAATTTGAAAGCAGGGGACTCGGATCTTTTTCTAGTTTGTATGTTTGATTTTATGTTTATTTCCAGTGTAAATTTAATTAACTCCTAACATTTTAGCTGCAAAGTTCAACATGAATCAGATTTATGAGCTAATGGTATTTTCATCTTCTTTTCCTTAGTTTAGAATGCATTTTGGCTTTTATGTTGAGTTATTTACTCTTTGGTTCAACAAGAACGTTTGACCTTTGAGTTAATTGAATCGCTATCCTGTTTAATTTGAAAGTTTGACACTCCTTTGGGTAATTAAGGAATTGCTGACTTGCTCAGTTAAAAGCAAATGCAACCTCTAAGTTATCTGGATTGTTGATGCCTCGGTTGAAAGTAGACACTTGATCTCTGAGTTAATTGAATCACTATTCTGCTCGATTCGAAAAGTTGTGTGCTCTTTTCGGTTAATTGAACTGTTGACTCCTCGATTCAAAACAAATACTTGATGCCTGAGTTAATTGAATTGGTGTTATGATTAGCTTGAAGTTATCTTGCTTTTCTAGTTAACTGAACCATTGACTCCTTAGTTTGAAGCTAGTTAGTTTTTCTAGTTAATTGAACCATTGATTCCTTCGTTCGAACCAAATCCTTAATCACCAAATTGCTTCTGTTCTTTTCATTGAGGTGAAGGTTCCTTTTTATGTTCATTGAATTTGTTAACTAAAAGTATCTTCGTAAGAAATTATGGAGGAAATAGTCACAATGATTAATTTAGACTCTTCACGTTTTCATAGCTCGTATTCGAGCGTTACTTTCTGCTCACCACAGTCAAAGGAAAGAAAACCCTCTTGTGTGTCTCACGGTGAGACTGGATTTGATTTGTTTGTTTGTTTTGTGGTTTTACGGCTCAAAGACTACAATGGTCATGCTGCGCCGGGACCTACTGTTTTCCGAGGAATCCGAACCTCTTATGGCCTAGGGAACCAAACCCCGGACTACAGTGAGGGGATTTGATTTGACGACCTCTGGGTTGTCATCCTAATGCATTGTCAGCTTAGTTATTGGGTACACAGCCATGAGAGGCTTTTTACTTATGTATACGATAAGAGAAGGTGATAAATTTATTACTAATATAATAATGACATTGTGTATGTATTCATAATAATAATGCATCTATATTAATAATACTGCAATCATAATAATCATAATGTATTTTTTGCCCTGCTGTGCTGGTGCCGAATACTAAATACCAATTTCTTTAAGCTAATCTACAGGAGTAAACAAAATTTATTTGTTATATTTTAAATTGAGAACAAATTTAATTTCAGATTCTTCGAAATTAACGTTTATCATAATATAGTTGCTATACTTTGTTGTACCATGAAGTTTTTAAACTACCATAATGATGTATTTGTTTGCAGTTTATTATTAATGAAAAAAAAAAAAATCGATGTATTACTTATAGTATTTAGTTAACACATTCGCTGCCAAAGCTGATATGGTGCATCCGTTTACACGTGCCAAAATCCTATTTGCATTTTTATGATTTTAAATTATTTTGTTTTATTTTTTAAATATAGATATAACAGATTGCTTTTAGCAATAAATAAATTCGCATAAGTATACTTGCAGTTGGTATATGAAATAATATTTTTGCTCCCTATGCCAATTACCAGCATTCTCGTAGTTGGCAGTGAACGTGTTAAAAGAGCAGGTCTTTATATATCATGGTATCTGAAAATACGAAATGTTATAATGCTGGTAATAACTTAACGTGGGACATTTTAAATCTGAATAAATTACTAAGAGCATAATTTTTTATCTACGGGTACTAGCGATACTTATATTTTTTAATTCAAAGTTTAGTTAAAGCTCATAAAGTTAAACACCCTATGATGGGCTGAATAATCGAATACTAGCCAAATAGTCACTATGTCCAACTTCGTCCGTTTCGTTACAATTTTAAGTGTGATAATTCATTCTATTATAATTTCGTTTGATAATTATGTATTCAATTTTAAGAAAAGTGTCTTTGGGTTTCTCTTCCTTCGTTGCGTAGAACAAGCACAAAGGATTGACCCATGGCCAACCATTATTGGAAATACCGTTCCCCCGACTGATCACCGTAACTGAGCAGCAATAGACATGGTTCGCTTTTGAAAGGGTGACGACTTTCGAATGAAGATGAGGACTCTTGAATGAGGGTGACATCAGTCATCTAGTAGTTTGGTACACAAATGAACAACTGACAATTTCACCATTTTCCATAGTTTTACTATTGGGCACTAAATGGTCAAAGGGTGGGTGTTAGACAACAAAGTGCAAATGTGGTGATGTCCCATCAATTTTTCTATTAATTTTTAGGCAACAATGCACTATTATCAATTCAAACGGCAAAGTTTTCTGTTTTATTTGATAACATTATGATGACTGACAGGCAGCTAACCTTGAAGTTTGAGGTCAGCTTAATTACATATGTCGGCCAAGAAATGGTATTTCACAGACATGCCAATGGGGATGCACTTGGAGTTCGCCATATTTCTAGTTAGCCAGAGAGATTAGATCTCTGAAGGACATGTATGTGTTGTTCTTAGCATCACTTGTACCTAAACCTGTTACAGGTCTTTCTTCTCCGAATGAATTGCAGTACTTCAAGGTCTCGGTGTGGAGTTACAGGGTCATCTACGTATTCCGGAGGTTAGTTCCCTCGGCCATAAGATGTCTGGGTTCCTTGGAAAATTGTAGGTCCTGATGTAACATGGCCCTTGCTGACGCTGCGATGTGGCACTCACAATCGAACAGTACTGCATAGTGGTATAGAGTTAACACGCTTGTTTGCCATGTGGAAAGGTAAATTTTTGCGGGTTCTGCCATGGGTGCATGCCATTTCCCCTACCGATTCGTATTTCAGGGTTTTGATTTCCTAGGTGACAGGTTTCCTCTTGGAAAAATTGTGTCCCCTAGTACAGCATGACCTTAGTTGCCCTTGGACACTATAAAACACAAACAAAGGAGTAAATCTTTGAACGAGTCTGCTTTCGCTAATAGTGTTCATTGTGTTTGAAAGCATTCTTCCAATGAGATTGCAGTTTTGTTGATGGTGTTTAGGGTCACTGAACACAAACATTGTTTGTGTTCTCCAGAATTAGTGTTACTTGCTCTGTTTCTGAAGACAATCTCTAGACCACCTCCCCAGTGGCAAGAGCTTAGATCCGAGCCCACAAGTTTGGTTTCTCGTAAACTATAGTGTTTGTATCATGGCTGGCATGTCACATTACATTGTCTTTATTCTCACGCTCCAAACAGGTGTTTAACCCTTCGATGGTGGGAGATGTGCTAGTTGAGTAAGCTGTGTTGTGTTTGCTTGTGCGATTTCGATCCAGTCCAACCCTACTGTGGCACAGTGTAGTAACTTGTTCGCCTAGGGTGCTGTTAACCCAGGTTCGACTCCTAACAGTTCCAAGAACGTTTACCTGGAGATCTTGTGAAGCCCTCACTGTGAACTGGGGTTTGGTTCCCTAGGCCTTAAGAAGTTTCGATTCATTGGAAAATTGTAGGTCCAGCGGTACGAATTCCTCGGAAAATCGTTAAGTCCCAACGCAGCATAACCATTGTGTAGGTGCGAATCTGATTTTTTATCGATCTTCCGGTCGGAAAACGATTTCGTCCAATTTTCGGAGATTTCATCTAAAATCCCCAGTGTTTTTTAAAATACTGATTTTTTTTAAAAAAATTAAATACCTATTTTTCTTGATGCATGTTTATTTAAATTTTTGCGCATATGTGCATATTTAATAATAAATATGCATAAATAAATGCAAATATCGGTAAAAACACCGGAAAAATTCGTCTGCCGTTGACGGCGCATGCGTGGCGTGACGTGGAATTTTAGCTCCAGCTATGACGTAGAGTGATGCCCCTGCACAACAAAATCATGCATCTGTATTTGTAGTTGTTGGGGAAGGCAAGAAAGAATGCGCTACACCGTTAAGGTTTTGGTCAAGCATGTGACTCTTTATAGGGAAGCCATGTGTTAGACATATCTGGTATTTCTTTCCTCCGGAAAGAAAGTTTTGTTTTTAGGTGTTTTTGAAAACAACGTTAACGATGTCGACCGTTAATAAAAGGTACTACCAAACGTTTAAAGCCAAATATATGAAGATGTTTAATTTTATTCAAAAATCAAGACTGGGGCCAAAATATGCTTTCTGCTCGTGTTGCCGTTAAGACATAAGCATTACTCACGGTGGTAAACGCGATATTACTTTGCATTCTGAGACCGTTGAACATAAGGAGACGTTCAAGGCTGTAGAGTCTAATCATAGTATCAAGCCTTCATTTTTTGCATTTAACAATACTTCCATGATTAACGCTGAATGTTTATTTACATCGTTTTTGATCGAACATAATTTGCCAATGAATTGCAGCGATCACACGGGGATGCTCTTTCGGAAAACGTTTCCTGACAGCAGTATTGCAAAACAATATGGATCTGCAAAGACCAAAACTTCTGCAATTATGAAAGAAATGTCTGCAAAGGAATCCTCATCACTTGTTGAAAATTTAAGGTGCTATCCATTTTCAATTGCAACTGATGGAAGCAACGATGTTGATTCAAAGCTGTATCCAATAGTGGTAACTTTCTTCGATCCTTTATGTGAAAAAATTGTGAATTGTCTTTTATCTATGCCATCTTTGAAAGAAGATGCTACTGGGTTAAATATTGGAAATCTTCTGGTAAGTGCTTTACAATCTGAAAACTTTCCAATTTCTAATTGTGTTGCCTTTAGCTGTGATAATGCACCTGTTATGATAGGAAAAAAAGCAGGTGTAGCAGCGGTGTTAAAGAATCATCACCAAAATATTGAAATTATGGGCTGTTCCTGCCACCTTATTAACTTAGCAGCTGAAAAGAGTGCTGCATGTTTGCCATTTAAAATCGATGAAATTTTGGTAGACATTTACTATTACTTACAAAAGAGTTCGAAAAGAAAAGATAGGTTGAAAATTCTTCAAGAATTTCATGAGACTGATATAAAAAAGGTACTAAAACACGTTAGCACTCGTTGGTTGTCTGTTGGAAAGTGCTTAGAGCGTATAATCCAGCAGTGGCAACCTTTGATCAGTTTTTTTAAGGAAGAGGCCATGAAAAGGAATCAAATCACCCCACTTTCTTTCTTTACTATTCCCTCTATCAAAGTTTTGGTTGAAAATGCAGATAAAGTGAAAGAACGTAACAGCAAAAAAGCATCGCAGAAATTAAAAAGGAAAGCTCAAAATTATGTGGATATTTCTAAGAAACAAAAAACTGAAAACTCCATGTCTCGTGAAGAAAGGTTGTTTTATTTTCTGTCGGAAGATATCAATAAGGCTTTCTGCTTATTTTTATCTTATACTGTGTCTGTATTTAAAAAAGCAAATGCTCAACTTCAGTCTGCGGAACCACATATTCATATGCTAAAATCTCTTCTCTTAAAATTGTACAGAGAAATGCTAGTGAAATTTGTAAAACCAAGCGTCACAAAATTATGTAGTGATATTTTGAAAGTCCACTATCATGAGAGGAGTAATCAAAAAGATGATGTTGATATCTTAATTGGAAATGGAACACTGAAAGTAATCCAAGATTTTAACATTCATGATAAAAATGAATTTTATGAAAACGTCAGAAGCTATTTCATAGCAGCATGTGACTACATGCACAATAAATTTCCTTTTGAGTTAGAAGTGTTTGCACAAATATCGAATTTTAAAATCGCGCCATTTTCCAGCTTAAAATATTTTACAGAAAATTTTCCCGTTCTTTCGTTCAATAATACAGAAAATGAAGCTGTTGATGCTTTACAAACAGAATTCAGTGAGTTCCAGGCTTTCGAAGTTCCACAAACTGTGAGTAATGAAGGTAGCATTGATGCACAATGGGCAGCCATAGGTAAAATAAAAAATGATACTTGTGAATTAAAATTTAAACGACTTTCTCAGGTTATGCTGTCAATACTTACGATCCCTCACAGTAATGCAGCATGCGAGAGAGTCTTCAGTCAAGTGAAGAAAATTAGAACTGACTTCAGGTCAACCATGTCTGATGACACATTAGAAAATTTACTAATAGTTAAATGCAGACAACATGTGAAATGTTACGAGAATGTATTTGACAAAAAATTTCTCAAATGCAAAATCTTGCACTACAGCATTTGTAAATTCTAAGAATTAATATTGCGTTTAATACAGTTTAATCCTCTATTATTATTAATTTAATAAATACTTAATTTCCTCATTGTGCCTGTTTTTCATAAATTATGTATGATTTTGTTTAATTAAAAAATGGTGGCCTGCCCACGCGTGCGTGATTGACTACAGATTTTTCACTTCTAGAAGTTGGCACCTATGCCATTGTAATCCTTGAGCCATAAAACCACAAACAAACAATTTGACCCAATCCGTAGGTGCTTTAGGATCGGGTGTGAACAGTCGTCCCCATCACACCAAGGCGTTGCTAGCAGAGGAAGCGTTAAGGTGTAAGGAATAAAAAATGCTCTTTAAAGGATGTCAACAATCCCCCCTAAAACCTACTCAGTGATTCTTAGCATTGACTCGGGTCAGTAGCGTATGTAGGAAGTACATGAAGGGGGAGGGGGGGCTCAGATAGTGACAGAGGAAAGAAAGGAAGGAAGGGGCTCCAGCCCCGAATGGATATCAAAATGCAGTATTTTCTCATAGATCGCATCACAAAATCTTCTTGAAAGGTTTGAGTTTTGAATTGCTATGCTACTGGGTTCAGATATACAACTCATATATTCATATAGATTTATTTATACAAAATTGCGTTGTAATGGGCGTTGTGGGCCCCGTCAATCCCCCCTCCTTGCGTACGCCTGTGATTCATGTATCCTCTTTCGATATCTCTGAATGTGTCGCACTTGCTTGGTTCGAACGACAGTAGAATGCTAAGAATGAACTGATGTTTAAGACGGCTAAATGAACTCGCTGTTTGTTTCGTTTCTTTAATTGCTGTTTTCATTCTTCGATGATTTTGTCGTTCATTTCGGCTATTATCCGTTCTCTGCATAATTGCCACGTGGGTAGATTCTCTCGGATAGGCAAATTGCACCAATTTGCTCTCGTATATCTTCGTTTTCGTTTGGTTTGCGGCTGTGTGAAGCGGTGGACCCGCTGGCCATAATTGTCGAATGAGTGGTCCCGTGGCTGAATTGCGGCAATTGGTTTTACGCCGTGTTTGATTGCAGGCACGTTCATTGCTATCGGATTCCAATGAGGTTGGATGGGAGTTCGGTGGTGTCGTTGGGGTCCCTTCCCACGGGACTCTTTGCAAAGTCGTGGGGACTGGGTGTTGGAAAGCTTGTTTCTGGACTTCAAAACTTTCCTGAAAAACTTGGGAACTTTCCTCAAAGTTTCCGATTTGGCCACCTTCAACAAAAAGACAGATTCTCTTTCTACCCTTGGCGCAGTATAGCCCAGATGCTCTTGCGCCATAAAAAAATCCAAACAAACATTTTTCTACCCGATGGAACCTGTAACCTTAGTGTACCTACTCCAAGGAATCTATGGAACCTGAGTTTGCCTGCTCCAAGAGACTGTAAGTCCTAGATTTTTTGCACCAAGAACGTGGCAACTGAGTCTGTCTGCCAGCAGATCCCCAGAACCCGAGTATCTTTATCCCAAAAGGGACCTGAAATCAAGGGCTGACACACTTTCATTTTGGGGGGGGAGCTCAAGGACAGAATTTGCCATGGTCTTGGAATAACACCCTTCATTTATCATGAAAGTTGGAATTTTTTACAGTGAAAAAATATATTTTGGGGGTCATGACCCCTGTGACCACCCCTCCTGTGTCTGCCCTTGCTTGAAACCCGATTTTCTTTGTTCTCCTATGTCACTATGGTAATTCAGTCCATCCAATTCTGGTTTCAAGTTTGAAATTTGTCCCCCCCCCAAAAAAAAAAGGGGGGGAAGGTCATAGTTCAGGATTTTAGTTGAACTTGCAATCCCGCTCTCCTTACGCCGGTCTGACATGTGAAACTGAATGGATAATAGAAGTGGGGGAGGTGACCCCCCCCTCAAAAAAGGTGTATAAAATTAATGAATCAATTTTAGTTTTTAAAATTAAAAAATATTGCACATTTATTATTTCTTAATTCAACAAATGCTTCAATATATGCAAACCAAGCAAGTACTAAACACATAGTCACTTCAGGCAGATTCCACTGCATATCTTTGGGACTCGTCTGCAATGGTCACCATGGACCGGTGGTCACTATACAATGACGAAGTTTGGTATACGCGTGACTAAGTTATGGGTTGAAATTAACTTTTTAAATCAGGTGCACAAATGCACCCAAGTCTTACGACTTACGTGCATAAAATACTAGTTAAGTGTACAAGTAACGAACAGAATAGAAAGTAAACCTCAACATTAAAAACGGGTAAAATGTAAGTGAAATAATTACATTTAAGCATGTAAACTACAACAAAATGCAACTTTTCAAAATAATTGAACATTCATTTGTAATAAAAAAAAATTCAAAGCAAATGCAGATACATTGAGAAAATTATATAAAATTATTCCATAGGTCACTGTTCTTGAAAAAAAAAAGTAAGTAGCCATAGTTTGGAATAGTTAGGTGCACTGCATGCACCCAAATTAAAAATTTACATGCATATGTAAAATTCCATGTGCACAGTGCACCCACTAATTTCGAATCCTGGACTAAGACCCTACCAGTTTTCTCTTGTAAAAAGTGGTAACTTTATCCAAGTGGTCCATTTACCAAGGTGGCCACTTTTCCAGGTTCCACTGTAGTTGTCTCTCGCTAGTCTGCCCTCAATATTCCGATTCTGGCGAAAAGGGGCGGACTGAGTCCTCTCAAAGGCTGTATACCTTGGGTTGTCGGAGGGCGCCAATTCTTGCCCATTTGGAGGCTTGAGTCTTAGCGCTCATGAGGGCGCCCCGGGTCCGGCGGCCCAGTCCGCCCCTGTATGCTACCATGTGATTGAGTAGGAGTTTTAATAATGAATTAAACCAAGTGTTTTTTTAAATGCAATTTCAGTATTCGAGAATTTCCGCTAATTTGCCATACTATGCAAGTAATGATGGAATTAGTGACAATCTACCTTATTATAATTTCTATATTCTTGTCAATTTGAGACTCCCCCACTAACACCTTCACTTACCGGTTCTCATATGGAAGGGTGTGATGGGGTTGAAGGACCCCCCTGGGTTAGACAATAGGAAGTTACATCCAACTGCAATTAGTTTGATTAGTTATAATAATGAATTTCATTTGTCTGATTTTTTTTCCAAGTTTTGTCACGTTAAGCTCACATAACCCATTCACGTACAGCTGACATCGCACGAAAAAATGGGTTACGTGTGCCAGTTAAAGCCATTAGTTTTGCGCTGCTGTAGTTTTGATGCGGATTGGGGTGTTCGTAAATACGTCGTGATTTGGAGGACGCGCTAAGCCAGAAGTTCCTAACCTGGGGGGATCGCCGCAATTATTTTGATAAGGAATCTCATACCAATTGTTTCCAACAATTTTATATTTCAACATGGCTGCATATATTGCAATATTGTACTGTTGGTTAACTTTATAATATACATTAATATATGTAATTAATATAATATACTTAATATAATATAATTCTATATTTAATGTGTTTTCTTTACTCTGTTAAAAATGCTTTTATTATGCAAATGTGGCGGCGGCGGACAGAGGGGTCGCAGATCTTTTGGTTACTATAAAGGGGGTCGCGAATTACTTGGTACTATAATGGGTACTATATACTTGGTACTATATTGGGTCGCGGCTTGAAAAAGGTTGAGAATCACTGTGCTAAGCCATAGGACCAGCCTTAAATATCTTTAGGGGAACCGTGAAACGCTTTGAGAATTTGATATTGCGTGTTTCGATTTTTAAAGTATATTTGAAAAGAAAAAAAAAAGATTAATTATAAAAATTTGTGACTGATAACTTAAGAATAAAATTCAGTTACATTTGAATTCTTTAGATGACAAATTCAATTATCAATTCACTGATATTTCATCTGATGACTGGTTTAGGATATTAACTAGAAATCCTTTTCGTGTTGATATTCTGCCACAACGTTTCCAAGAAGAAGCCATAGAACTGCAATGTGATTCAAAGGCGAAAGATGATTTTAAAACAATGGACCTGGATGGATTTTGGATACATTACCTTACATTGTATCCTAACGTCTCTAATGTTGCCTTAATCCTCATTGTGCCGTTTTCCTCAACGTATCTCTACGATTCAACATTTTCAACATCAACTGCCATAAAAACAAAACAGCGTTGTGGTCTAGAGGTGGAAAGTGATCTCCGTTGTGCGTTATCCAACATCAAACCAAACACCAAATATATGTGACATAATCAAGGCAAAACAGTGTCAATCTTCGTACTGATATTTAGTGACTTGATTGTTGATCATCTGGTTTTTTTTTTCCACCGATTGCTGTATTTGAAATTTCTTTTTGTGGAATGTGCGGACTATTTTATTAATTTTGTGGAATATCACATACTGGTATAAAAGTAACGTTCGTTAAAAATAAGACATTATAGTTATTATAAAAACTTATGGTTGGGTGTGTGGGGCCCTACCATTATCTCAAAAGGGGGGCGCCAACTGGAAAAGGTTGAAAACCACTGCTTTAACATATAAAAGTTATGAGTGCAATATATTTCTTTTTTGAAGGGAAGAAGGGGACGTCAATTTCCCAAATCTGCCAGTGACTACTACTCACGGTAAACCCTACCTACCCTTTTTAAAATGGGAAGGTTCGTTCGCGGTTCCCGTAAAGCCTGCGACTTAAATAATCCAGTGGTCGGTTTTAGGGCGTAAGACTCAAACTTTCAACCCTTTAACACTCCCTCCGTGTGTAGAAATGGTTTTCAAAGCGGCAGATCTTGCCTTAAGCCGAGGAAGTCCGTTCACAGGTCTCGTTAAGCCGCCCCGGCACCTCTCGCAGCTGTCTTAAGTTTCGGGAAGTGACACGCAAACATCTCCGCAATTTTCCTTCGGCTTCGTAAAGTGACAGCACATCAGTTGCACGGACGTGAGCTTTCCGCGAGGTATTTTCACTGTATGCTTATGAGCGGATACCGTGACGGCTTACGTTGTTTAACATTAACGAGTGATTAAAAAAAAACCGGAGCAGATCTAATATGTTCCATGCGCTTCCGTCGTCATTGGATCGAGACTCTGTTTTTTTTTAAAAAAAAACCAAACAAAAACATTTAACCTGTGTCTCTGAATTGATTTTTTTCCCCCTTCGTCGGCAAAACTTCAGCAACATGGGGAAAGTGTCCGTTTACGGACTGAAGAACATCGAATGACTGTGCACTGGACCGTTTGCACCCGTTTTTTTTCTTTCTTTTTTTAAAAAATGTAAAAGCGCGGCGCACATTGATAGGTTTAAGACCGCTCTCTGGAGCTGCTGCTGCCACCGAAGGAGAAGGAAACATGAAAATATAATAGAAACCTAACGACTTTTAAAAAAAAAAAAGAGCATAACATTTATTAGCATGCATATTTTGCCTGTCCTCGCATATATGTTGGCTCGTTAGGCTGCGACAAACCGTGCTGGTGTTGGCGATTTCACGCCGACGTTGGCGCGATCTCCTCGTCTAGCTCAGAAAGATCGCGCGCCGGGTCTTGGAAGAGATGATCGTCATCTACGTGTGGGTGGTTAATGAACGCCTGGTGGTTTTAGCGTCGGTCTCCATCTAATGATCGCATGATTATTTCGCATTTGCACGACCGCGGACGGCGCGTACACGTCTAAGGACACATTGAAGCTTATTATTATTATTTTTTTAATAGCCCGTTTTGTTTGTAATGTAATGCGCGTGCGCAGTCAAGTCGCTTTCCAATCCCCTTCCCTCCGCCCCACCGGGTGTGTTTTATTACACTCGACGGAATTGCTGTTAAACGTTTTTACATTTAATGACGTTTGTCTTCGGACCGAAGTACCCAGTGTCGAAATTGAGCACTGAATATTTCCCATAATGACACCTGTTTGCTCCGCTGGTGTCTGGGTTCCATTGTCGCCAATTACATGACTCAACCGACCATTGTCTTCCCTTGCAGTGATTTTCGAGAGCTAATATTGTTTCGACATTTCCTGCCATATTAACATTGTTGTTGCGAAATTCCGCATGTGCAGGTGACAAAGTACCCGTGTCATTTTGCTGTTTGTGTGTGTTGTATGTACTGTGCATTCTCCCTCAGTTAATTTGCGCGTGATACCGTTAGCAGACGGGTTAGTCCATTGCAGTTTAGGGAAGGCCGTCTTGGAGGAACTGGTTTTTCCCTCGCGGAAAACCAGTTTCGGCAAGATGGCCTTCCCTAAACTGCAATGGACTAACCCGTCTGCTAACGGTATCAGGCGTCAGGTCTGCGCGAACGCACAATACATGGGTGCAACTATGGGCAACTCGTCTCGTTAGCCCATGAAGAGTATCTCGAATGTAAAGACGGGGGCCTAAATTACTTTAATGCAATAGTCTAATACAGGGGCGGACTGGGCCACTGGCCAAGCGGCCCTCGGGCGATATGACTTACGTCTCCAAATGGGCAAGGACTCGGATAATTCCAAGGTATGCGCCCGTTGAGAAGACCTAGTCCGCCCCTGGTCTGCTATACACATGGTTTATCTTCTATCAGTGAGGCAGTAATTTTATCGCGGCACGATTTTCTGCGAATTTTAGAATTTTATTCAACAGTTTTGGGAATTTTAGAATTTTTTTTTTATTAATTTTTATGTTTGAATAGCTTTAATACTGCCACCAGCAGAAAAATTGACAGAAAAATGCCTTTAAACTATTTATGTGCAAGATATTTCGCATTACCTCAACGTAACCTTGACCGCTGAGCTAAAATGTTGGAATTCCGTTCATTGGAGAGGAAAGGCATTTGTATGATATAATGATGTAAGGATAAAGGTTCAGTAAATGATTTATAGAGCTGTTTTTCCATCCGAAAACTGAGAAAAAACAACTTTTTTTAAACTTCTATATAATTTTACTCCCTCTGGTGTCGATAAATGGCGACATAATTTCATATCACTCTCGTTTCGTGCCGAAAAATGACGATTTAATTTTACGTAACGTTCTTTAATAATGAAATTGCAATATTTAATATTGGTCATGGATTATTGTTCTTAATTTATTAATTTAACTTTATCATAAGCGTATGTGTAAACGAAAAATAGCTACTATTTACGGTTGATCTTGGAATGCACACCTTGTGGATAGCGATATCTCAAACTGAAACGGGAGGTATAATAATTTTCGAATGATTCCCCAATAATATTCGAATTGCTGCGCCGCTCGTTAATAGTGTTCGTTTTTGTGAACTGATTTATTTTCACTTCTGGTGTCCTTCATATGCACGCTGTCTTTCTTTCTTTATTTTTTTTTTTAACGCCCACCATTTTGTTTTATCTAAATGTTTCGTGTCTCATGGTTTAAGACTGCCAGAATACTTAATACTGTGCCAGATGTAGGCCGATATTTTTTTCCGGTTCGCCCTGAGGTGTCGTGGTAACGCGTTCATTTGGTGTGCCGTTAATTCATGGTCCAATTGTTAACGAACTGCTCAATGTATTTCTGGGGATAAGCTCCCCAGTCCTTCAGAGGTTCGGAACCCACGGAAGATTGTAGGTCACTTGCAGCTTAAAACTACCAGATTCTTAGCGATGCTAATAAAAACTTTTACCGACTAACTGCTCGTTGTGGTAGTCGGTTCCCCAAGCCTTAAGAGGTTCGGAACCCGCGGAAGATTGTAGGTTGCGCCGTAAAGCTCTCAAACTCAGAGACTTTAAACGATGCTAAAAAAAAGAACGCTTGCTGATTAACTGCTCAGTGTGGTAGTCGGTTCCCCATGCCTTAACAGGTTCGGAACCCTCGGGAGATTGTAGGTCTCGATGCAATATGACTCTTGCACCGTAAAGCTCTCAAATAAATTCTTAGCGATGCTAAAAAGAACTTTTACCGACTAACTGCTTGCTGTGGTAGACGGTTTCCTAGGCCTTAAGAGGTGTGGAACCCTTGGACGATTGCGCCGTGAAACTCTTGAACAGTTTCTTAGCGATGCTAAAAAGAAATTTTACCGACTTATACTCTCTTTGGTAGTCGGTTCCCTAGGCCTTGAGAGGTTCGGAACCCTCGGACGCTTGTAGGTCCTCTGCTCTGTGGTGGCCTATCGTACCGTTACCTGGGTTCGACTTCCGTTAGTATCATGGGTAGCTTATCGTTTTGCTGCCACCTTATTCCGGGGTAACGAACTGTAGGTTCCGGCGCAAGACGACCTTTGCCGCCCTGGCGCCTAAAACCAGGAACAATCCCAAGGAAAGGTGTGCAGACAGGGTTCCCGCGCAACGTGGAATTGTCAGGGAATTTAAAATTGTCCCTAACGCTCAGGAGAAAAGCCAGGGAAAAATGAGATTTCTTGGCCAAACCCGGAAAAGTCAGGGAAAACCTGGAAAGTTAGGAAAACACTTGGAAAGTTAGGGATTTTTTTTCTCCAGTGTGAGTTGGATCCCTGGTAGAACGATGCCCCGGATTGTTAAGTCGATGCCCAGCGATCTGTTGAGATGGTGAGAGCCCTACATTTTTAACCATCGCCGATTTATGAGATTGGTTTCCCGGAAAGCAGTTTGATTTATTTGATTTCTAAATTTAAACAATATGTTTTGAACTATCAATTTAATTTATAAATTTATTTATTTTGTTTATAGGTCTAAAAACAACCATTCTTAAACATCGTTAATGGGTTGAATCCAGTTTCCATGTTTTGTGCGTTCTGAAATAGCACGCGATGCTTCGTTTCCTCGGAGCGCATCTGTTCATGCCGATCGTAGCCTCCATGTATTACTCATAAATATATAAATGACACGTTTCTTAATATCGTGAAACCTGTTAAGTAGACCACCTTTCAAAGTTGCCTACCTTGACCCATTGACAAGGAACCTAAAAAGCACATGTGGTCACCTTTAGCAGTGCTTTTGTAAGTTGGCCACCTGTCTAAAATGGACCAAGCAAGTATGGGTTTCTTGGTGGACAGTTTAGCAGGTCTCACCGTGATGTCGTTTGATCACGGGCTTTGTCTGCGGATTTGCGGTGCAAGGTCGTCTTAACCTAGCGCGGATACGGGGGGGGGGGGGCATGACCCCCAAATATTTTTTCACTGTGAAAATTCAATTTTTATGATAAATGGTGTTATTCCAAGATCATGACAAATTCCGTCCTTCACCCCCCAAAAAATGAAAGTCTGTCTCAGCGCATTAGTGGAGGGGGGGGGCCTTCTTTTTTTTAGACCAAATAATGAATCCTGGCTGTTTTGTGTTATGTGCTGCTTGCTTTTTTGCCCCCGAACGTCGAAATAAAAACAATAGAAATTGACGTAAACTGTCAATTTGGGGCCCCGCGCATCCCATCCATTCAGGCGACGATCTTTGGTTTGGATGTTTATCGGGGGGAACGAAATCACCAAGCTCTATTTCTCTCCTTGATCTGAGCTTTAGTCGTTTCTAAAGCTCTACAAATAGACGCTACGTAACCGCCAGCCGTTTTTTGATCTGAAACACCTGCCTGATTGGATATCCTTTAGAATGAACGTCTTGATTTGTTTTGGCAGGGACTCAACAATTCTGTTTTCGAAGCCACAGCCCTGCCCTCACCGCACTAAAACCTGCGATAATTAATCAATCAGCTAATTACTAACAAAGACGGCGGATTTGGTAGGGAAGGAGGGAGGGGCACCACGTGTGAGAATGTGAATGTTTGGTTTTTAATGTGTATATGCAAATAATATGCGCTCGGAGAGGATGTGTAGAATTGCCTTGAGCAGTTCCCGCGTGGCTGATTTCTTTTCAGATGGTGGTTTTTTAAGAGTTGTGCATATTATTATATTTCTGTGCTTAAATCCCTTAATCATTTCTAGGTCGCTAAATTTCCTGTAAATTATTAATTTGCCACGGACTTCCAATTCATCCGTAAACTACCAATTTACACATTCGTTGGATTTTTAACAATACAGATTCTAATTACCATATTCCATTATTACTTTATTTACTACATTATTTATTACTTTATGTACTACATTATTTCATTTTTTATTTAAATGTTGATTTATTTGTAGATTTTCAATCTATTCGCAGCTTGCTTCAGTTCGTTTATAGACCGTTTATATTTGTTTGTAGATTTCTAATTCATTTGTAAATTATTTCTGCTCGTTTGTAGATCGCTTACAATTCGTTCGTGGATCTCCAATTCATTTGCAAATTTCCAATTTCCATTTATTTGTAGATTTCCAATTCCCATTTATTTGTAGATTTGCAATTCCCATTTATTTGTAGATTTGCAATTCCCATTTATTTGTAGATTTGCAATTCCCATTTATTTGTAGATTTGCAATTCCCATTTGTAGGTTTGTAATTTCAATTTATTTGTAGATTTGCAATTCCAATTTATTTGTAGATTTCCAATTCTAATTTATTTGTAGATTTCCAATTCATCTGCAGGTTCTTTCTTTCATTTCGTAGGTTTCCTGCCTAAACACTAATTTATTCCTGTACTTCGGATTTAATTTCCAGTTCGTTTTCGAATTTCCAAATCAATTTTGAATTGGCCTGAAGTTGCGCTTCTTCGCTTTGTGGGTAGACCTGGTGTAAGAAATTAATTGTTCTTTTGAAGGGTAACTATGAACTTCCGTTCTCTCCCGCCCCCCCTCCCCATCCCTCCTTTAATTCAAACTTCACCTCTTGCATCTTTGGAGAGGGAAAAAAAAAAAAATCCGTTGTGTGGATGGATCTTTCCGGTTTGAAGATCGTGCCCGGAGAATGGCTAGTTGTGTGTCGTTTGTTTGTGTGTTTAACGTACTGGCATAATGTCGGTCACGCGATCACTTGCCGATAGGACTTTAAGGCCAAACTCTTTAACGCATGACCCAATTACCGATTCATTACGAGCTATTGGCAAACCTAGCCACGTACTCGCTGCCTCGAACCGAAAGTTGGTCGTATTTCATAACGTATACTAGAAATGCCTTCCACCTCGCCATACCTCCCTTTGGAAAAGGCCCTAGTCTTGAGGTGAGCTTTACGGGACACCGGTTAATTGTGTGTGTAAACGCACGTCGCGTTTTCGTCACGCCTTGACGTGATGGATCGCGACCGGCAGACTTGCCGCTCTGTATCCCTGACCTCAGAGTCGTCACTAAGCTGTCAAGAGAAAACAACGTAACGTGCCAATTGTCCGCAAGCCCTTACGCAAACCCATCGCAGACAATTAATTCCACGTGACGTGTAAGTTACAGGCTGACAGTCTTCACACGTTAAAGCTGCCCTTCACTTGCAAGTTCGATTTCAGAGTGGCTACTTACAGTACCGTAGCAATTAAAAATTATGGGGGGCGGTTTAAGCCCCCCCCCCTTTCCTACGGCATTGGCTACTTATGGTTTGGAGGTCGCATTGAGCCGTTCATATTTTTCTAGGTCGGTGGGGGGTAAAGCTGAGGGTCGCGAACTGATTTCTTGGGGATAGCTCGATATTTTTCTAAGGAATTTCATACCAAATGTTTTCAACATTGCAATATTCTACTAAGGAAGATTTCAAGTATTACGTAAGCACCTTTGGGGAGAGAGGGCATTGCTGTTGTGCTTATTTTCCTATGTTAGCCAATGTTAATTTTTGCTTAGGAGGGAGAGGGGTATAAAATGGCCAAAATATTGCTTACGTAATACTCGAACGCCCCCTAATGGTTATTAACTTTATAATATACATTGGTATGTAATACTAATATCTATAATTAATGTAATATATGTAATTAATATGTTATAATTTTTTTATTTAATATGGTTTCTTTACTTCTTGTTAAAAATGCTTTTATTGTGCAAATGTGTGGCGGCGGTGGACAGAAGGGGTCGCAGACTATTTGGTTACTAGAAAGAGGGGGGGTCGCGACTGGAAGAAGGATGGAAAACACTGTTCTAGGAGGATCGCGATTGAAGGACATTTGTGAAAGGATCTCGTGGTTCGGATCTCATCAGGGGCATAGCGAAAAACCTCATTTGATGACAGGGCCAAGTTCAGTTCACTTGTTTAGTTTCCCAAGGTCCGGGGCTATATTTTAAAATTTTTTAAAAAAAATTCTTGAGGGGAGGATAGAGACGCCTTAGCCCCCCTCCCCCCCCCGCTGCATTGCGCTTTAATATCACGTTAAGCTTATGATTACGTGTCGAAGGGTTACATGAACAATCTTTCCAAGTTACTTACATAATTGAAAAATGTGTGAAGTGTTTATGTATAGATACCCCCCCCCCAAAAAAAAAAGAGAATATTTTGTTCAGGTATTATGTCTTTTATGTAACTGCATTTAGGGGAGATTTCAAGTATTACATAAGCACCTTTGTGAGGAGAGGGTTGCTGTTGTGTTTATTTTCCTTTGTCAGCTATGGTAATTTTTGCTTACCAGGGTGGGGGGGTATACAATATCTAAATATTGGCTTACATAAAATTTAACGTCCCTTAGGCCGTGGAGCTCTCCATCCTAAGGGTATGTACAAGTCCCCCCCCCCCAAAAAAAAACAACTGTAGTTCTTGCGTTGGTTCCCTATGTCTTAAGAGATTCGGAAAACCGTAGGACCCTTGTTGACCTTGCGCCGTAAAACCCAAATTTTCCCAAAACAGCCTGAATCAGTGATGGTGTGTCTTCAATTTGATAACCCGTCCCATATTTTTTGTGTACGAAGTGACATTTTTTTCCCCAAGGGAGGGGGAAAGCTGCTTCACCTCCCACACCACGGAGTCTTCAATAGTCTCTTTGTGAAACGATGTCAAAAAATGTGGGAAAATGGTTGTGATCTAGTGGAAATCCACGATAATTAAATAACTCCGTTTAATCCGAGGATAAGTTAGGGCCTATTTCTTTTGCGCCTGTGGCGCCACCGTTTCCCGTCTGTTAGAAAGGATTATATGCATTTGACTTACCCCGTTTTGTTTCTAAGTTAATACTGGGGTATAGAAGCACAATGTAGTGCAGTGGGGCGTCGATTATCGGAATTCTTTGGACTGAACTATATTCTGACGCACTGGCGTACGCAGGGGGGGTTGTAGCCCCCCCCATCGCGATGGGATTTTGTATATATATGGAGATGTGGCTTTGCGTAGGTTTTGACACTTGAAAATAGGTTGGAATATTCTAATACCTATTGGGCGAGCTACGTAAAGATTTAATAATAATACTGGGGAGTGATGCAAATCCCCAAAACTGGTTCCCATAATTGGAAGTTCGTATAATGGGATATTCAGTTCGTGTAGTGGAATACTCGGTTCGCATAATGGGATATTCGGTTCGTGTAGTGGGCCCTGCGGTGGCGCAGTGTGGTAACGCGTTCTCCTATTGCGCGGCTAATCCGGGTTCGACTCCCAGCAGTGCAAAAAGAACGCTTACTCAGAGATCTCATAAAGATCGCACTGCTCACTGTAGTCCGGGGTTTGGTTCCCCAGGCCTTAAGAGGTTCGGATTCCTCGGAAAACAGTAGGTCCCGGCGCAGCATGACCACTGTAGTCTTTGAGCCGTAAAAACAATCAGTTCGTGTAGTGGAATACACAGTTCGCATAATGGGATATTCGGTTCGCATAATGGGATATTCAGTTCGCATAATGGGATACTCGGTTCGCATAATGGGATACTCGGTTCGCATAATGGGATACTCGGTTCGCATAATGGGATATTTAGGGGATTTAGGAGATTAACTCTCCTAGGTACAGGTTGCATAGTCGCCCCCGCTCCCTGTCCTTAAAAGAAAAAAAAAATTGTACACTTAACCTTGTAAATGTAATTTTTCACATAGTTATTCACACGGCTCTGCAGTGGTAACGCGTTCGCCTAGCTTGTGGTTGTGCTGGATTCGAATCCCGATTCCAAAAAAGGAACCCTTGACGACTGACTGCTCACCGTAGTCTGGGGGTTGATTTCCTGCGCCTTAAGATGTTCGGGTTCCTCGGAAAATTGACCTGGTCCCGGTGCATCATGACCCTTGTTGTCCTTGCGCCCTGAAACTTAACGTAGTTACTCAGGCGTAATATTGTAACTAATGATTTTGTGTAACTTACAATTAATTTTTGGATTCTCCACTGCCGTCTCTGGGCATGTGCCTGTTTAGAAATCCCCCACCACTGGGAACACCCTTTTTACCATGTCCGTATCCAGAGGGGGGGGGATCTTAGGAACCGCCCCCCCCCAAAAAAAAACTAAATTTTTAATGGGACTTGGCTACGGCCTTGCATGCTGTGATTGTATCGATACATGCTGTAAAAATTTTTGACCCCCCCCTCCCGAACTTAAATCCTGGACACGGATTGGCTTGATTAGCGTATCGCTTCGTCCATAGGTCGTTGCCCCATCGTTCGCTATAGCTTAATAACAAAGTTGGGCGCAATTAAACGTGTTTTCAAATTTCTACTGCTGTCAGAGTCGTCAAGAATCTTCGTGATTCTATCGCCCAGCTTCGAATATACCTGCTTCTTCCTCTTCGTTCCATCTCTTCCCAATTCCTTACCTTTTACCATGTTTGGCGCAGTATAGCCCAGATGCTCTTGCGCCATAAAAAATCCAAACAAACCTTAGATTTGAAGGTAAATGATGCCTCCATTGCCTTTTCCTTCAGTCTTTGGACCAAAAGGAAAATTTTGGGTCCTCCTTTCCGACCAAGGTGTTTAAGCGCCACCTTTATCTGGCATTGTTTGTGCGATGTCGCTACCGACAGGGCCGGTGCGCCCTCATGGGCGATAGGACTCGCGCCCTCCGAAAATCCAAGGTATGCGCCCTTTGAGAGGACCCAGTCCTCTCCTGGCTACTGAAGAACATTCCACTCATAGAGTAAAACCTCCTAAAAACGATATCCGATATAACGGTAAATCTCTCTACAACTATAATTTTTCTCGGTCCGTATAATAGTGTTGTAGAGAGGTTTTACTGTATATTCTTTTTCTTGATATGTTGGTTAGGAGCTTTTAATAAAATTATGTAAAATTTTTCAAATAGATTTTCAAAGTTATTAATCATGCAGTAGGCTAGAAGTTTAAAAAAAAAAAAATCATAGAATTTAAGTTATGCCTGTTTTCCTTTGACAGTATTTTTATTAATTGTGCTGAGGGGGTTAAGATAGTTTGTGTGGCATATGTCACCAATGATTTAAAAATTTCTGATCATCCTAGTTCATGGTACCCGTATTGCTTGTACATATATATACACACACACAATGAAACCAAAAATAGGTCTTTATCCTTAGTATTTGCCAATTTCGGGGAAAAAAAAAAAAAAAAATTAAATTTTATCAATAAATATATCTTAGCTGCAGCTAGCAGCGTAACGTATGCCAGCGCCTGGGGCAAGTTAAGTATTGCACCTGTTAGAATCTTTTAGCACCCCCTTTCACCAATCCGTTAATCCGGGTTCGACTCCCAACGGTGCAAAGAACGCTTACTCAGAGATCTCATAAAGATCGCACTGCTCACTGTAGTCCGGGGTTTGGTTCCCTAGGCCATAAGAGGTTCGGATTCCTCGGAAAACAGTAGGTCCCGGCGCAGCATGACCATTGTAGTCTTTGAGCCGTAAAACCAAAAAACAAATGGGCCTTCACCAATCCGATGTTGAAATTTTGCGCTCGGAGCTTTCGTCCCAGTGACACCCCCAGGTTACGTCACTAGCTGCAGTACACAACGCATTAGAAAACGCAATAAATTAAGAAATATAACTTCTTTTTCAAAAAAAGTCCTCTGAACTAGCTTGGTTACCCTGAATTCTTTAAAGGATTAACATATAATTCAAATATTTATTTCATCTTTGCTCGCTGCTGGCACGGTGATAGCCGTGCCGGTCGCTAGCGGCAAGGCACGGAACGCATCCGGCACGTCACCTTTCGGATCATAGGTTAAGCCGGCGTCCCGTCAAAAATTTCCCCTCCTTAAGGCGCTGGAATACAGAACTTCCTCTTCGGATGAGACGGACTTGGCCGGAGCCCATCAGATGGATGCAATTGACTTCTGTGTATCCAAATTTTCCAAGGAATACACAGAATAGCCCTTGCTGACCTTGCGCCATAAAAGTACAACCAGCCAAGGAATGCAGTTACGTGATTCGTTTTCGCCGATTGTAGAAACGCGTGTATATATATATGAAAATTTGAAAGAAATTAACATGGTCTAGCAATTTTTTTTTTTTTTAATTTAAAATTGCACGTCAAGGTTTAAAGTTGAGGGCTCGGGCCTCGAAAAATGAGTCCAAACTCATCTCCAGTGAAGTGATGTGAAACTCGTGTTTTCTACGCACCTGGAATGAATGGTCACGGTATTTGAAGTCTTCCCTAATGGTCAGGGAAAACCTTCTTAACCCCTATTTTGGATAGCTAAATCTCTCGTAAGCCTGAAGCCATTATATCCTCAACCGGAGTTCAGTTGAAGGTTTTGGTTGTCAGGGAATTTTTTGCTCCAATGTGTGGAGGAACCCTGGCCCAAACGTTGCAGTGACGGTCGTGGGACTAGGGTTCGGACCCGAGTGCGCCTGTAGAAATGTATGTGGCCCCGAAGGTTGCGTCACAACCGACCGTGACGACGTGTAATTTCGCGATGCGAACGAACCATTCGGCTGATGGTTTGGTAATAGTTTTAGCGATCTCACGAGCAAGTACACACGTAGCATATAGTATTCATTCATGATTGCATAATGGCAGCGTTAATCATGACTGCATGGTGAAAGCGCTAACTATAAGAAATTGTAGTTGTAAAATATCGAGAAATAGAAATGTGAATTTAACTTAAAAGCTCGTCATCATCAGTTACATTGATCATGGGTGCATAATAAAGGAGTTAACCATGCATGCATAACGAAAGAGTTAATAGTTTATGTGTAATAAGAGGGTTAATCATGAAGGTATAATGGAAATGACGATGACTGCATGATGAAATAGTTGATTATGCACATAAAAATGGGGGGTTTGCAGTATAGCTGTGCTCTTGCGCCATAAAAACCAACCAACCAAACAAAATGTGGGGGGACAATGATGAATTCACTAGTGCACGTGGGGTGAATTGATGGGGGTCATAACCCCCCCTTGCGATGCAAGTTTGTTTTTATATACACATACACATGAATATATGCAGTTGCAGTCCTATACCACTAGTAGCTTATATTCCCCCCCTTACGAATGTTCTGTGTACCCTGTCGCTTGAATGTATATTTAGAGCGTTAATTAATACGATGAGTTAAAATCATGAATGTATGGTGAAAGGTTTAATAATGAATGTATAGTGAAAGGTTTAATCACCAATGTTTAATGAGAGGTTTAAGCGTGAACGTAAAATGAAAGGTTTAATCATGAATGTGTAATGAAAGGTTTAATCGTAAATGCATAATAAAGGTTGTTAATCATGAAGTCATAATGAAATTACCCATCCTGGCTGCATAATGAAAGAGGTGAATAATGAATGCATAAAACAAATGGTTACTTATTACTCCACAATAAAATGATTTAACACGAATGTTCATAATGGAACGGTTAATCATGAATGCAGAGTGAAAGTTCTGTATATCTAAATTTAAATTAATGATAAAATGTAGGGTAACGCGTTCCCTTTGCGTACGGTTAACCCGGATTCGACTCATCGCATGTACGGTCCCGCCTTGTCTGGCGCAGGACCCTTGCTGTTCTTGCGCCATAAAAATAAAACCAACCTGGGTTCGATTCCCATCTGTGCTACGAAAGTAAGTAGCCTGAAGATTCATTCCCCTAAGCCTTAATAGGTTCGGATTCCTCGGAAAACTGTAGGTCCTTTCGCAACAGGATCCTTGCTGTCCTTGCGCCGTAAAATTCACACAAATAAAATGGGGGATCGTGCACGTGGTCAATTTACCCTAAAAGCCTGTTATGCATCCCTCGAAGCCCATTCGCCTACGTTCTACGGTTAAGTAGAGCCCCTAGAAGTCTAGGCCAACGCCTCGACCGCCATTTTTTTGTACACTTCCGGTTTCATAACAACGTTTATCATTGGAAAATTAATAATCTATTTTCTTCTTCTTACAGGATCTGTTTCAAATCTAAACATTCTATGTTTATTCCTCGAGTGGTTTGAAACATTTACAGTTGCACATCCACCCATTTGACCTTATTTTATTAAAAATAACACGCTTGTAAATCACTCAACTTTAACACAGCAATGAATGAGATCATGTGATACGATGGCATCAAAATGGCGGATGCGCCAGCTCCCTCCTTTTTTTTAAGAGCCTTGGGGTTATGTGGGCAACAGCAGGAAAACGCAGAATCCAACCACAAGATGCTGTTGCACGTTGAGTTGCACTTTACTCGAAGCAAGGATGGATAGCTCCGTGCGTTCCGATCCCAGCGAAAGAAAAGAGATCTTTATTTTTAGAGATGCTTGCAATGATTAACAGCGTTTGGACGGTGGTACGGGTATTTGCACCAGCTGGCCACCATCTTCGTACAAGACGGTGTCCCGGTAGATCGTGCTCCGAAATCGACCTCGACAAGGTTGTTCCACCACGTTTTCCGTGCCTTCGAACACCTGCTCCAATCCCGGAGCAAAACGCGCGTCTTTTAATAACCGACGCGAAACACGCTTTTCTCGCTCGTGGAAGGCTGATTTCTTCGACCTGTTTAATTCGGCCCTGCAGATGGCAGAAGAAGGGCCGCCGTGGAGGTGGGTGGATGGGCGGCGGGGGGGTCGAGAGCCGTTCAGCTGTTGGCTACGAGCTGAGCGCTGATAGCGGCGGGAAAAGGACACGTCGGTCTTTTTCTGCTGGATGGAAAGAAACGCGTACCCGAGAAAATTTACTTTTGTGTTTTTAAAACGGTAGCAAAGATGTTGTTACGTTGTCTGCGGGAACGCTCCCGCCCTCTCTCTCCTCTTAAGCAGAACACTTCCTCGTTGCACATTCTTTTCTTGCACACGCTACTGCGATGTCTGGGAAGTTAAATAGGGTTTAAACGGTGTAAAATACTTCAACAATTTTCCTGACAACAATTTAAAAAAAAAAAAAAAAACTGGGTTGTTAACCAAGCACAACTTCGTAGCAATTAGGTCCTATTTTTGGCTGTGTAGATTAGTCAGCGATTGGCTTCTTTTAGTCATAGCGCTTCTCCAATGTCAGTGACTCTGTCGATTGTTTGCTGTCTTCTGTCACATGTCTTCGCTTCTGTCATTTTCGGGGAATATGTTGTGTCATCATTGTTCCGTCACCGCAGCGTTATGACACTGCTTCCGTTTTTATTGTTATTGTGTATTTTTGGAACCACGTTGTGTTGCATCATATTCTTTAGCCCCCACCTCCATAGGACATGCTATTTATGGTCAGTTACGACCTTTGCAAGCGATTTTGTGTATGACTCAGGCCCGTAGCTAGACCCGAGTTACGGGGGGGGGGCTTAAAATTCTTTAATGTTTTGATGTATTTTATTAATATATTTAATAATACTAAATATATAAGTAGACTAATATATTTAAAATTAATAAATAAATTTCTTAAAATAAATTTTGCATTAAAAACTTATAAATTTTAGTATACCTCTCTATAATTTCCCCTATTCTTATTATCAACTATATTTTGGCGCAGTATAGCCCAGATGCTCTTGCGCCATAAAACACCTAAACAATTAATTATCAACTATATGAAGACACAAACCTTTGTAATATATATCATCATCATCATATTCAACCATTATCTATCCACTGCTGGATGAAGGTCTCTCCAAATGCTTTCCACACAAGTCTATCCTGGGCCATTCGTTTCCACGTCACCCCAACCTGTTTTCTTATTTCATCCACCCATCTAGTTTGAGGACGTTTTCTAGGTCTTCGGTGGTCTCTTGGAATCCAGTTCAGAATTTCTGTTGTCCATCGTTGATCAGTTCTTCTTGCAATATGCCCAGCCCATCGCCATTTCAGCCCTTTTACTTTAACAATGATGTCCTCTACTCTAGTTTGCTCTCTCACCCAAGTGTTTCTTTTTCGATCTCTCCTAGTTATTCCAAGCATGCACCTCTCCATGCTCCTTTGCGTTGTCTGTAACTTTCGTATTGCTCCAACTGTTAGACTCCATGTCTCTGATCCATAAGAGAGGACTGGCAATACACACTGGTTGAAGACCTTTCTTTTTAGACACAAAGGCAATTTCCCCTTCAGGATAAAACTGTTTCTTCCAAATGCACTCCAGCCAAGTTTAATACGTCTGTTGAGTTCTTTCATAATGTTGCCATCCATTGAAATCAGCTGGCCAAGGTAAATATATGAATCAGCAATTTCTAGCTCAATGTTGTCAACTTGTATTTTTGTTTCCTCTACAAAATTATTGAACATGATCTTAGTTTTTTGTAGGTTCATCTTGAGTCCAACTTCTTTACTTCTAGTTGAGAGCTCCTGTACCATGTCTTGGAGTTCTGATGGGTTCGTTGAAAAAATAACAATGTCATCAGCAAACCGCAAATGATTTAAATATTCACCATTTATTTTTATTCCCTTGTTATTCCAATTTATCTGCTGAAAAATCATCTGTAAAGCTGAAGTAAAAAGTTTTGGAGAAATGGTATCTCCCTGCCTCACCCCTTTGCCAAGTTTGATAGTTTTGGTATCTTTATGTAACCGAAATTTTGCACTTGCATTTTTATACACACGTTTCACCATGTCAATGTACACATCCTCAATGTCTGTTGATCTTAAAGAGTTGATGACTGCTGATGTTTTAATAGAGTCAAAGGCCTTCTCATAGTCAATAAATGCAACACTAGCAAAATATTGTTGCTAGAAAAATATTTTCTACGGGGGGACTACATTTCCAGAGGGGGCTCAGCTCCCCCATAGCCCATGCCTGGTTATGGCTCTGGTGTGACATAAAAGTTTTTACTCTTACTAGGGTCTATCCGTTACCTAATATCATAATGCACAGTGTCTAATTTTTATGTGTCATGTGCAGAACACTATTTTAAAAATTCGTCAAGGTGCAGGTTTATCTTCTACATTTATTTATTTAAAAAGAGAAGGAAACTCCGTTTAATCATGTGCCCGGAAAAGGTCGTTGCTCTTATCCGATTTCGTTGTTCTCGGATTGTAAATTGATTAAAAAATATCGATTAAGTATCGTATCGATCGCGTGATTCGCGCTCTTTTGTGTCGTGGGATTATTCCAGGTTCGAGGTTTCCTGATCCGCTTCATTGCCGTTATTAGTTAAAAAGTAACTAAAGTGGCTAAATATGTAAGTTCGTTTTATCTAGGTCATCTAGCTATTTTTGGCCAAAAATAGGGCTGGAAAGAGTAAAATTTTGCACATGGATAAAGACAGAATTGCCCCACCTCCCAAGTCTACGATCACTGCCTTGAATCACGGTCGTGGTTTAGTCAGCGCCACCTATATTTCAGTCTAGATTGCGCTGGTTAGGTTCGGTTTCGGGGGAAATGTTTTATTATTTCTTTCGTTCTACACGTATCTCTGATTGGCTTCCTCGGGAAAACGCAGTTCCACTGCTCTATTGTGGTCCCCAACTCGCCGTGGGGTTTGGTTGCGCTGTTCGCGTGTTCCGTCTGGGATTACAGCACCTCCTTCGGCGGCCACCTTTCTCAAAATTCCCCCATTCCCGATGATGTAATGCTCTACGGCGGTGTAGCGGTAACGCATTTGTCTGTTTTTTGCCATTAATCCGGGTATTGTGGAGTTCGTGCCGTTCTCTCCCCCCACCCCCTCCTTCCCTGATCATAATCCGATATTTGATTTGCTTGGCATCAGAGGCTCGGATTGCCCAACGAACTATCCAGTCCCGCCTTTGTTCTTGCGCTGTAAATGTTAAGATCCTGGGATTATAGATTGTAAAAAATAATTCGTACTCGGCGGGAATTATGGTACATTTTGTAAGCCTTGACAGGTCATCACGTTGCCAGATGTTGGTCAACTAATAGAGCAGACGATATTTTAATTTTGTCTATTTATTTGAAGAGAGTTTAAATAGAAAAATCGAATTAGTCGTGGTTTTTATAAGTAATTTTTGTGTGCAATTCGAATATTCATTCGGTTTTCGTCCGAACTGCAATGATTACCTGGAAAAGTGGAATCTACCGTATGGATGTGGGAATCGTTCACTTATCGCATCAGGGACCGATCGTTCACAGAACGAATGAATGAGCGAATTTGCCCATCTGTCACAGACGAGCAGACTTGTTCAGTGATTCGGTCTTTGAACGATTTGACACACCGCTAGTGTTCGTTGCGCCCCCACGCGGACAATTCATCAGAGGAAAAGGATTTGAGCGGATTTTTTTTCCCTCACACTTTTCTTCTTGGCTGTCAGTAATTTAGGCAGTTTAGAAATTGCAGGACGGTAGTTTTTCTTATATGACATAAGGACATTAGTCAACATATATAATACAAGCAAGTGAAAGAAAACCGCTTTAAGGTCTATATTAAAATGTAGCGGGTTTCAATTAACATTAATTCGCAACTCTCTAATCCGCAACTCTAATCCTCTAATCTTCAACTCTCTAATTCTCAAGTAACTCGGTAGGTTTTCAACGTTAACAACAGCTATCATTATTGCATTTACGGAAGACCTTTACCTTACCCTTTTTATTGCGTACAGACAAAGAAAAACCAAAAGCAATAGCAGGTTCAATATCTATTGAAACCTGCTAATAAATGTTATAATTTTAAACCGACTTAACGTCGTCCGTCGTCAATAGTCTCTGATTTGATAATCGTCGTGAAATGTACATTTGCGTTCGTTTCTGAGTTATTCAAATTTCGTTACAAAACTCTAAAAGACTTCAAGTATCTTTTTAAGTCTTTGTCTTTTTCAACATTCTGAAATATAATTTTCAAGTTTCAGAATCAATTTTTATTGATTTTTACATGCATCGGGGTTCACGCACAACCTTGAATCGTCAGGGAATTTTAAATCATTCCTAGAAGTCAGGGAAAACAAAATTTTTCATCAAACCTGGGAAAAGTCAGGGAGAACCTTCCCAACCTGTTCTGAATCGCAATAGTTCACGTGAACATGGGGTTCTTTTCCTCAAAACCAAAGTCAGTTCGAAGTTTTGTTTGCAGTTAGTCAGGGAATGTTGTCCGAAAAGTCATGAAAAAACCTGGAGAAGTTAGGGAGAACCTTTCCAACCTGTTCTGAATATCGACAGAGTTCATATGAACATGGGGTTCTTTTCCCCGAATCCGAAGTTCAGTTCGAAGTTTTGTTTGCAATCAGTTAGGGAATGCTGTCCTTAAAAGTCATGGAAAAACCTGGAAAAGTCAGGGAGAACCTTCCCAACCTGTTCTGAATAGCAATAGTTCACATGAACATGGGTTTTTTTTTCACTGAAACCGAATTTTATCACGTGATTTTCACGTGAACGTGGGGTTCTTTTCCCCCGAAACCGAAGTTTTGTTTGCAGTTGGTCAGGGAATGTCCGAAAAGTCATAAAAAAGCATGGAAAGGTCAGGGAGAACCTTCCCAACCTGTTCTGAATAGCAATAGTTCACATGAACATGGGGTTCTTTTCACAGAAACCGAAGTTCAGTTCGAAGTTTTGTTTGCAGTTAGTCGGGGAATGTTGTCCAAAAAGTCAGGGATTTTTTCCCTCCGTGGTGAGTATGAATTCTGACGCATTTTCTTTCTTTTTTGTCACTGGTTCTTTCAATTTTGTCCGTTTAAAAAAGTGCGATGTTTTCTCAGATTCTGCCCTTGAAAGTTTTATTAATGAATGGACATTTGGTTCTGTCTTGCTGGTGACCTTAGTTAATCCCTGGTTCCAACTGTATGCAGCATTGTTCGCAATTTACCGATGGTAGTTAATTTTCGCCAAAATTCCCATTGGCGCGATGCAAATTCGTGGGCTTGGCATCTTTAGTGGCTTTGGCCGCAAGTGGCGTGTAACCATCGTAGTTGACCTTGCGCCATAAAATGCTAATCGCCTCATTTGTCTAGTTTCACGATTTTTTTCCGATGGATCCGATTCTAAAACCGAAAACCTGCGATTTTTTTCCCGCGATTCTGTCGATTTTTGGCGCCTCCAAGTCTTACAGCTCGTGGGAAATTGTCATTATGACGCAAGGCGAAACACAATATCCCAAGCTCGTCTTTTTCTCTCTCTCTCTTTTTTTTTTCTTTCTTTTTCCCGGCGAGTCGACTACCGAGGCCGACAGCGAATCCACCAACTTCTAACAAAAAAAAATGTAATGGAATAAACTATCTTCATCGTCGCCTGTGTGATTAGTGCCATTTGATGGGGGTGGGGAGGTATATTTGGAGGGGGCCATGTTAAGGTTCTCAATGCCTGGCTCACTTGCGCGCGACGAGAGTAAGAGTTCATTTCCGGATACCCTCCCCCTACCGTTCTCCCCAAATGTGTTTTTTTATTGTAATTATAACGGCAACTGCCGTTGCTGACGGTGAGGAATTTACCCCGCGCCGAGGTTATTTAGCCTCAAACCCACAATCGATTTTTTTTTTTAAATGCCTGAAATATATTTTCAGAAACCGCAAAGCTACAGATTATTACACCATCGTTTCACTATTTAGCGTTAATGACACCACCATTACGTCCCCCCCATTTTTTTCTCTCTCAAAAATTATTCTGGGGGGGGTGCGAGGAAGTATAGATGGGAACTGTAAATTATGTGTTATGTCTACCTGAGAAATTTCCAGTGATATTTTTAAAAAGGGGCATTGTTAATGAGGGGAAAGATGAATCCACCAATTCAGTGAAAGTGCTTTTGGAAAGGAGGGGGGGGGGCAATATTTTGTATGTTTTTTAATTGGATGAATGTAAAATAGGCAATTAGTTGAAAATACAGTATTTTATGTAGTTAGGGCAGTTATGGTCATAATGCGCCAAGCTCTATGGTTTTCCGAGGAATTCAAACCACATAGAAAATCAAACCCTGATCTGCAGATTTGTTAGTATAAAAAAGAAAGAAAGAAACCGGCGAGTGCTGCTTACTTGTTTCATTTGACCCAGGATAACTTTCTTGGTGGCTAAACACTATGGAGCAGCAGAATATGCAGAAATTCAGCACACATTGAATAAGGATTTGTTTGTATTATGGCACAAGGTCAACAGGCATAAGCATAATCTGGCGGGGCCAGGGGTCACTTGCCCCCTCTAGTTTTTTCAGAGAAGAGGTAAAATCATATTTTTCCCCATACAATTTTTTTTGCCCCAGTTTGTGCTATATTTAATATCTAAGTTATGCCTGTGACAGCAGGGGTTATGCTGTGTCAGATCCTACGGTTTTCCGAGGAATCATCCAAACCTCTTAAAGCCTAGGGAACCAGTCCTCGGACTAAAGTGAGCAATTTGTCAGTAAGCGTTCTATTTTGCCACCGCTAGGAATCGAACCTTGGTTAATAGTGTGCTGAGTAAACGCATTACCACCACAGGACACAGACATTTGTTTTTACTCATTCATTACCCAGTGTTATTTTTACTCATTTAATACTCAGTGTTATTTTTACTCATTGATTACTCAGTGTGTGATGAGTAATGGAATCGCCTGTACTGTTATTTCTGATATTTGTAGAATTGTAAATGAAAAGTAATCCCATTGACAAATGAAATCATAGTGAATTATGAATGAAATGTGACTTATTTTCCTTGGGCTGTAAAATCACAAACATTTCTTCTCCGTCGAGCGAACATCTTGGAAGTATTGTGTACTTACTATACGTTTACCACATATTTTTTTTATTTATTACAAGTTGAACACATTTCTCCCTTCCCCCAAAAAATGTAACGTCGATTTTTTTTAGTCAGTTTTCAGTCTGCACTAGGGTTAGCATACAATTTGGAGAACTTAGAATCGTCAGGGAATTTGAAATCACCTGTTAAAGTCAGAGGAAAAACGAATTTTTTTGGTCAAACCTTGAGAAGTCTGGGAAAACCTTCCTAACCTGTTCTGAATAGCCAAATTTCATGTGATTTTGAGACTGTTTTCCTCGAAAGCAAAGTTTAATTCCGAGTTTTGTTTGTGATTAGTCACAGAATTTTGTCCAAAAAGTAAGGAAAAAACTGGAAAAGTTCAAGGCCCCCCGCAGTGAGTGGGGACCCAGGTCTGCACAAACTTGCTAGCAAGAGGAATTACTATCTACGTTGGATTACTATCTGATCTGTGAATAGACCAACGCATCGCTTTCTAGCAAAATTAAAATTATCCAGACTAATTAAGACCATGGCATGTTCAGTTAACTGGAAATTTGGATGATTGGGTGTAATAGCAGTGCCGGATTTATAAATGGGCACATTGGGCACTTGCCCAGGGCGTAAGAGGCTGCGGATTTTTTTTTTAATTGCAATTTATTTACCGTAGAATTCTGTCGATCAGCTCTCCCCGAGAAGGCGCCCTCCACCTTTTTCTAAATCTGAAATTCTGAAAAACTTCGTGAAATAACCTGTGCCTCCATCCCAAGGTGAGATCCAGGTAAGGAGCGTGCACACCCTTGGAATAAGTTTACAGTAAAAATGATTATTTTCAAGTAAAAAATACTTAAAACTAAACTTACAAGTGAAATTTTCGAGCTTTGCGCCTCCCTGAAATTTTATTCTGCGTCTGCCCTTGCCCCTCCCCCAATGTCCAAAAAATCGTCATCAAATAAACTAAATTTGCATTAATATTTATATATTTTATTATTTATTTATTTGTATTAAAATTTATGCATTATTAATGTATTATTAACATTGGCTGAACATACTGTAAATTATCGTTATTATATCTTATAATGATGCACATAAGGTAGACTAATCGTGAATGTCACCCCTTTCCTATTCTCCGCGATTTGAGTGAGTGGAACTGCGGAATTTTGTTTATTTCTACTAGTAAGTGGGGGCTGCATGGGAGTAACTTCTTCAAAGTCTAGGGGCTAACTTTTCTAGGGAGACCGTGTATCTCAATGCTTAAAATAAATTTTTAGGGGTTAGCCCTCCATTTATAGCAATGGAGGCAAAATTAAAGCTTGCCCATGGCACTTCCCATCCTAACTCTGGCCCTGTGTAGGAGTAATGTTATAAAGGGTAAAAAAAGATGGGTAACTTGATCAATGTAAGGTTAAGTGACTTTCTAGGACAGGATGGCCTTCAAAGCCTTTCTTAGCCTTCGAGAGTGCTAAAAAACGAATCATCTTAAAGTCTTACAAATTTATGCTCATTTATTGTTAATATATATTTAATTATTTGCCTAAATTTTATAAGAAGTGATGGTCTTCCTATATATGTACATATTTCTTCATAGAAGAAACACTGAAATCAACGATTAGAAAAAATTTAAGCATGGTAATCTTTAAATACTTTGAGTACTTTCATCAAAAACAATAGCTGATGACAGAAGCACGCACATCTGTCTAGGTATTATATTTGTTGCATGATTAAATATATAAAATCTTTTAATTGTGTATTTAATCATATATTTACTTAAATGAAGTTGTGCATGTCAGATAATATTAAATGCGAAGCTTTTAATTTTTACGGTATGAAAAGTTAGACTGCTCTGTTGTGGGCAAATGATTGAGATCTAGTAGATTCGATAATTGAAACTCTTGTACTAAATCACTTGTAGATCTTGTAAACCTTGTAAAACTTGTAAACCCTAAAATATATATATATATTAGGGATGTAGCAATTTAAGAGTTATTGGGGGCTCAGGCAACTTTAAAAACTGTCGTACAAGTAATTCAGCATTAAGCAGAATGATGTCTTTCACTGTCCAATTGAGGGAGGGGGTCCTACCCTTTTCTACGCCACTGATATGTATATCATAATTTTTTATAAATGTTAGGAAATGATATATTTCTGTTAAAATGTACATTTTAATTAAATAATTTATATGTTTTTCATGTACGCAATTCTAGTTCATTGTGGGTTATGAAATGGTTATATCATTACTGTAAATTGTTTTGGTATCACTTCCTGCAGGAAGCTGTTCTTGGATCTTATTGTGGACAGACATCCAATGCTATGAATCATTTTCATCTGCATTGTCAAACAAGCTGTTTATAGTTTTCTCCTCTGTACCCTTTCCCAATGCAGCTCCAGTGACATGCTGTTGCTACATATTACATTTGTTTATTTCGCTCATGTTTTGACATTGTTGTCTTTTTTTGTTGCAGTTTTTCCTCTTTTCATGAAGAGAGCCTGAAATAGACACCGAGGCCAATGGCTCCACCGAATGTTAAAATTAAACATTTAATCAGGTAATCGATCTTATATATACATATAATCTTACTATATGCAAGTGTGGATACAGGGGTGGCCTACCCCCAAAAATATATTTTTTCACTGTAAAAAATTCCAACTTTCATGAAAAATGAAGGGTGTTATTCCAAGACCATGGCAAATTCTGTCCTTGACCCCCTTAAAACAAAAATCTGTATCTACCCCGTTTATATGTATATACATTTATATACATATACAGTATCCTTTGTATACATATATAATATACAGTGATGGAGCATAAAATCTCATGAGGGCCCCCTGCAATAATTTTTTGGGGCCCCCTTTTACGAAAATTAATTTATATATGAACACGCACACACATATATAAAATAGTGTTGTATCTTCTATAAGAAATTGACCAGTGACGCATTCCAATATTTTAAACAGAACACATGTTTATTAGTCACCGTTTCATGACGTAGGGTTCTGACGCAAAGCGTATAGCTTCAAAACTCTTCTAGATTTTGTAATTTTCGGATGTTGAGTTCAATTTTAAAGGCAATAAAAACAGCTAAAGTAAATACGCGTAATGAGTTTGCCACAGTTGGAAACCGTTTATTTTATTTTATATTTTACCTAAAGATTAAAAAAAATCCTTATTAACTAAAAAAATATGTTTTTTACATATAGATTTATGGAAAATAATCGATGACAAAATAGGGCCCCCCCACCTTGTGGGGGTTATCAGTACGCCACTGATAATGTGCATTATCAATTCTCAGTTATGAAATTAACCGGAATTTACTCTGTCTGCATACCTGATGTCTATATACCTGGTATGATTTCTACATACCTGGAAAATCTGGAATTGTCAAGAAATTTGAAATTGTCCCTAAAAGTCAGGGCAAGATAAAAATTTTTTAGTCAAACCTGTAAAAATCCAGGAAAGGCTTCTTGACTTTGAATTTGAATAGCTAAATCTCCTGCAAGCATGAAGCTGTTTCTCCTGTAACCAAATTTCAGTTCAAAGTTTTTCTAGCGATTGGTTGGGAATTTTCTTTTTCCAATGTAAATGGGGAACCCTTTGTATATATGTGTGTGTGTGTATATCATCATCATATTCAACCATTATCTATCCACTGCTGGATGAAGGTCTCTCCAAATGCTTTCCACACAAGTCTATCCTGAGCAATTCGCTTCCACGTCACCCCAACCTGTTTTCTTATTTCATCCACCCATCTAGTTTGAGGACGTTTTCTAGGTCTTCGGTGGTCTCTTGGAATCCAGTTCAGAATTTCTGTTGTCCATCGTTGATCAGTTCTTCTTGCAATATGCCCAGCCCATCGCCATTTCAGCCCTTTTACTTTAACAATGATGTCCTCCACTCTAGTTTGCTCTCTCACCCAAGTGTTCCTTTTTCGATCTCTCCTAGTTATTCCAAGCATGCACCTCTCCATGCTCCTTTGTGTTGTCTGTAACTTCCGCATTGCTATAGTTGTTAAACTACGTGTCTCTGATCCATAAGAGAGGAAGGCAATACACACTGGTTGAAAACCTTTCTTCTTAGGCATAAAGGTAATTTTCCCTTCAGGATAAAACTGTTTCTTCTAAATGTACTCCTGCCAAGTTTAATACATCTGTTCAGTTCTTTTATAATGTTGCCATCCATTGAAATCAGTTGGCCAAGCTAAATAAATGAATCAACAATTTCTAGCTCGATATTGTCAACTTGTATTTTTGTTTCCTCTACGAAATTATTGAACATGATCTTAGTTTTTTGTAGGTTCATCTTGAGTCCAACTTCTTCACTTCTAGTTGAGAGCTCCTGTACCATGTCTTGGAGTTCTGATGGGTTCGTTGAAAAAATAACAATGTCATCAGCAAACCGCAAATGATTTAAATATTCACCATTTATTTTTATTCCATTGTTATTCCAATTTATAAGCTGAAAATCATCTGTAAAGCAGAAGTAAAAAGTTTTGGAGAAATGGTATCTCCCTGCCTCACCCCTTTGCCAAGTTTGATTGTTTTGGTATCTTTATGTAACCGAAATTTTGCACTTGCATTTTTATACACACGTTTCACCATGTCAATGTACACATCCTCAAT
>QLNU02013614.1:8915445-8936320 GCA_006491805.2 Dysdera silvatica
CACACTTTGTTTTGAGTTATTGTGTATGTATATATAGTGCAAACTTGATATACCTATACAGTAGATTTCAGTTAATTTGGGCACTTTGCCCCAACTATACGTGGCTTTACCCTAAAACGACAGATACACCTTTTAATGCAAGTGACCTTTACAAAGGGTTAAAAACAAAAGATAGTCTGTAATTAATTGAATGCTGAAGCACACACAAATGTGCATATATGAATGAATTTTGGGGCCAATATTAAAGAATAATTTACTGCACAAGATCAAGCCCAATGTACATATCTATCGTGCGAAAGTGACCCAGTCCCTAATAATTGTAGGTTTGAGGAAAAGTTTTAAGGATCACGCTTGGACATGTGGTTTTTTTTTTAATAGATTCAATGTGTTTTGGTATAAGGGTAATGTATTTGTTTCCCGCATGCATAAAATCACAGGTATTTACCATTCTCCCCCATTATATTGTGGTCGGTTACCAAAACTCTACAAAATTCAAATTTCGAAAGCTACAGGTGCTGATACAGGATCTTTAACCATTTTTGAGAGCCATTTAGAAAGAAATAAAAAAATAACTTAAGGATTGAATTGAGTATGGATGGAAGATTGTCTTTTCTCCATAAAGTAGTATGTCATTTTCAAAATTGTCTTTTTAATTTTTCTTTTATATATAATTAAAAAAAATCTTGGAAATTAGTTGCCGGGGTTTCTAGAACTGTAGTTTGCTTGTAAAATACACGTCAGTCAGTCAGTCAGTTACTTTCTAATTGCAAGATGGATAGCTGTCTTAATGTGTTAACCTTATTATATAATTGTTGATTATTAAGGCAACTATGTGTTGATTTTATATTTGTGTTTCAGAAGCACATCGGGGAACAGCAGGTTTCCTAAATTAGACGAATGTGCACATTTCCACTACGAAAATGTTGAATTGGGACCAATCAAGGTATGTTTTTTGCATGCCTACTCTGTAGCTTTAGATCAATAATTTTCAACTTCTTCCAGTCTGCATCATTAGGGCAGCATTAAGGTTTCGTGGGGCCCCAGGCGAAATTTTTTTCAGGGGCCCCTTTGCAGTAAAAAATTAAACCTTTGTAATTACAGTAGAACCTGTATATAACGAAGAGCTTGTGACCAATGAAATTTCTCATTATATGCACGGTCGCCCGCCAAATCTGTTCAGGAATTTAAACTTTCAAACTTTGAAAATAAAAGTCGGTACGGGTAACATATTTGCATATCACACTGCAGTATTATTTAGCTTTGAATTTGCTTAACATTTATTTAGTGTGTTATGCCACCATTTAAATTTCAATTCAATAAAAAAAAATATGATGCAAAGAAACTTACGTTGGTAAATTTTTTCTGACTATATGAGCTTTGTTTACAGATGGTCAAAAAACAGTCTGTAATTGTTTACTTCATATTGCAGTATTTATGTTTTATTATTCTCCGTTGTTAAATACTTAGCATATTAAATACGTAGTCATGAGTGGGATTCAATGCCTTACTCAAGAAAGCATTCATCGTGAACTCCTTACTGTGTATTCATAAAAGATTAGTTCTTTGAAATAGTTTAAATTCTTGAAGGTTTGTTTCATCAGGTTGGCACTAGTTAAAAAAAAAAAAAATCCTATGTCAGTAAAAAAAAACAAAACAAAAAACTGTTGTTTATGTTACGTAGGTTATAAGACTTATATTAAAAATATTTTTTCCTTGCTCTTTCTTTAGAAAAATATCCAATTAATTCTTCATAATTAATGTTATCTACATCTTTTTCTATGTATAATACAGATAAAAACTTTAATTTTAACTGGCTCAATACATTTTGTAGATCATGTTTTACTCATCGTAACATCGTTGAAAACTCCGATAACAATCAAAATTTCATTGCAACGGAAAACAATCAACCAAACCACAAGTGCTGTGATAAGTATAAGTACTTGTGGCATTAAAGCAAGTTGTTTGAGAACCGAAAATCGAATTTTTTGACATGAAAATTATAGTCTGAAAAATGTGTGTTAATAATCCAGAATTTGGTGTGAGTCTCTGTATGCAATTAAACAAGTTAATTTAACGATGTAGCACTACGCAGAATAAGTAACGAATAGAAAATGAGTTTTGGATGGATTTTGGTTGTCCAAAACATATTGAACTTTCTTTAATAAAATTTAAACAATGCTTAAAACACGATTTTTCCTATTTGTTATTTAAAATTAAATAAGTTCATCCATTTTAATGTATTTTCATTTCCCCATTTTCTAATTGCAGTTTCGTATTGAAGTTCTTTTGGAAATGTGCTTTTTAACACACACACTTTTTTACTAATCTAGTTATATTCTTCTAGTAGTATATTCTATATATAGTTATATTCTATCTAGTAGTATTCTTAGAACCTATAAAAAAATATTAATTTGATTTATTGAAATGTATTCAATAGTGAGCGATTAAATGATCAAATTGAATGTGAACATATTCATATATCAGGATTATTATGTCATTTGGTGCCCTGTGCAACAGAACGCTTGCATCGCCCAAAATTATTTCCTTAAGTAGGTCTTAAATGTCAAAATCATAACTTCCACAAAGCAGACTATCAGATGATATTATAAATGATAGAAACTAAGTCCGAATATTTAAGACATCAAAATTATCCACTGAATCTTCCCAAAACTGGTTATATGAAACGAATCGGTTTGAGAGAACATTAACCCCTTGGGTACATTTGACGACTGAGACTCATCATGCACTTGTCTTGCCTAAGTTACAAATTACTAAGTTAATATTAACAAATAATAGTTATAACAAATAATATCAACTGCCTTTTATATACTATTCCGCGCATCAGCAAATTAACTCCATTCCAAACGCAAGAATTTTTTCAAATAAACCTGTACTCAAGGGGTTAAAATCGCATCCCTGGTCCTGAAAATTTTATGAGACTTGGGCCAAAGGTCATGCCCTGCCCCTTCTCACCTTTTAAGAGGTGAAATAGGAGAGACAGTAACGAGTATGTAGATTTCCTTCCACATATTGTTTATGTTCTCCCCACCCTTGCTGCAAAGTCGGAGAGAATTATCCATTAATCTTGAAGACAGTGATTATACTGGTTCATGTGCTCTCCGGATCATTAGGGCATGAATATCATTTTTTAATATTTAAGTAAACATTATGTTTAATAATTATGTGATTACTTTTTTGCATACTTCCATTACTACACTGACATCTACGTTCAAAGCAATCTCTCTCCCCCTCTCTCTCAGTGAGAGTATTAGTTTCACATGAACAGCTGGCCAGTGTGTCGGTTTCTAGTGTTCTACAGTGTGTTTCTAGTTTGTACAATTACAGAACACTGGTTAAACAAAAATGTGTTGCTGTTTCTATTAATAAAAGAAAAGAAAGAAAATAGTTGAAACGAAGGTATCAAGCTATTTCATAGTAGCAAAAATAATATCTTTAATAAAATATTTTATAATTTAAATAGTAAATATATGTACTTTGGGAGTTTTTGTTACTATCAGTATGTAGTTTAATAGTATGTAATTAAACATGTTTGGAATAAAGGTGTTTTTCTTTGCACTTGTACACTGAAAATTGGATTTCCGGATCATCTACCTCGTTTGGCGCAGAATAGTCTTTGATGTCTTTGCTCCCTGGCGTAGGCAGGGCGATAGGATGGGTCTCTGAATGGGCAAGGACTTGCGTGCTCCGAAAATGCATGCGACGTATGCATCCTTTGAGAATATATAGTCCATCCCTGCCTGCTCCATAAAATTGGAACAACCATTATCCAAAATTGGCTCTGCTCTTTTTATTTTGATAAATCGAGGTTCTGTTGCACATGCAAATTAATGCAGGCATTGCTGATATTATGTTTGTTATGTACATTGTGTGCATTTATGCTTGCATCTAATATATCGATATATTATTTTTCCAGGTTGTGCTATGTGACAGACAGACAGAATCGAGCAAGATGCTGACTTTTGTCAGCTCATCGCCAAATAAGGAAAATGAAGTAGTTCGGTTTTGTTTTCTGGTCTTGGTGGTGAGCAACAGTCGAAAATGGGTGGTTCGTAGGACATACAGTGATTTTGTTTTCCTGGATACTCAATTACATCGATGCGTTTACGATAGAAAGTACAGCCTTCTTCGAGAACTGCCTTCGAATGTTACCCAAAAGGAACTAGAGGATGAATTTTCTGAGGTGGGTGTTTGGTGTAAAAAGAAATTATTTTACATTAACTTGTACATCATTTTCTTTTTAATGAGGGCCACTTCTTTGATAGGGGAGATGTAGCTATACAGCGACTGTATATATGGAGGTTTGGTAACTTAATGTAGGGGGCCCAACAGTGGCACAGTTGACATGTTTGCCTAACATATCATTAACCTGGGTCCATCCCTCAATGCTAGCCCCTCCCCCGCAAACAAAAAAAATGGTCTATACCGACTAACTGCACACCGTTGACCACAGATGGTGGTTGCCAAGACCTAGATTTCTCAGATACATCTAGGGGCTCTGTGTCAAGATTCTCACACAATCTGGGATTGTCAGGGAATTCGAGATCGCCCCAAAAAGTCAGGGGAAAAAAAAAAAAGAGTTTGGTCAAAACCTTGAAAAGTCGGTGAAAACACGAAGCTAGTTTCCCCGCAACCGAAGTTGAGTTGAAAGCTTTGTGATTTGTCAGGGAATTTTATTGAAAAAGTTAGGGGAAAACTTTGAAAAGTCAAAAAAATTGGAAATACAAAGGCCCAAGTCAGGGAAATTTGAAATTCATTGTTATAATAAATAGCTTATTAAAATAATTTTCCTGAACTGTGCTTTTCATACCACATTACCTACTGAAAAATTTGAAAAACTTGTACTTTTGACTAAACTTCTTCCAAAAGTTACCATTTTGCACCAAAACTAATATAATTTATATAAAATTATTAAGCCTATATATTTTTCAGAAGAAAATGTTTGCCAAATATATAACTAAAACTTGAAAAACAAAAAGTGTTTTTAGCTAAATTATTTAATTTGTAAGGGGTTTTGATCATACCAATCTCCTTTGCCTTATATATAGTTATACACATTTTAAATGAAATAGAAGATGAAGCATCAGCTTTGCGATTATAGAGTTAAACTCTTTTATAATAAACTCAAAAGGGCCGAATGGAAATGTTGCTGTAAATATTTAATTAGTGCAAGTCTTTAATGTAAAACAATGCATTTTTAATACAGTTCTTTGTATTTGTAAATTCACTGTAATTGAGTTATAAATGGCTTTTAGTCTGTGCAACACCGTTTTTAATTCCCTCGCATCTTTCTCACCCCAGTGCCACTTCCTCATTATCATTTTATAAAACAATTTTCTTTTAACAAAGCAATCTCCTATTTAGCTTTCATTTATTCCTTGCCAAATTATTTCTCCCTACCACCACAAACCACTTTCCATTGTTATATCTTTCAACATACTCCTGTATATCCTCTAAATAATTTCTCCTTATTACTTCCGTAGTTTCATTTCTCTAAAACAAGATTTTAAAATGCATGGAGGTGTGTTATGCAGGCAGCGTTCCACAACTGAAGTATCAGTTTGGTTTGGTAATTTTTTGGGACATGTTTTTGGATTGAGGAGGTTGTTTAATATATATATTATTTTAATGTGGACGTAATTGGAAAAATGTGTGGCTTTGGGAACGACGACTTTGGGAGTTCCCTGATGGAGGGCTGAGGTACAAACGATTGAGACGAGGAACGAAAACGATGAGGCCAAACGATTGACACTCATGATAATTGAATGTATCAACGTTAGTTTGGTCGGTAGACAAGGCCAATGATAATTGAACGTATCAACGTTAGTTTGGTCGGTAGTTAACCTTGTCACCCCATGGGCCAAAAGCAAGTGGCCAACATAAGTTAAACCGAAGCTATTAATCATTCGGTGATACAGACACAATTTCTTTTTCCTGTTGCATGGAAAGTATGTATTTGAATCCATCTAGTACCGAATATTTACTGTTTTTTTTTAACTACCACATTGTATTTTAGGGTTTATGTCCTTAGATAACAGGCTCACCTCCCTTGAAAAACTATAGGTGCTTGTGCAACGGGATCTTAACTGTTTTTGTGTTATAAAAGGCAAACGTATGATGAATGTACTTCTGTATAACTATATAGTTACCATTACTATGTAACTGTATAGTGTAGAGGATTTTTAAGAAATGTACAAATGCATTTTTTAGGAAAGGGTGCGAGGAATGCTTGCGGAATATTTGGAACGTTTTTCGCAGCTTGCTGGAAGTCTTATTACTTGTGGACCAGTTCTGAATTGGTTGGAGGTAAGCGTAATTGTTTTGTTACTTTATATTTTCCATGTGCATTATGCTAAAAATGACGAAAATCGACACCAATTATCTGTTTAATTTGAATGAAAGTACATGCACTCTTTTTTTTTTTCTTTCCCCAAAACAAATTTAAAGTTTAAATGGATGCAATTTTAATTTGTAAAAGTTTGTGGAAATCGTTTATAATTACTGAAATTGTTTGCAAAAAAAAAATCAAAATGTAGTAAATCACCCAGTTTTAAGGGAAGGAAAAAACTGTGTTAAATAGAAAAAAGAAATTGATCGGCAAGTAATTTTATGAAGTACTTACAAAATACCATCGTTAAACAGAAATCATTGTTAATTGAAACGATGCTATTGATGAGATTACAATATATATATATCATGTAATTAGGATAATTCTAATAGGAAGGGACTACAGAGAAATATAAAATTATACAAGAATTTAAGAGTTAGTCGTGTTTGAATATGGGTGGCCATGTGGGGTGTCACAATATCAACACGTTCGTCCAGTAAACTATTAATTAGAATTTTTGATGTCCCCCTCCCACTAGAAAATAATTATGTATTATCTGACAGGCTTTCTTTTAAAATTTTACCCAGGTGTGTATCACATTTTTCTCAAATGAGATTTATCAAAATCGTAAGTAACACTAATATTTCTTGTTCATTGATTTGTAAAAATAATGTACGATCTGTTACAGTATTGTAAGGTTTCTACGTCTCTCTGCTAAACATATACAATTAACTCTTTAAATCACGCAGAATTCAGAACCATAGGGCATTTATCTTTTTTCCTTGTCAACCTCACCACATTATGGAAGAGAATCTTGTAACATGCTGTGGCTTTACATTCTCTTCCAGTTTTTAACTCAGAGCCTGAAATGATTTATATACTTACATCTTCTCTTATACTGCTATGACTTTTATAGTGGTAAAGTGACATATCACTAAATATTGTATATCGGGTCGAATAAATTACTATAATTGTTAACCTATTTGCCTAGGGTGTCATTTCCTGGTTTGGTGCAGAATTACCCTTGCTGTCCTTGTGCCATAAAAATGCAACCAACCAACTAGTGCGCCATTAATTTCGATTCAACTCCCAACAGTGTTAAAAAAGAATGCTTTACCGACGCATGCCGCAATCGGTGGGATTGGTTTCTAGGACCTAAGATGTTTGGAAAATTTGTAGGTACCAATGCAACGTGACCTTTGCTGTCTTTACGCCATGAAGAGCACTAATGAACAAACTTACCAACATACTACCCACCATGGTCCAGGGTTTGGTTTCTTAGACCTTGAGAGATTTCGCGTTTCTTGGAAAACTGTAGGTTCCAGCACAGCATGGTCCTTGCTGTCTTTGTGGCATGAAGCAACCAATCAGTAAAACATTTTTCTTGTTGATTATTTTTTTGAATGTGTTAGTATTAACTCCAAGTTATTAAATAATTCTGGTTGATTTAGACAATGGTTAAGTTGGTAGTTGATTTGAACAAAGACATGGTGAAAAAGTTGGTGCAAGAATTTGTACAATTTCTTACAATCACAACAAAACAAATCATGTTATAGCATAAGTAGCTCAATGGCAGAACCTTAGTTCAAGGACGATGCAGACCTGTAGCTAGACACTTTTTATGGGGGGGGGGCTCTAAAAGTTTTTTTAGTATACCTCTCAATACATTCTCAAAATACATAATACAAAAATGCAAACATAACACATAATACATAAAATACAAACATAATACATAAAATACGTACATACTCAATACATTCTCAAAACATTTTATTATACCTCTCAATAATTTCCTTTATCCTTATCATAAAGTAGACAAAGACTCAAACCTCTGTAAAAAAACTTTATGTGCGGGGAGAGGGATAGATTTTTTTCCAAGGAGAAGCTATGCCACTCCTAGCTGCTCCCGCTTATGCTAACACCCTCATCCGTTAAATGCAGCATAGATTGTGTTTGATTGTAATAATTGCTGAACCTTTATGTGAAACGTTAAGTGGGATTACCACTGTCTCAACTTTTATTTAAATAAACTGAAGCCGTAATTAAAGGTCTTTTTCTATATTATCCATATTGAAATTACAAAGGAAGAAACATAAATTTTGTGTAATTTGAATTAAAAGCTTCTAATATACCACTCCTGCTGCATATATATTATGCATTGTTGGAAAAGTTGGTCTGAATCATCTGCGGAGTATCCAAAATGAACTGCAGTTTGAAGATTACTTTCCCAATTTGCTATTCTATCTCGAACTTCTAATTCACAATGGTTCGGTTTCGGTTCAAATAATTTTAAAGTTCTTTGACTTGTATCTCTGTTATCAAGCTCGGAACGTCGTCCCTTATGCTTATTTGCCAGTAAGCTTGATTGTGAGCTCAGAGGTTGCAGCAAGTTGTTGGTCCCAGTGGATTTGTCACATTGTTTTCGAAACATTTAAAAAAGTTGTCAATGGAATTAATTTGAATTCTTGTATGTTTAGATAATGTTGTAGTTTGAGAGAGAGCCATGTTAAACTTGTCTGGTTGTTAAGTGTTCTGTATTATGATGCTATTAGCAATCTTTGACAGGTAATCAGCTTCATTTATATTTTAACATACATCAACAATATCTAGAAAAGGAAATAAGGTAAAACCAACGATATCCGATATAACGATGAATCCCTCTACAGCAATAATTTTTCTCGGCCCGTATAATATTGTCGTAGAGGGGTTTTACTGTATATCAAATAGCAAATACTAATTCTTCTGCAAATTTTAATCTCAACAGTCGTAGCTGATAAAAAAAATGAAAACTAAACTTTTTGGAAAATGTCATTATCGCTTCATGATATCATGTCTCATGAATCAATGCTTGTTTTTAATCTAATAAAACTTTGTAGTGATTGGTAGATAAATTATATTAAATATCGATTTCTTTGACCAATCACCACAAACCTATTTAGAATGATTCATCATATATTATACAGGGTGATTCAGAATAAATGTTACCATCATCACCTTTTTAACTATCATTCGGAAAAAAAAATATGCAGATTATGTAAAGCTGTTGAATATGTTATTTATTTTATGGGGCGCGGGGATGTATATATATAAAAATATGGAAGTTAACTTTTTAATAAGTGCCCTCTTTTAGGGGATTTCCAGTTAATCAGAACGTTATCTAATTAGTGAAAAAAGATCGCACATTTCTGTAAAGGATAACCGTAGGGTTATTACAATTAAATTTCATCACGTATAAATTTTTATCATTATTTTGGTGACTTTTTTTGGTGAAATAATGACTGCCTTGAGGGGACTATTTTTAGAAAAAAAAAATCATGAGCACATACACGAATTCGTTTTGAAAGATACACGAACAGGATTTATTTTTTTTCCTTTAGCATTTTAGCTAAAATAAAAATAAGCATTTTTAAATTTCTTTTAGTTCTCTTTTTCTACTGCAAATACATGCTTGCAATAGTTTTGAAAATGTTGTACTTTAGGAGAACGTTAAACAAAATACCATAATTAAAATTTAGAACTACAAATAACATTTTTTATTTTGTACAAAATTACACAATTGGCGATATAATTGTACAATTCTGATTGGCTTTGCTACACACCACAATTTGTAGAAATTTTCAAAATCAATTTGATTTCGATTCATCTGTTCATGATGTCATTGAATGTCTTCAATATCTTCGTATGATGGCCACCAACGTAAAATTGTGTAAATTTTTAATTTTCAGGGCTTTCACTTTTTAACAAAAATGCTATAATTTTTTTTTTGCAGAATACAACATTCTTTCGCAAAAAACAAACAAACACTTAGACAGCTTGAACTCTGCACATGAACTCAGAATTTAATAGGAAGTTCTATTTAATTTTTTCAATTTTTAGATGGCTGCTATTCTCATGGTGATCGACTCCAGAATTTTAAATGTATGATAATGTCTATTTCACATAGAAGTACGAAATATATATTTTTTTTATTATTTAACTAATTATAAGGCAGCATTTTTGTATTTTGAAATTTTTTGGTAGAGGACCTACATATAAAAAAAGTTCAGTTACATATTTTTATACATGTACAGCCCCTTATTGAATATTGTAATCCTCCTCATATAATTTCATCGCTTTGTTTCACAGTTTTGTTTGTTCGCTTGTGAAGTTTTTCCATGACTAACGGTTAAAAATTCATTTACGATAACATATTTTGAATCACCCTGTATATATAACATGTATTATTACCATAATATTATGTGTGTATATGTTAGACATTGTTGTATGATTGAAATGTTTTTATAGCTTGACAATAGAGGTAACCGACTCATTGTTACTGATGAGGTGGCCATTAACACTCCTGCAGTGGCGGCTGCGTATGTAGTGATGCGTTATACGGCACAAGCAGCAGACGAGATTTCATTTGATGTAAGTTTTCTTTTTAACATTAGCATGTATGCATTCAATTTTTATGCATATTAACGTTGAAAATAGTCTTACTGACGTTAATCCTAAAAGTCGTCATGAACTTTTACATTTTTTTGCATATTTTTTTTTTACTCTATAGTGTTGCCGCTCAATAATAAATGATTAAGGTGACTATTCTGTTCATGTATATTATCATTGAATGATAATACCATGTTTTGTATTCTCGTTTTTCTGATATGCAGAATTTTATGTTTCTATTTTCGCTATGGCAACAGAGAAGAATAAAAAGGAAAGGGAAAAAAGAATTCAATAATTTTTTTTTCAATTTCATTGAAAATTTATTAATTTTTTTATTATACCGTATTTATAGCATTATCAATATATATACATAATATTACAGATTAATTATAATTAATAATAATAACTTAAAATGAAACAGAGGGAAAGGAGACTCAAAATATAACATGAATTGCAGGGATTTAATAAAAGTATTTTTTGTTTAAGAACAGTTAAGGAAATTTAAACTTTAATTTTCTCCTTAAAGAGATTATTAAACAGTTTGAGAAAAATATGGCCTTTAATCATAAAAGTAAACACAATTTAAGATTTTAATTCGTGACTGTTTAAAGTTTTGGAGTTATTATCTGGATATATTTAGAACTTCCCCAAGTTTGAAAGACCATAGGAATCAAGAGAATTTTTGTATAATCAGCTTTTGAAATCACTTTTATGATAAACTTGGATATGGTAATAGCTTTCATGCTAATAAGTTGGATTTTTTTCTATTAAGGAACATGTTGAACTTGAATTACTTTTATTTATGAAAAAACTAATAAGAAATATGTCGGTAATTATAACAGATGTAGTAAAAATCATGGTGAAGCTGCTGAATGCTTTTGCAAAGAAGAAAGATATAAAGATTTCGTTAACAATGATGATGAACACTTTATGGCCGGTAATCTCGAAATTATAGATATATTAGAATGTCTGATAAAAAAATGGGGTAATTTACAGACTTCTCAGGAAACATTGTAATGTTCTTTTAATAAACAAAAGTTATGAGGGACTCAATGTTTTTGTGATAAGGGTTGCATATAAATATGATTGTTCCTTGGTGGATTTCCTTGAACGAGTTGAAATAATTTCTAAGAATTTTAAGAAATATCTTATAAAAAAAGCATGCATCATTAAAAATTAGCAATAGAGTTAATAAAATTAAATATTCATTATTTCTGCTTTTGATAAAGCTGGAAATCACTTCTGTATTAGTTGTGGGACATTTTATAGAGACTTTTGCTTGAATAATATTCAAACTCTGTGGGTTAATGATAATCAGAATTTCACGAGAAAAAGGTTATTGCACAATGCATGGAGGTTGAAATTACTGGTCTCGAATTTTATACCGTGGGACCTGGTGAAGAGTCACCTTGGTAAATTGACCACCCGTATAAAGTGACCACTTTTTATAAAATGTGAACTGTTAGGAACTTAGCCATGCCCATATCAAAGTGTATTGTGTATAGTGATCACCTGCCTATGGTGACCATTACAGTCTCGCCTCAAAGGTAGTCACTTTTTACAGGTTCCACTGTATTTCCACATCTTTTCATCACCGTGAAATTTCATGAAAAACCAGTTGGATGCAGGTTTATAGCATGTGGATCTACAGCATACTATAAACCTACTTCAGAATGTATTGAACCGATACACCATCACCCTTGTTGTCCTTGTTCGTAATGCTCACTAACAAACTAGCATAGAATAAAACGTATTCTTCATGATACCGTAACCCTGAATGCCTTCTGCCTTCACTTGACGGACATACAGTGAGCTCCCAAAATGTTGTGTTTTTTAAACTTACACCAGTGTCTAGGTAACAATTGTTAAATAAGGAGAGTTTGATAAAGTAACAAGATTGTGAAGTGAAAATGGATAAAATTGAAATTGGCGCGATTTTGTAATGAAAGTTGATAAGACATGAAACTGACAGGATTGTAACGAAAAAAATATGACAAGTAAATTTAGATGAGATTGTCATGAAATGAATGAGGCATGTCATTACATAACTGATGTAATAAGTTATTTGTAATTTTTGTGGGCATAATTAATAGATCATATATATATAGTATATATTTTAAAAGTAATCATAAATTACTTGTTCATTTTTACTTTTTTTTTTTATGATGTTTGCTAGAGTACAGTGATAGAAAATTTCCTTTGATTAATGTTTTACCTGTTTTTCCTTTAGCTATTGAGTGGAGGGGGTGGGGGGCAAGCATTAGACTTTTTACGAAAGATTTCCGTTTTTTTGGTGCTACAAGTTTCTTGATTTTCACCCCATGTTTACTCTTTTTTTTTTTCCGAAGCTCTCTGTGTGATTCTAGATTTACTTCTTTTCCGTTTCTGAGAGTTCCTTGTCTAGTGCTTGTCCGAGCCTTGGCAAATTTCTGCCAAGGCAGTTAAAACCACTGGTTGAAACAGGCATGGCAGAAACTAGTTTTTTTGCCACGAAAGTGGCAATAACCAGCAGAAACCCAGAAAATAATTATTTTGTGCATTAAAAGCATATAAAAATACCCTAAATTACAAAAAAGGGCTGCATTTTAAAATAAAATAGGTTTAGTTACAATGTGTATAGTATTTATTCAAAGGTTACATCATAGCAAATTCACTAGCATTTAAGTTCAGGCTGATCTTTTCGATAAAGCAGTCTATAGCAAAAGATCAGTTTTCCTGCTATTTCCTAATTCAAGTTATTTCTTAATTTATTATGAATAGACGAAAAGCTTAAGAGAAATGTTCCTCTAAGACCACCAGTACTGCAGGCAATGTCATCACTGCATAGACAAGAGTTACAAATCTCTCTTTATAGATGTTTTCTTTAAACTATATCACCACATAGAAGTCTGGACATTTTTTAAGATTTTATTGGAGTAGTATGTTTCAGGAAAAACTTTTGCTCAAAAAGCTATAATGTAAAGCACCAAATTTGGGCTAATGATATTATGGAATTTCGTAGTACTTTTTGCTCATGTGACAATTTAGATTACATGTACATTTGATGAAGCATATAAACTGGCATATGATGTTGAATTATTGCCTGATTGAGTTTACTTTTTTCCCTTATTTGATTAATTTCTATGAGATTGTCATCCATTATTGTCAACCAAATTTCATAAGCAAAGGAAAAGTTATCTTTTCAAATCTTATACAGGACAACAGTAATAGTTTACAGAGCTGCAAGTCTTTTTACATCTTTATTAATCATCTGATTATTTATGACCTGAAAAGTTTCTTTATCATCTATATCATTTTCATGATCTGCAAATGATGTGTATGATTTTTTATGGAAGATTCCAAGCAATCTACCTAACTTTTCCACCTTATATTGCTGGGTGTTTGTGGCTTTACAGTGTTTATGTATTCCTTTAGCCAAGCACAGTGTCTGTAATTATTTCCAAAATATTTCTAAACAGATACCATATTCTTTACAACAAACTTAAAAAAAAAAAGTGGGGTTTATTGACGGTAATACAGCTTATCTGGTTATTCATAAACCACTAAGGCTTTTTCTCATATGCAGTCTGTCAATATTGTTGCTTTTTATTTCTTTATAACAAAAAACTCAATGCACCAAGAAGGAGTTGTCCGATTGCGATAAAAATTGGTGGATATGAAGAACATACATAGAAAAAGAAAGGATTAAAATTTCAGAACAATTGAATGATTTATTGCAGAGTTTGACCGTTACAAAGGGAGGAAGTCAATAAGGCGTTGGTCCACCTCTGGCCTGGATGCAAGCTGTCACCCGGCGTGGCATAGACTGATAAAGATCCCGGATGGTGTCCTGCGGAATTTCTTGCCAAATTGTCTCCAACTGTCGGGCTAAATCGTCAACATTCCGGGATGGTTGCAATCGCCTTCCTATAGCGTCCCAAATGTGCTCTATGGGAGAGAGATCAGGAGACCTAGCTTGCCAAGGAAGTGTTGGGCAAGCTTGAAGACAATTCATAGCAACACTTGCCGTATGCGGCCGGGCATTGTCTTGTTGAAACGTAAGTCCAGGTGTCGCGAAATTGACAGTAACATTCTACGACCGATTGTGTCATCTACGTACTGCTGTGATGTAAGTGTGCCAGAAATGACCACCAAAGGGGTCCGGCTATCAAAGGAGATGGCACCCCAGACCATAACGCCCTGTTGTGGGCATGTGTGGCGTGCGATAGTAAGGGCAGGATCCCCACGCTGCCCTGGACGTCTCCAGACACGTCTGCGGTTGTCGTCAGGACACAGTTGGAAACGGGACTCGTCACTAAAGACTATACGTCCCCAGTCAGCGCAGTTCCAAGTTGATCGAGCCCGGCACCACTGTAATCGGACTTGACGGTGTAAAGGCGTGAGAGGTAAGCGGCGTAACGGTCGGCGCGAGCGTAAATTCCGCTCTCTCAGTCGTCTGCAGAGGGTCATGTTGGACACATGTGTGCGGGCCACACGTTGGATAGTTGATAACGACGAATCCGGTGCTGTGACAGCTGCTCTGACAATCGCTCTGTCTTCCCGTTCTGTTGTGGCCCTAGGTCGACCGCTGACATCTGCCGTTGTTGACCCACTCTTGCCAGCACCGTCCAATCGCCGCATCGCTTCGACCCACATGTCCAGCGATTCTTCGATTCGTCCAACCAGCCTCTTTCAATCCGATACCACAACCTCTTTCAAACTCTGACATATAAGATATCCACAGTCAAAATGCAACAGAAATTTTGACCACATATTGAGAATCGCTCCTTATATACACCTGCTGAATGCGCAGTTCCGATGCGCTGGAGTTCCCGCTATTCATTCATTGGACACCAAATTTTAATCATTTGCATGTTCGGTCAAAATGTCTTTGCATACGAAATTTCATTACAATCGGACAACTCTTTCTTGGTGAGTGGATTTTTTTGTTATAGAGTGTAAGTTAAATAATATGGCCTTCAAAAGATGATTTTTGTAACAAGTCTTTGATTTACTTCAAGCTTTTTTTTAATTACTTTAAAATACTTCAGTTATTGAAATAATATAACCTTTTATCATATACAAAACTATCATAATAAAAATATGTTTGAAGTACTTTCATTAGTTTCTGCCGATTTCTTCCACTTTCTACCACTTAAATCCGTTTATAACTAATTTCTGCTAGCAGAAAACCAACCCTGACTTCTCCACAGATATTGTTCTGTTTCTTTTGAAGCATATGTCACAGCCCACTGTAATTTTTTATGACATAATTTCATGTAGAAGTTGCCAGATTTCTTTCATGCATCTAGTTTGGGTCATAATGACAGTGACTGTCCTTTCACGATAATTGCCAGTGCATCTAATGAACGTAACGTTGAATGCGAGTAGCCTTGGGCGATGTTACATTTTTGACATCATGATACATCGTTAACATCGCGATGTGATGATACATCGTGATGTTAACTATGGACGCGGTAAGCAGAAGGAAACGTACCTCCCTAACAAAAATAACATAGATTCGTACAGAAAAATGAAAACAGGTTGGTGTCCTGAGAAATATTAAGTATTCATGTTATTTCAACATTCATAAAATATTGTTAATGCAGAAAAATAGAAAAAAAGTGCACCCACAGTCAAATATCCGTTTCTTTGCCCTGCACTTCCATGTAACAATATTTTTTTTTTAAACAGATAAAATATTTTATTACTTTGAATTTTTTAATAATCTTCGGTTACATCCAGTATTACGGTACCACCACCTGCAATGGGTGTGATAATATACTCATATTGGCTTCCCTGCTGTCTGAGTTTCTAATAACCCTTGTAATGGTTTCTCTCCGGATACTGTATGTTGTTGCAAATGCACAATAGATAATTACATAGTCGTAGGGTTATATAGAGCCATGAGACCCTGACCCTTCAATAATTTCAAATAAATTACAATTTTACACACACACACACACACATATATATATATATTGCATACAATCTTTTGACTACGTAATATCGTAATCGTAGCCTCAATAACAGCCTAAAAAAAAGAATGGGGACCCCGGCCCCCACTCAAAATGTCCTTGACATGCGGCAAGTGCCTTTACGTAATATCGTAATCGTAGCCTCAATAGCAGCCTAGAAGAAGCCTGGATGGCTCCGGACCCTCTTTACCGATACAGCCCTGATGACTTGGTCGGTGCATTTCGAGTTTCTAATTTGTCGAAATACAACGTTTCCTCAATTCTTATATCATCTCCTAAGGAAACGTACAGAAGTATCAATAGTAAAGTCCTTGGGCATATGCAGTGCACCATTTTGGGAGGTGCAATTCGAGTTTCTAAGGATCTATGGTTTGACGATGTCACGCCGCCGGTTCCGATGTTTCTTTGTGCGCATGCGCGGTTTTTTACGACTTTCTTGTAAATCTCCAGTCATAAATGTGGAAAAGTCTTCCAATATTAAGAGCTATTCTTCTCCCGCTGACACCTTTGAAGACAGAAGTGAAAGCTTCTATTTTCAAGAGTTCCAGCGGGAATACTTTGGAATTTGAAATTCCAGTATTAAAGCTAAGAACAGCCAGCAGGTAGACCATGTGAAGCAACATTCCTACAGACAGTATAGATGAATGCTCTAGGAAATCAGTATTTATTCCATTCCTCGATGCCTTTATCTCCACTCTTCAGTCAAAACTCACAACACAAAGATATTTTACATACGTATTTCCTTTCTGATGAGGCTGGCAGAAGAGAGGACAATATTGGTTGCGTTGCAAACCGTGCAGATTTTTATGACTCGAGTGCCAATGTTGAGGGTGAACTAAGACTTTGGCATCAATGTTTGGCTTCGGCTACAGCTAAGCCAAAGAGTGCCATAGCGGCCATTCCAATGTGCAGTAATAACTTTCCCAGTTATTAGTGAGCTTCTTCAAATAATGGCTACACTACCAGTTACAATTTGTATTCCAGAGAGATCTTTCTCAACTCTTAACGTACTCAATACGTATCTCAAGAGTAGTATCGGCGAGTTAAGAGTGAATGAACTGGCACTGATGTACATTCATGATATTGTACAATTATCTACTGAGGAAATTCTAGATGATCTGGCTGAAAAGCCAAGGAAGTTTGAGATATGACTGAATTAATGCTTTAATATAACAAGAATTTGAAATAAACTTGCTACGTTCTGTATTTTAATGTACAGATTTTTTGCTGATTAATTTAAAGACAGTTTCTCTTATTTTGAACCGTGTAAAAAAAAGTACTTTTAAATTCATCTACATGATCTTAACGCAGGACTCTACGCTCTTAGGGGCCTCAGCAAAATATAAATTGATCTTTCATTGACAACTTAAAAATATCTAAAAATGAAACACACAATCTAAAAATGAAATAAATATTTTCTGGTATAATTAATATTGTAGGATACGATACCTTTTTTCTGATCTACCTGTTTTTCAACGTTCTGAATAATATACTTGAGGAAACAGTCTTTTGCCTTTTGAGAAGGGGGGAGGGGCATAGGCGTATGCAGGAAGTTCATATGGGTGGGGTTACGGGCTCAATGAGGGGAGATTACAGAGCTACAACTAACATATTCCTATGTTAAATATACAAAATTTCATTGCAATGGGGGGGATTACAACCTCCACTGCGAACGCCAGTGGGGAGGGTGTTGCGAACTCCAAGGGGTCCGATAACCCCCCCCCAAGAAAAAAAATCCCGTGTGCGCCAATGTATCATAAATGAGCAGACTCTTTCGGTCACTCGGTCTTTGAACGCTGTAACACACAGCTAGTATGTAGTGAGGGACTCACTCACAACGAGTCAAGTAAAGTCAAATAAAAGTTTTGATTTTTCCAGTAAAACATTTCCATGGAAGTGGTTCGTAAAAAACCATGAACAATTAATATTGTACATTTTTTAGAGTATTGTATAAAGTTTACAGCACTTTTTCTGCGAAAACTCCCCCTTCTCTCTTTCGGCCTCTGCTTTTTCGTCCTCCATGCACGTAACTTCCCCCGGCGAGTTTTCCCGCGATGTCGACGACTTCTTATTAATTCGCTTAAATCGGGTTCGTTTGTTTTTTTAACGGTCTCCTTATTAGATTGGACAGCCGTAATTTGAAATTACAAGGTGGTCGCTGTAAATCGTGCGGCACGCTTCAACGTGACGATGTCTGATGAAGGTCTGTCTGCAGTTGCTCCCGCTGTATTTTTTTTTTTTAAATTTAATCAGCTTTGTATGAGCGTTACCTTGTGTAATATTCTGATTGGGTTCTTTCACTTGGTTCGCATTTTCCTCGCCTCTGGGGCCCTGAAAAGGTAGCGAGTTCACCTGCATGCCATTTGCCCTGGTTTGAGTCCCAACGATAGCAAAAAAGTACGCTTGTCGACTAGCTGTTCACTGTAGTCCGGGGGTTTGTTCCCTGTTTTAGCGCTTCTCGACCGAGCCGCGGCATCAATCCGCAAAAAAATTCTCATTTTAGTCTTCTAGGCATTTATTTTGTGAATGAATATTTTATCGTGGAAATGCTTTGAGGGGAAGGATGGTCGCGAGTGCTTCGAAAAGCTCAGACTCAAAGCGTCCGAATAACATCTGTACGGCAACTGCCAATGACCAAGCCGCGTATTTTTAAACATGTGAGTATTCGTGAAGGATCGGGATTTTCAGACATCAGAATCTTCCGATAAAGGGTATACTTCTCATTATGACCCGCCATAAAACGTGCCTGCAAGCTGATTACAAAATAACGTACGGTGCATCCTCTGTTCTTAAAACTGAACGAAATAACATCTGCGTTGCAAATGTCAGTCAGCAAGGAAATCTACCAGATAAGTGTGTATCAGTAGAAAGAGTGTACCGATACTTTTTTACGATTATGCCGTAATCAACTGTTCATACTTTAGTTTGGTGTATGAACTTTAAAAAAAAACCAGACGGTATTTACGAGTAACTTTGTCGAGACCGGGCCCTCATCTTTCTTATAAAAAAAAGAACGTACCGGGCCCTCGTCTTATTAAAAAAAAAAAAAAGAATTTACTGGGCCCTCGTCTTATAAAAAAGAGCTTAATTGGCCCTATAAAAACAGAATTTACCGAGCCCTGGTCTAATTCTAAAAAAGAATTATCCGGGTCGCGGTTTTATGAAAGTCGAGAAACACTACCGTAGGTCGTAAGTGGTCCGGATTTTTCAGAAAACCGTAGGTCTGCTGTCCGGCGGTGGTGTAGCGGTAACGCAATCCACTTTCGTGCCAATAACTCGGGTTCGATTCCAAACGATGAAGCATGCTTCTCCGCCCCCACCCCCTCCTGCTCGCCGTAGTTCGGTTGTTTCCCTAGGCGGCAGAGGTTCGGGTTCGGCGGGTGGCTGTGGGTCTCAGCACCGCATAACCTTGAGTATCCTTGCGCCTTAAAAAAAATATTAATTGCAAACCAACGGACAAATCCTCTACATCGCGTAACCAAAGTTGGGCTTTGCTTTTTTCCCAGCTTCGAAATCACCGTTTGGAGTGTTTTCAGCTGTTAAGGTTTATGATCCGTCTTAGATTTTTAGATTGCCGTGTGTGAGGTACGTTATATGGCGCAAGGAATGTTAGTGTCGCGCTGCGCCAGGACCTACGGTTTTCCGGGAATCCCGGACGTCCGGAGAATCGGATCCCGGGATACCAATTGCCGGAAAAAACGAAAAGCACCCCGCGGTACTAACGGGTTTCAAACGCGTGAGGTATCGTGCGGCGGGTTTCCCCTGCATTGCCCTAAACACGGCTTTGAATTGTAGGTGGGCCTGAATTGTTCACTAAGCATTGAATGAATGAGTTGGCCCATCCGTCGTCAACGAGCAGACCCGTTCCGTGGTTCGGTCATTGTGCGATTACCAGGGGCGGACTGGGTCTTCTCAAAGGGCGCATACCTTGGATTTTCGGAGAATGCAAGCCCATGGGGGGGGGGCTAAGGCATACCCCTAGTTTGAATACCGGTGCCGTCGGACGTCTGCTGTTTTTTCTTTTCCTTATGCCGGTACTGTCCACTCACTAAAAGAAGTCCTGCGGAAGTGTTAGAAACAACGGGGGGCAACGTCACAAACTAGCCCACCGCGTACAACAATGCATTCACAAGTGAAATATATACTA
>QLNU02013614.1:8954362-8992942 GCA_006491805.2 Dysdera silvatica
TCTTCAGTCGCTTTTATATTTTGTAATGTTATTGCACTCGATTATCCAGAGTCATAGTTATCTGGACATATCCCGATATCCGGTCGGTCCGGATGATTAGAACGCTGTATATTGTGTATGTTTTTTTCGGAACCATTAACTGCAATGGAGTTTTTATTACTTATTATAGAGTGCTGTACAGTCTAATGAAGATGTACGGCTCTTAAGAATACGAGATGTGGTACAGCAACTTCCTCCTCCTCATTATCGAACATTGCAATATTTATTGTGTCATTTGGCAAGGGTGGCGTCATACGGAGAGCGAACTGGCATGACACCAAAGAATATCGCGATCGTTTGGGCTCCAAATCTGTTGAGGTAAGTCTGCTCCTTGAAATCATACTCTCACCATTTCATCTCTGGCATCAAGCACTCTTTTTTTTGAAGGCTATTGCAACTAGAGTTGTAAAAAACCCGGGAATTTTGGACACAATGAAAACTTTGATGGGAAGAAACCAAGATAAGTAGAATAAAGGAGGTAGTCCCGTCCGCGCCTTTCTTTCTATTGGTCGATTCGACACAATCGACCAATAGGAAGAAAGGTGCGGACAAGACTACCTCCTTTATTCTAGTTATTTTGGTTTCTATGTTCAAAATTTCCAATGTGTCCAAAATTCCCGAGTTTTTTACAACTAATTGCAACCAGAACCATATGTCTATCGTAGATGCAATATATATATATATATATTTTTTTTTTTCTTCTGACAGTGGATGTACAATTATACTTTTCTAAATAACGGTTTTCGATGCCGCCTATGATTAAAATCTAGTCATTTTTCCAATGCTGCATTAAACCTATCGAAAGCCTTCGTAGTCTCTAACATTATGACAATCTTTTCATGGGTTGCACTCATAAAACAAATTTGTTTCTTCCAAAACACACACAGAATGGTATTCAGGGATGATTTTGTTCTGGGATTTTAAACTTGCCTCTTCCATGATTTCTTTTTAAAAAATTGCGAAATCTCATTTTATTTCTTATAATTTTCTATATTCCTTCGGAAATCAGTGTTTTTACCAAAAATATTACGCAACTTTTCAGGGAATTTTCTGGTATGTTCAGGGAATCTGGTTTGGACTGACAATCACCCCTGGATATTATGTAGAGTAACATGTTTGTCTGCCATATTGAATAGACTGAGCCCATCTAGTACCGAATATTTTCCACTTTTTCTGCAGTTTGTTTCCCTATATGGTAGTTTGGGGTCCATCAGAAAACTAGGTCCTAGTTTGGTGGGATCTGAAAGCTATTTGCACCATTAAACACAAGCAAGATTAAATGTTAAATTACTCACAAGGAAAATAAAGGTTTTCCAGGCACCTTGTGGGACCCGAACCCATAACCTCTTTACCCCTGGTCGAGTGCTCTTTAAGTAATTTTAAGGTTAAACGTGCTATATAACTGCTGCATGTTCTGTTTGAAATGGACACTTGGTATTTTTGAATTGCAATTAATGTCTTGTGTCTTACCGATTTTATTGATGCCTAAAAAATTTGCTTAATCCATTTTAAGAGTGAACTTGTTAAGTTTGATGATATGTATATATAAATTGTGAAATCACATGCAGACCTGATAGAAAAGAAAAGACCATGGGACCACCAAGACCTGAAGTAGGGACCTCCCCATTTCCATGTGGGATGCTCTACTGACTGAGCATATGGTCTATACTGAACTTCTCTCTCTCGAGCCCCATGGTCCCATACAACTCTACGTCTGTGATCATAGCGAATTCTATATATTTATTCTATAATTTTTCATAGCAGTCTATAATAAAATATCAGTTTTGGTGCGATTTCCTAATTCAAATAATTTCTTAATTTATTATGAATAGACGAAAAGCGTTACAGAAGCATTTTTCCAAGCCCACCAATACTGCAGGCAATATTATCACTGTGTGAACAAAAGTTACAAAATCATCATTTATAGTTGTTTCCTTTAAACTAGACCACCACATAGAAGCAGGGACATTTTCTAAGATTTTACTGGAGTAGTATGTTTCAGGAAAACGAGATGATTTTGCTCAAAAAGCTATAACGTAAAGCATAAAATTTGGGTTAATGACATTAAGGAATTTCCTAGTATTGTCTTCCTGCTCATGTGACAATTTAGATCACATGTACTTTGGGTGAAGATATAAACTGGCATATATGATGTTGAGTTATTACCTGATTATATTTACTTTTTACCCTTTTTTTTGTTTCTATGAGATCATCGTATATCAGGGTCAACCAAATTTCATAAGCATCTGGAATAGAAAAGTCATCTTTCCGAATCTTATACAGGAATAGCAATAGATTTTAAAAGCTGCAACAAGTCTTTTTACATCTTTATTAATCATCTGATTATTTATAACTTGAACAGCACCTTTATCATCCATATCATTTTCATGACCTGCAAGTTATATGAATGATTCCAAGCTATCCACCTGACTTTTCTATTTTCTATTGCCAGGTATTTGTGGCTTCACAGTGTTTATGTATTCCTTTAGCCAAGCACCCTGTCTGTAATGATTTCTAAAATATTTCTAAACAGATACCACATGTTTTAAAACAGACTTTAAAAAAAGTATGGTTCCATTGGCTGTAAATACAGCTTATCCAATTCGTCATAAACCACTGAGGCTTTTTTTTACATTCCACCACCTGTCAGTGTTATTGCTTTTTTTTTATCTTTTGAAGACAAAGGTTTAATTAGATGAAATAGACCTAATAATTTAAATAATATGGCCTGCGAAAGATGGTTTTTGTAACAAATCTTTGATGTACTCTAGTATTTTTTAATTATTTTAAAATATTTTAATTATTAAAATTATTAATATAAAGCTTTATAATATACTAAATTATTGTAATAAACATATATATTTGTAATCTTTCATTTACTAAATAATACAATACTAGTATACAGTACTAGTATTAGTTTCTGCCGGTTGAAACTTGTTATATCCAGTTTCTGCCATGGCAAAAACTAGTTTCTGCCGGCAGAAAGCCTACTCTGGGTCTGTGCCTGATCGTCTATTGTCCCAGGTTCTTGTGTAGTGCATGTCATATATTTCGTTTTGCTTTTGTTAATGTGAGGTCTTAAATTAGTTATTTTTACTGTATATACTTCAAAAATAATTTTGATAATTGTTATGTAGTTTTTTAAAGTAACACATTCTCTCCATTTGTGTTGTGCCTGTAGGTCGAGAGAAGTTGAAAATGGCGGCGTGGGGGCATTACATGTCGTAGGCGTGCAAGCTGTTCTTACCGAGTACCTCATTAGATACTGTGATCTTATATTTGATGAGAAAGTACCAGCTCTTGCGAGCATTGATCAAGAAGATGGTAAGAACTTGTGCTCTTTTCATTAAATCGGTGTATATTGCTATGAGGAGGTAATATATTAGAAAGCAATAAATAGATTTTCAAGTAAAAAAAATGGCAACACCCAACATAATGGAATGGTGGTCAACTACTCCAAAAAAGCACAATGAATTAGCAATCCAATAGATTAGTGTTCTTGAACAGCTTGCCCATACCAAGTCTCGAGAGCGTCTCCTTGAATTTGTCATTTTAGTGTTGTAAGTGTTTTTCTCGAGTAAATATTTTAAGAAGAATAATGATCGCGAATATACCGTAAAGCTCAGACCCAGAACACTTAAATAACATCTGTGCAGCAAACACTTGTGACCAAGCAGTGTATTTTTAAATGTGTGAGTATTCATGAATTTTCATTCGAGAATTTTCAGACTTTGAAATCTGTTGGCATTCGAGAAAGGGTATACAGTGCATTGTGACCTGTCATAAAAAGTTCCTTCAAGCTGATTACGATAATATGTGTGCTGCATCCTGTGTTCTTAAAACTGAACGAAATAACATCCTTGCTCCAAATGCTGGTGACCAACCAGCAAGGAAGTGCGTCAGCGAAGTGTATATTAATAAAAGGGGTGTGCTGGTGTTCATTATGATTATGCCATAATTAATTATTTGTGCTTATAATAGTTTAATGTATGTGTGAAAGGTGCTTACGAATAAAATTTGTCGGGGCGGGGATCTTGTCTTATAAAATTTTTCACTGGGCCATGACCTCAAAGAAGTTGAGAAGCACTACAATTGATTGTCTGCTGGCACATCCGAGAAGACTGAGATGTGTTTATTATATCACGGTTCCCATGGTTCTTGAAAGTCCTTGAAAAGTACTTGAAAACTGCCAAAAATGTGGTTGGTCTTTGAAAAGTCCTTGAATTTTTCTCAAAGCCTTTTTTAAAATTTTGGCAAAAGGAAGTTAAAAAAAGTGATATTCCTCCTTATTTCCGGAAGAAAGCTGGTAGTGCTTCGGACACACCCACTTTCTCCCTCATCTGCTGACCATGGTTGATACAAGAGTTGCAAAATGAATAGCTTTTCCCGCAGTGTCCTAAGTTGAAGGGGAGAAACATAATTAAACACTCTAATTTCAGTGTTATGCTTATAATGTCTTGCATTTTTAATTTTTATGTATATTGCGATTGACTGATAAGGTCCTTGGGGGGGGGGGGAAAAGAAAGAATATTTGGTCCTTGAAAAGTCCTTGAATTTCATCAGGACAAAAGAGTGGGAACCATGTTATTATATACCACTTATAAATATTGCCTATTAATATTTTGTAGATTAATCAAAATTATGCCTATATTTTTTATTCATTTATTATTGTTTATCTTTTATTTATTTATTTTTTTTTAAATGTGTCGCAGAATTTTAATAATTTGTTTTGGCGTGTCAGGAGATGTTAGAAGGTTAAAATCCACTTCTCTGTACAACTCCATACAACATTGCGAGTGATGTGGAGGGTTAACCAAATCGTAATAAATATGACCAAACATTTCTGGAATGAAGAATTTACCTCATATTTAATTTAACATTTGAGAAATTTTGGAACAGTGAGTTTTTTGGTCATTGAAAATACATTTAAATGAGTGACACCTTTAGCATCCCCGGCTTGATGCGTGTAAAGAGATATACGTAAACATCCTACATACTTGAACGAAAGTTAAAATTGATATTTGTGCTTTCTTGTTACAGGAGTTGCTCTTCGTACAAGGCCTAAATCGTTGGCCATCTCAACTCCCACCAAGTTGTTGTCATTAGAAGAAGCTAGGGCTCGCGCCTTATCCACGCATTTGCCGCTGACACAGCAGAAGTACATTGATGTCGGAGGTGGCCCTGATAAACTTCCACCCCAATACCACACCGTTATTGATCTTCCAACAGGGTACGTAGCCATCCGATTGATTAGCGTACAGACTAAGTTCGATGCTTTAACTGTTTGAAATATCGTTACAAGGACTTAGAGATGACACTCCTGCTTTACAGGCAGTTCTGGTTTAAATCATTTCTGCCAATCCATGTTTTACGTTTTGATCCTCTCGGAAAACTCTGGAACCCAGGGGGGAGAGGGGGTGGGCAGCCCTTGTACCATAAAGCGCGAGTAATATTTAACTGCCTAGAATTGCTGTAGACACAGTGCAATCTACTACTATGCTTTGGCACTATAGTGCCTGAGGCTCCTTGAGGTTTAGCTTTTTAAAAGCAGAATTTTGCTGTGATGAAGTCACAAGTTTTATGGCCATCGGACATATCACCTACAAGTTCCCAGGGAGCTTAGACTTCTGTCGTCAAAAATAGGTGGTAAGAAATCGGTTAATGCGTACAGACAGGGATATTAGGTGTTGAACCTGGTATTTTGACATGTCAAGAGATATGCTTGAAGTTTCGTTTCTTGGCCAATGGCTGCATCTAAACTGCACTAAGACTTCAAGCTTAACTGCCTTTCCATACACATACTGCCAAAGGAAATGTGAAAGGCCGAATAGCCATGAACTATGATAGAGCAGTGGTTCCTGGAATTAAAGTTTGTTCTTTTATGCGGTAAGACTGTATTATAACACCATACCATGTTATAGAGCATATAAGATACATTTACTGGTAGGGTTGTAGAATTATGTATCATATGTTGGCTCTGCGATGGTATAAAGAAAACTAATTCGCCCATCGTGTATATCGCCAAACTAGGTTTCGATGCCAGTTTTTTCTGCGTATCACAGTCGGATATGTTGTTTCCTAAACATCGGTGATTTAGTTTCTTCAGGAAGAGCTTTGGTCTCAGCACAGTAGAACCTCAACTGTTTTTGTGCAGTGAGTGAAACACTTGTTTTCAAAAGTATAAAGTGTCAAGTGTGTGTGTGTGTGTGGGGGGGGGTCACTTATTCCTCGCCTCCCTGGGTTGGTTTTATAGTTGAGTAGAATTTGCTCCACCACTGTTGGAGGTGAACCATTAAACATTATCCAGTGATTTTGGTTCTAGTTATAGGAGCGACTGTAGTAAAGAGATTACTCTTGTTAGACTTCGCATCGGGCGCTCACACTCTTCTCCCATCAACATCCCTTAAAGGGGGGAAGATGCTTTAATGTATGCCACATGTGGTGAAGCATTAAATGTCTTACGCGTTTTATGTATTTGCCCCAATTTTAACCAACAACATACATTAACTTTTAACCAAAACATTTTTACCCTCCGTGACATTTTATGTGACTCTTTTAACCACGAAAGTATTTTTAACTTTTTATCTAATATTCACTATTCCCATCTCATATGATTTTTTATATCGTTTTGTTTGGTACCTATGTTAAGTTATTTTCAATACGTTTTTACCATTTTACCTTTAATTTATTTTTATATTAAACCTGTGTGCACATTCTCACCTCGTTTGTCATAGAATGACCCTTGCAGTATAAAAACACAACCAGTCAACCAATGATTTCGGGTTTAGAATAGTCAGGGTGTCTACCAGGTCATGAAAGTCACGGAAGTCAAGGAAAGGTCAAGAAATAAGAAAAAGGTCACGGAAGTCAAGAAAAGGTCAATTAATCGATAACGTAGGTCACGGTTATGCCCATGTTTTCAGTTTTACGCTTGCGTTGAATTGTAATTTTAGTACTATACTTTAACTATTTTTGTTACTGGTTTAGTAATTTTTAGCTAATTTTGTCATAACTAGGCAATTTTTAGTAATTCTCAGCTATTTTTTTTTTATATATATGGCTATTTTATCAATCATAGGAGAAAAGTCGAGAAACTTTTTTAAGGCTAAGAAATGTATAAAAATAGTCAAGAAAAGGTCAAGGAATTGGCTTTCTTATTTTTAGTAGACACCCTGATAGTGTATTTGAGACTGCTACATTTCGTTTAACTTCTTTTTTCTCCTTCTGGTTTTCAAATTCTTGTTGGGTTTTTTTTTGATGTAGGAAAGCTAACTGCTTGAAGCTTAAGAAGTCACCCTCTGGGTGGAAATCCTTTTTTTCTCGAGGCTGGTACTCGGGAAGTACCCGTGACAAGGTACGGCCTTCCCTCAGATCTTCCAGAAAATCGAGCACGTCATCATTGCCGCATACCTCAACTCAGCTTCAAGTAAGCTTCAAACAAATTGTTAATTTGATATATATGTATAATTCTTTAAATGTACCTCTGATTTTTGTTTTCTCTTCCAAAAGACATATCACTTATGTCACAGTCCCTACTGTAGCATTCTTTTATTGTTGCTTAAAACCGTACGTACAGTCTCACCGTGTTTGGCATAGATTGACCCTACTTGCGCCATAAAAATACAGCCAATAAACCAACCATTCTGTTGGTGCAGCATGACCTTTGCCCTTGCATCATTAACGCATCTTAAATGGGTGTTCTTTCACCAGACTCTCACCATATAATGGGTGCCATACCTTTTCTTATATACTTTTCTTCTTTACTTTTATACGTCACTATATATATTTTCGTAGAAAACGAGTTTTGTCATGTCCCGCATTTTAATAAAAATACGCATAAAAGGAGTTTAGTCATTTCCCGCTTAAGATGTGTTAAAATTCAACCAACCAATCTATTGTACCATCAACCTAAGCTTGATTTCAATGAACTTATGCTGTTTTTTTGTACACCGTAGTCCTAGACAATGAATGTTTGAATTCCCCAGAAAACTATAGCTTTCCATGCAGCTTGTCCTTGACAGCCTTTTAACTTCGAAACATGAGCAACGAAAGTTCTGTATAATGTAACGGCACATTACCACTATTTTGGTAGTATGCTGTTAATTTAAGATTAGATACTGAATCGCACACAATCATAGCTGGACAGCAATGGAGTTCTGTTATACAAGTGAACTTTCTGTTTTCAGCCCGGCAGGCGTGCTGTTCAATATAAAGGCGGAAAGGTGACTTTTCTCCTCACTTTTCGTTGTGTGTTGTTTGAGAGCTCACCTTATAGTTCAGCCAGAATAGTTACTCAGCCTGAGTTTGCTGATAGTGCTTTTCTAGACCCACACACGCACTAAAAAGTTTTACCGATCTTTTGTAACCAAGCAAAGATGAAAACTGCAGTTTTTCCTTATTTCTGAAAAAAAAATTTTTTAATATTATCCTAATCTGCTGTTTCTAGGCCGGATTGTGGCCCTTGAGCCGCATGTTAGACAACCCTTTTCGAGGAGGACAAACTAGGATATGTTTTATTGGAAATACAAATTTTAAAACATACGGGGAAGATACATTGCTGTCCGGCGTGGTTGTACCTTAAGTACCTAATTCAATCTGAAGTTTGGCGCAGTATAGCCCAGATGCTCTTGCGCCATAAAAAATCCAAACAAACAAACATACACAATCTGAAGCATTACCCCTAACGTCTATACCAATAACTGAAGGACTGCTAATGCACTACTTATTACCCAAACCTTGTCATCTTTGAACGATGTGCTAATGATGTTTGCGTGATATATAACAATGTATTTTTCTCATAGGAACGAGTTAGTATAGATACAGCTGCACCCTATCACCACAAGAAACTACGAACGGTAAAAAGCGCAGAATCACTTATCCAGTGTTCCAAAGATCCTTCTCCAGTTTCGGATACTGAATATAAACCAGGTAAATTCTGTTTTCGAGACCATTTAAATACAGCGTTACTTTCCAATAAGGGACACTCACTAAACCGGACATTTTGTCCCTTAAACAAAGGTGTCCCTTCTTCAGAGGTGCATATATTAATACATATACTGGGCACCAGGGGGATTGTTCCTTAAATAGAGGTGTCCCTTATTTGGAGGCATTCCTTACAGGAGGGAACACTTTATATACAGGGTTGAACCTAATTAGCATGGATTACTTTTAACTTGTAGTGTGCCGTTAACCCGGGTTCGACTCCCAACGGTGCAAAGAATGCTTACTCAGAGATCTCATAAAGATCACACTGCTCACTGTAGTCCGGGGTTTGGTTCTTTAGGCCTCAAGAGGTTCGGATTCCTCCGAAAACAGTAGGTCCTGGCATAGCATGACCAATGTAGTCCTCGAGCCATAAAGCCACAAACAACTTGCTAATTGCATTTTAAATTCCCACAAAAAAATTATACGGTAATATGGTCATATTCTTTCCGAAATATGTAAATTACTTTTAACGTGAACAAATTTTCTGGGTCACCACGAGTTTCCACTAGAAATAAAATACAGGGTACCAGGGAGGAAATTACATAAAAAGGTTAAACACTGGTAAAATAGCAATGAAAAAGATCACTCAAGCTTTCGGACGCATCAGCAGCAGTCCTTCATCAGGAGTAATGACGATGTTATGTTTCTGTCTCTTTTTTATACTTGAAATTTCTGGAAAACCCTTCATCAGAGTAGTCCCGCAGAATGGGAAAACCCAATGAGAACCAATGGGAGGCCTCCAATAGAATCATGGAAGAACCCCAATAGGGACCAATGAGAAACCTACACTGCGGGTTACCTAATTTGGGGATGTCCCATACATTTCAGAGTAAGAGTTGTTTATAAGTTTCTGGAAGTGGTTGTGATGTATTAATGGCTTTCCCGTGTAGTTTGTAAGTTTCCCAAGATTCTAAGAAGAGTCTACTATTCTTGTTTGTGATGTGACGGTGTAGTATTTTTGTTGAGTCCCAGTCGGGTTCGTGTCCGTGTTGTAAAGCGTGTTCTGCCAGACGTGAGGCTATGTCTCCTTTCGCGAGTGCTTGTTTGTGTTCTTTTTTTCTTGTTTTGATCATTCTTTTTGTTTGTCCTATGTAATGTTTGTTGCAGTCTTTGCATGGTATTTGGTATATGGCGCCTGTGAGATCTTCTGGTGGAACTGGGTCTTTAACTTTTGTAAGTTGTTTGCGAAGTGTTGTGACAGGGGAATAGAATGTTTTGATATTTGCCTCTTTAAGGATGCGAGAGATTGTTTCGGAAATGCCGTGAATATATGGAATAGATATGCGGGTGTGAGATGTATTGTTTAAAGATGTACTATTGGGTCTACAGTTTCTGAGAATGAATCGTTTAGGGTATCCATTATTTTTAAGTGCCGTGTGTATGTGTTTTGTTTCTGTGTTTGAAAGTGTTTCATTACTGCAGTGAGAATTCGCTCTAAGACTTAATGTTTTAACAACGGAAGCTTTGTGGCATGTTGGATGATGCGATTTAAAATCGAGATATCTGTCTGTATGTGTGGGTTTACGGTAAACTGAGGTGAAGATTGAGTTATCGTGAGATCTGTGTACAAGAACGTCTAGGAAAGGGAGTTTATTGTTCTGTTCTGTTTCGTATGTGAATTTTATATGTGAGTTTAAGTTATTAAGGTAATGGAAGAAGCTTTGGAGTGTATTAGTTTTAAGTACAACAAACGTGTCGTCGACGTATCTTTTCCAGAATTTAATGTTAAAATTCAGTGAAGATAAAGCAGTTTCCTCAAATGACTCCATAACCAAGTTAGCTACAACACTTGAGACCGGAGATCCCATGGCAGTGCCAAAAACTTGTCTATAGATAGAACCATTTGAGGAGAACACAGCAGAGTCCAGACAAAATTTCAACAATGTGCAGATGTCGTGAGGTGTTAGTGAAGTGCGTTCATGTAGTGTTGTGTCATTTTGGAGGCGTGTAAGTGCGGTGTCGATTGCAAGTGATGTGGGAATGCAAGTGAAGAGAGAAATTACATCGAATGAGACCATAAGGTCGTCGTCGTCAAGTTGTAGGTTATTTAAAGAGGTGCAGAAGGATTGGCTAGTAGAAACAGTGTAGTCGTTATTACCGATTATAGGAGAGAGTAGACGTGCAATATATTTTGATAGGTTATATGTAGGAGAGCTGCAAAAACTAACTATAGTTTTAAGAGGAATATTTTGTTTATGAATTTTAGGTAATCCGTAGAAGGATGGTAAGCGGCCGGAAGTGCATTTTAAAGAGTCGTAGAGATTAAATGTAAGTTTTTTAGATTTATAGAGTTTTAGAAGGAGAGAGTTCATTTTGGATTGAATTGTTTGTGTAGGGTCTTTTATGATGCGGGTGTATGTATTTGTATCAGATAAGAGTGTAGAGACTTTATGTAAGTAGTCTGGACGATTTAAGACGACTGTAGTACGGCCTTTATCAGCTGGCAGTATGACAAGGCCCTTGTCGTTTCGTAGCTCCCGGAGGGCAACCCTTTGCATAGGCGTTAGGTTGTCCCCAGGGAGTTTTGGACGCCGAAGGAGTCCTGCCACTCTGCAGCGGATATCAGCTGCAACACGTTCGTCAGTGTGAGTATTTTGTAGAGCATTTTCTATGGAAGCGAGAATCTGTGGTGTAGGAATTTTAAGTGGAGCAGGTGAGAAATTTAGGCCGAGTGATAGTACGAATTGCTGTTGTGGTGTGAGATTTTTATTTGAAAGATTTAGTATCCAGTTTTTTGTAAGAAGTTTTGACTGTTTTGAAATAGAAGGTCTAAGGTTGTTAAGTTTACGTGAATGAGTAAGACGAATATGTTCTTGGATTTTAGATTCTTGTGAGCGAGTAGCGGATTTAACTAGGAGCATGGTAAGAAAATCAAGTTTAGTATTTAGAAGGGAAGTAAGAAAGGATATTTTATTTTGAAGCTGAGCGAGTACGTGGTAACAGAAAAATTCTAGCAGAAAGAAATTTAAGACTTGTGTTATGTGCAATGCGATGTCCAAAGGCTGAATGTACAAGAGGTTTAACTTTAAGTTTGAAAGGGATAAGAAATTCCTTTTTACAGGTGTGATTAAAGTTTGTTTGTTTTGTGGTTTTACGGCTCAAAGACTACAATGGTCATGCTGCGCCGGGACCTACTGTTTTCCGAGGAATCCGAACCTCTTATGGCCTAGGGAACCAAACCCCGGACTACAGTGAGCAGTGCGATCTTTTTATGAGATCTCTGAGTAAGCGTTCTTTGTACACTGTTGGGAGTCGAACCCGGATTAACGGCGTACTAGGCGAACGCGTTACCACACTGCGCCACCGCAGGGCCGTGATTAAAGTGAAGATGTTCTTTAAAACGGATAACTTTAATGTGTGTTTTGATGTATTTATGGACAATTTGAAGAGTTTCATGGCGTTAATAAGGATTTTAATGTATATTTAAATGTCTAATGGTTAACTTAGGTTGTGAGTTCTGAGTAATAATTTTGACACTTGCTTTTAATCTGTATCTGGAGCTTTTTTTTAGTATGAGAGAAAAGACACCTCATCCTAGATTCAAACTAGGGTCCCTCCATTGAGCCCAGAATGCCTTAACCTCCAAGCTAACGAGGACAAGAACAACGTTCTGTTTCTCCGTATATATATAAGGTTGTTAAGATATTATTATTTCCCTTCTCAGGGCCAACACAATTGCCAAATAACGGTCAACACTCAGACCCATTTTGCGTGTTGACCATTTCTAAAAAGTCTGTTTTTAGAATAGAGAGAATATTTTACTTTGCTGGGGTGTGCAAATTAGACCTTTGTCCCGCGATTTTTCGGAAATTCTGAATTTTTTTTTCCTGAACTGAAATGGTAACCGCATAACTTTTTGGTCATCTGCATTCTGAATTCATAATAATATTTAACATGATATCATTAAAAATTATGTGACATACAAATTAAGTAATTTCCATTATAAAATGTATTTGGATGAACTTTGTCTGTAATGATACCTTTTCCGGGTCTGTTGTATATCATTATCGACAGATTTCACTGTTGTTTGGTGAACACTGTAAATCCTCTGTCCTAACCTGGATGTTTAGTAAAGTTGCGAAATAAACAGTGTTTTGTGACTTGGTTCCAAATCCTCATTCTTCGCTTCAAAATGAAGCATAATTGAAATCACAGTCCGAATTCAGGCATTTAAAGAAAGTGCAAAAAATATGAGTGTATGTTGTGAATTTACTTTCCATTTAGATAACATTTTTTTTTTTTCTCATTGTGAAAATAGGTGTTAGTAGGCATTCCTCACCAGAGGCATCGATGGATTCCTCCTATTCTTTCGATGTTGGCTCTCCGCTGTCGAAATCTCCCAGTCTGCAGAAGCACACTAGGTCTAGCTCCCATGAATCCTACTTTGATAACAGCATGGACATGATCACTGATCCCCCTGTTGAAGAGGAGGAGGAGGAGGAAGAACATAGTCTCTTCTATTATGTGAATGAGCAGATGCAAAAGATGAAGGATGGTTCTACTTCACCATGGTACACCCACTTCGATACCACGGATACCTTGGACCGGAGGTTGAGTACTGATCCATTGGATGTTAGTTCTAAGGCTTCGGAACATTTTCAAACGCAACAAGAGGACACCTCTGATAGCGAAAAGGGCCTCCGGAAACAGAAACTGGATGTGACAGATGATTTTGCACAAGCCAAGGTACAGAGGCTCAGTTGGATGGAAAACAAGCCTTTGAACTTGTCATCTTCCATGGACCTGGAAGAGCCTACAATGCAGACTACTGACAGAGTGGCAGACACCAGTGCATTTACTCGTAGTGCTAGCAAACAAAGCGGTTACACTGTTAACCCAATGCTAGAAGATACATCCTTTTGGTTACCACGATCAGACCAGGCTGTGTTTTGCAAGCTTTCCGGGAACCATGAAGAAGGTTACAAATTGGATCCTTACGCGTTCTATGATTGCGTCATTGATAAAAGAATATCTACTAATTCCTCGGATAACGAAGCTGAGGCTTGTGCCAAAACTGTCGTGGAACGATATGGTAATGCGGAAACTGTCCTTGTTGAGGTTCATGCCACACAAGATAGTTCATCAGAAGGCGAAACTGATTCGCTAAAAGTCCGCCATTCGTCTCTTTGTGAACATGACTTCCATTCGACCTTGCTTCCTTTAGACAATGTTTTGAAGGACGTGGACTCAAATGAAGTGAATCCTTCAGTCTCTAACATTGGAGGAACGAAATCTGGAATTGAAGAATCCAGTGTGGTCTTACGGCATTCAGGAAAGGAATCCTCTCATGCGGAAAATATAAACGTTGAGAATGAAGATCATACCGAAGGCTTAGACACAATAAATGAGCTCGCCTCAGCAGAGGAAGAAATGAGTGTGCCAGAGTTTTTCTTTTGCGAAGAAACAAACGTTGCCATTTTATTGCCAGTTCTAGATCCTGATCTCAAAAAAGGAAAAGCTCTAGATTTACCCACCAACGAGTCTACTGTAGAATTTGCACCATCAGCAGCTATCACAGAAGACAGTGCTGATAGGTCTGAGTCTTCGAAAAGTGAGAAGTCAGTGAAGTCACCGAACAAAGCAAAATTAAGCCTACAACTTTCCCCTAATTTCTCCGAAGGAACCTCGCAAGGCGAATCCAGTAAATACCAGGACTTTGAAAAGGAAGAGGTACATAGTCTAGCGTACCAGCTTCGGACTCCTCCCTCGCCCATCTATCCCCTTAAAGCTTCCAAACATCAAGATATTCATGCATTTCAAACAAAAATAGAAAATATTCCATTGCCGAAGAAAAGGCAAATCCTTAACATTCCTTCTCCGTCTTCACCAGTTGATGAAGTCAGGAAGAAATTTGAACTACGTGCCACTCACACAGAAAAGACCAAAGAAAGCCCCACAACGGTGTCCAAGCCATTGTTGAAAGAAACTCCATCAAAACTCAGTTTGAAAAAGAAACAACTTTTCGAGACGAGAGATACCATGTGTCCAAAAGACAGCCTGACTGATTTCACCAAGCGTAAATCTGATGGCTTGGTCTTGAGTAGCAAAAGTGAAAATTCCTCGACAAAGAGACGCTCAGAGCCACCATTTAATGTCATCGAAATGTCATCACCAACTGAGAAGGACCGGAAAAGTTCACCGAAGTGCGAAACTCTAAATTCCTCACCCACTCACAACGACAACAGTGGTGAACTATCAAGCACAAAACCAAAAACATTGCAGCCTAGCTTATTCACACAATTGAAGGTTCGTAAGCTGCAGTCGTTGCAAGGTAGTTCACCAACTTCTTCCAAACCTACTGATCCATGGTCAGACCCCATCCTGGATTTGCAAGAGGAGTACCATCCAATGATAGCCTATCCTGAATACACTGCAATTGCAGATTCACCAGTTTCAGATGGTTCACCGAGTAAACCGTTACCATCCTCAACTCAACATGAACTTAGTGAACAAGGCAGCACAGATCAGGATTCTAGTTCAGATGTCGGTGCAACAACATGTGTTGAGATGAGTGATGTTTCTGGTGACGTAGCCCCAGATTCTGCTAGTTCAAGCCTGCTTAATACCACTAGTGAAATCAGCACTGAAAAAACGAATGCAGTGTCCAAAGTTGGTGAGGTTTTTGAAGATGAAGCCACAAAAAGAGAACGAATAAACCGCATCAAAGAAGAGCGTAGGGCACAACTGCGTGAAAAGCTGAAAACTGAAAGTTTTAGACTTGAACCTGAGGAGAAAGATAAAGTTCAAACAAAATTTCGCTCACTGAAAGATGGTTGCCGACTTAGCCTCGACACCACTCCCACAGAAACAAAATCAGAGAAAAAGTCACCAAGTTTTGAAAACGAAGATTCGGAAGTCTTCAACGAGTTGGAAGACGACATTAACCCTACTCTGAGGAGAAACACGAAGTCTCTGGATCGTGCTTCGAGTAAAAAGCATGACAAACGGTGTTCAGATAGCTCATACGTGAGAAGGACGAGTTCCTCCTCCGTCAACCAAGTTAGTGACACACCTAAGGATAAGCAGAAACACGAACCTCAGTCAGTGACGAAAACCAGTTACGAATTGCCATCTGGCACTGACGACTCTAGAAAAAGTGTTCCTCCTCCTCCTGTAGAATCCCGTAGCTGCCTGTATAGAAAATCAGGAGATATTCGGGACAAAGTCGCAATGTTTGAACGTTCCAAGGATTCCCAGGACTCCTGTAGGTTGGGACCAAGTGGAAAATTCTCCCAGAAGCAAAGTGCTTCACCTCTCACTTCCTCATTTGTAAGATGAAGAGAAGAATGTAAATGCTGGATTAGTAAATAATTTTATAATTGCACAAGATGAAGGCATATTTAGGAAGGTAGATGTCGCAAACATCTCCCCCTATTCCTTTTTTTTAAAAAAAAGGTGAAGGGACAACATTACAAGTTGTCTCCGAATAGTATACATTTGTTCAAAGTAGAAGATTCCTCTTTTTTGTACTATTATTTTATAAGCCACAAATTTTCTTTCCTAAGTTGGAAAATTATATTTTGTAAGATATTGTATATTGTTCATTTTTTTAAAAAACAATCAGAGATTGTCTTTAGGGCGTTTATTGTCGAGACCTTTTTTTTTACCAAATGTTGTCAAAAGAAACAGTATTCGCTGTGCAAAACTTTTCTAGCCCTAGTCCTCTGTGAAGTTGCATTTGTCATGGACCTGGTCTTTATTTACTTATTTATATTAAAAATCATAAAATCTTTTTTTTTTTCAATGTTCTGTAAAGCATGACCATACATTTTTTTGTAGATATTCTTTCTTCGACTGCGCTACTTCGCCATGTTGAAACCACATTCTTTGTATCTTGTTTCATTTGTATAATTTCCTTCACATTTTAGTTTCTGTACATAAATTTTCTTCGATGTAAATGAAAATTTCGCCTGCTTTATCATTCCAAGAATATTAATGGAACACCAACAGCTGTGATACATTATTTGAACTTGTTCAAAGTATATTGGCCATACTTGCTTTTTCCGTTATGTTGTCATCACCGTGCCTTTGATCGCCATGTTTGTATAATCCCCTTTTCCTGGAGGCAATAGCTGTGAAAAAGTTGTAACGCAATACTGAACACTAACATTTTTTGTGTTTTAAACTCGGTGTATACACTTTTTTAAGAACCTTACAGTGCACTTGTCATAATTTAATGTTAGTGTTGTAGATAGTGTTCACTTAGCTCTCTTCCCTTCAACAGTATCGTGGGTGGATGTGGATTCTCAGTTATGAAGTTCATTCGGTTGAGAGCCAATGTGCATGTGTTTATATTTTGTTGAGAACCAATGCGTTTATTTTGTGTCGAAAGAATTGGCATGTATGCACCTGGTTCTAAAGTGTTGAGCGCATGTGTATGTCTGATTATAATGTGTCGAGAGGTGATGCTTTTTTCGTCATAATAGCATTTTTAAATGTGGGCTTGCATAGAACTGTTTGGCATTGTTACCGACCGTTTGTTTTTGAACGATAGTAGAAAATCGTGGTTATACACACAGCTTGTTAAAAAATGGTTTTATTGAATTTCTAAAAATCATTAATACATGTTTTATATCGTGGAGATGCACAGCATTGTAGATTATGTGTAATTTTTACAGTTTGCTAAAATATAAAATGTTAACAAATGATGTTGATGTCTCATTCTTTCTGCTCTATTGGTGTACAGCAAAACTTGGGAATCTCGAAATTTATGCATTTTCCCCTTCATTTTGAGCCTTACTCAATGTGTATTTTCCTGTTTACCTCCAGTAATTTTCTCTCAAAACCTCTGTGTCTCAAGTTGTGCACTGCAGCGTCAATTACAAACTCGAAAGCAAGTGCATAAAGTAGAAGCTGATGAAGTAAGTTTGAAGAAGTGGATTATCATTAGGAAAAGACTTGATGCAAACATCTGATTCGAAACCTATTAGACATGAATGATTCTATAGCAGAATGTTGACAGATGCAGAGAACATATACTTTGTTCACGAAAAGTTGTCCGATGGTACCGTTAGAAAATAACGGGAGCTGACGTCACAAACGGCATAGCCGATTACAGCAGAGGGGAGGACGTCATTTCAGAACTGTTTTTTAGTGAACGTTTGTCTGCGCCAAAAACCAGTTCTGAAATGAAAGTCCGTTGGGACGGACTATATATCGCACTAGTGGAATTATACTGCTCTGTGCCTTATCCTTGTACCAGGTTAGCTTTGCCGCGAGTATAGTATAAGGTTTGAAACGCAATATTTCGGATGCCAACTGCTTCCTTTGTCAAGTGAAGACAGAACGAAGCGTGGGTGAAAGACTCGGGTTGCGTATCGCCATTTGGAGAAACTCAGTATAGGGATACCCAGTTAGGTATTCCCACGTTGGCAATATTCGATGGGCCCCTGCGGTTGTAACACGTTCGCCTGGCATGCAGTTATCCCTGATTCAATTCCCAACTATGCCAAAAAAAGAATGCTTACCCACCGTAGTCCGGGGGGTTGTTTCCTAGGCCATAAGAAATTTGGATTTCTCAGAAAACTGTAGGACCCTGCATAGTAGGACCTTTGCTGCCATTGTGCCGAAAATTAACACAAACGAAATACTTAATTGTTAGATTACTGCACAGTCTCCTTAGATGGGGGTTTCCAACATATGGATGTATATTTCTAATTCTCCAACTGCAAAAATCTAGTCGGCAATGGCGACCGGATTTGTTTTAACCCTATGCATATATATACAGTGTCCCAAAAGTCTGGCAACCTCGAAATATCTTGAGAAATACACTTCATAAAAGGAAAAAACAGGCGTTTAATATTATTAAAAAAACTATTCAATGATGCCAAAATTGGACCCCACGGAAGTGGGAGAGGGCCAACACTGAAATGGGAATCTCCTTTTTTTTTTTATTGCAGATTTGGATTCTGCGGGAAAAAATACATTAATTTGACCTATGATTTAAATTTTTAAGCTCACAGATGGCGCTATAATCGATAAAAATGGAAGAGTGGTACGAACGTTAAAAAATGAGAAATTCCGAGTAATTCACTTCGGATCGAAAAAAAAAGAAAAAAGTATTCAATATTTTTAAAAATGCTACCCAATGATGTCAAAATGTACCCCATCTCCTTCCCCCAGGGGTGGAACGAACGGTTATCGTTCTTTGGAATAACAGCGCCATCTATTAGAAAGTAAAAAAGCAATGTTTAGGGCAAAAGTTACGTATTATTTCCCCAAAACCTTGGCATCATTGTATAGCTTTTTTAAAAACATTGAACCCGAAATATTCTTTTATTTTTCGATCCGAAATGTATTTCTCAAGATATTCCCATTTTCAAACGTTTATACTCTTCCATTTTTATCGATTATAGCGCCATATTTGAGTGTAAAAATTAAAAATCGTAGGTTAAAATTATTTATTTTTTTTCTGGAAAATCCAAACCTGCAATGAAAAGTGGAGGTTCCCATTTAAGATTTTAAAGTTGCCTCTCTCCTATCAACGTTAGGGCTGAGCGGGATCAGGTTTGGCATCCTTGGATAGTTTTTTTTTAAATATTGAACACGTATTTTTTATTTTTCGATCCGAAGTGTATTTCTCGAGATAGTTTTGGGTTGCCGGACTTTCGGGACACCTTGTACACCTCTATCAGCAAGGAAAAAAACAAGTCGCAATACAATGATAAGCATTAATGAATTGCATCGAAATTTTACCAGCCAATTCGTGGAATTACTGAAGTTTTGTGACCATTTCGATAAGAGTCATTACTTAAATCAGCATCTATACTCCCGTTCAACCTAATCTGACAGTGGAGGGACGGCTAGAGCTGACCGTATGGCAACAAGGAAACCCTGTTTTTCAAGTAATTCATGTTCGCTTTTCCCTCTCGCAGTCTTCGACCAATAACCCAATTTGGCAATTTCTTGCCATTTCTCAGGCTTTTTTTTTTTTATAGAATTCTCACAAGTGAACTTTCCCGAAGGGTTAGGCCGTTTTCAACTAAAAATTAAAACCTTATTCAAAATTTTTTTGGATTAAATTCAAAAATTTAAAATGCATACTAGAGGATTTTTTTGAAAAATGGATTTCGAGAGAAGTGGGAAAGGGGGGTGGGGTTGCCTTCCATAGATAAATTTAAACTGGAGGGAGGGGCGGACATTGAATTATGAGAATTGCTGATGGGAGTAGTCTTCTGTAAGATGCCTGCAATTGGAGTGGGGGTCATTAAAAGCAGACAATTGTAGATTGGGGGGTAAAAATGTGTAAAATTTTACGGACGTATTTTGTGGACGAATCCTAAGTGGAAGTTGTCTTTCCCTCTATAAGCTACGCCATAGAAAACGGCCCTAGGCATGCGTTGTGTATGTGGAGTAATAATGTTTATTGTTATTAATGCTATTTTTATTTTATGGCCCTGAAATGGGCCTTTATTTATTTTTATAATCAAAATTATTCTATCCCGCTAAGGTTATCGTCTGAATAATCTGAAGTGTCGGAGCCGCCAATTGCAAAAATTACAGGTTCGACAATATTTTCCGTAAGGGCATCCAATTCCCACATTTGAGTTTTAGTTTTCATTACGTGATCGACGAAATTCCTCCAGGCATGTTATGTGACTCTATCGATGCCTTCTAGTGTAAGTTTCGAAACTTCGTTCTTTTAAACATTTGGTTTTGACCAGCAGTGTAGTCTTTCACTTGACTCCGTATCAATTCAATAGGATTGAGCTCACAGTGATAGGGAGGTAAGCGCAGGACAGTGTGCCCACTTTCAGCAGCTATTTCGTCAATGCGATAACTTGCGTAATTCTTACGGACGTCGTTTACTAAATGTAAAAGTTCCGTCTTCAACATATCGCAACTCCATGCAATGATTCTGGTTGTCAACCAAGCTTGAATATCGGCTTTCCGTGTAGATGTCGATGGAATAGTTTCAACCAATACGCTATGATATGAGGCGTTATCGAATACAATGACGCTATTCGACTTCACGTTGGCGAGAAATTTCTTCCTAAACCAATCCACATAATATTCCCCATTCATCTTCCCATGGTAATTGCCTTTTTTCTTGCAAGCTAAAAACGTATCACAAGCACCATCTATAAAACCTTCCTCGTTTCCAGCATGAACCAAGATATTTCTGAACCCTTTTCCGGATGGAGCTTTTAAGCCCGGTGAGAGGCCGTCCAAAAACGCCTGTTTCGCCGACTTGACAGTGGAATCGACCCATACTTTCGTTTTTGGTATGGTCCAAATTTACCTAAGTTTCATCGGTGTAAACGATGGGTCGACCTTCAAAACGAAAACGTTTGATGTCTCGCAAATAGCGATGACGCCAACACTGAATGTCATCACGTTCTCTCAAACCCAGTTTTCGTTTAGTAAAACTGAAACCCAAATCTATCAGCAGACGTCTTGCTGTACTAATACTGACATTTGGCAAGCGATCATCTTCATTAATGGCAGCCATAACTTTTAGGTTTGTAGGAATTTCGTTCCTGAAAAAGAAAGCGTGAACTTTTCTCCGTACTGCCGATAATATAAATTCATCGTAAATTTTTATCCTCGTATGGATAGCTACTTTTAGTGGGCGTTTTCTTTCTGGAGTTGAGAACTTCCCTTTATATTTTTTATATTTTAATTCAGCTTTCATTCTGTGTATGCTGGAAGGAGAAACCAGTTAAGCTGGAAACGATCGCTATGACATCATTCTCAGATATTTTGGGTAATCTTCACGTATTTTGAAAAAAAACATTCATGTCAATAACCTTAGTGGAACTTCCACGTGGTTTTCCAGCCTTATGCGGTTGAAATGTAAAAGAACTATTATTCGATATAGGAGCAGTAGCCATTATTACGTTCATGCGAAAATGCGAAGTCCGTAAGAAAGAACAGAGAATGAATAGTCCTCCAGTTCTGGGGTGGGGGAAGGTTTGCTGCAATTTTCACTTTCTCCAAATTGTGCCAAAACATGCTTTGACCCTATTGGATATCAAAGCGATGACGTAATAAACACATCTTTCCCTAAATAAAGACGAAATGTAATATTACTGGGTACACATTATATATAAAATTCTAGATTAATTATATAAATATGTTGTTTGCATTTGACGATGAATTTAACACAAAAATGCAGTACTTAACTGACGAATTATTTTGTAAGGGCGGAAGGTTACAAGGCATAGCCTTTCCTCCACTGTCAGGTTAAGTTGAACAGGAGTATAGTTAAGAGCTGATTTTTATTTTCAAAATTATTTTAACAACCTGCTATGATAATAGGAATTCACCTGACTGATAACTAATAATAAAAACCCATCTGACTGATAAACGCGCAATTAAACATTAGTGGCAGCAAAAGTTTTTGAAGTGGAAGAAGGAAAAAAAATAAAAAAAGCCGCAAGAAACAAAAAAAGAATAATTAACAAAATCAGCTAACAAAAACCTTTTCGTTAACAACAATTATTGATGTAAGATATTATTACCCTTCACAGGGATAACACAATTGCCAAATATGATCAACACAGAAAAGCCTCGATTGTGAGTTTTTTGTGTTTTTACTTGGAGGAATAATTATACGCGAAAATTCCGACACCCACGTGTATTAGCTCATACTAGAGCTTTTTTTTTTTGTTTTAGGAGAAAAAGGGTCCTGTCCTCGTTTGTCTAGTTGGTCAGGACACTCCTGGCACAACGGAGGGACCCTGATTCGAATCCAGGACAGCATCTCTTTTTCTCCTAAACAAAAAAGCTCCAGTATGAGCCAATAAACATGAGTGTCGGAATTTTCACTTATAACAATTATTGATGTAACTAGAGGGGGAGGGGCTTGATTCTCCGTGTAAAAAATGTTGCCCCCCCAAAAAACAAATAATAGAAATGAATACTAAGTGTAAAGCATTGGGGTTTAGGGTATAATCACGACCAGTCTACTAATATTCGACAGCCACGTATGAGACGCTGGAGCTTTTTTTGTTTACGAGGAAAAAAAAAATGGGGCGGCTTCTCTTTCTCCTAAACAAAAAAAAAAGCTCTAGCTTGAGCTTCTTATACATGGATTCTTATACGAACATTGTTAAGTATAATAAATTCCCCACAAAAACTGGACCCGGTGGCTTTGTGTGTTGACCATTATTTGGCAATTGTGTTATCCCTGAGAAGGGTAATAATATCTTACATCCTTACATACGGAGAAAGAGAGCTTTGTTCCTGTCTTCGTTGGTCTAGCGGTCCAAGACACTCCGGGCTCAATGGAGGGGCCGTTGTTCAGAGTCAGGATGGGAAAGGTCTCTACTTTTCTCCTAAAAAAAAAAAAAGCTATAGCCTGAGCTTTTTATACGTGAGTATCGAATATTATTAAGAATCATTTTCTAATCTTGCGCGCATCTGGGATATACGCAAATGGGAAGACAGCCCTTCCCACGTTAAGTCCCCGATAGGGAAATAAAGCTCGCTTGGAAGGCAAATGGTGAACAGGTATTAAACCTTCAGTTGTATCCTCCTCATTGTTAACTGGTTCAGCATGATTGTTATCCTCCTCATCGTTAACTGGATCAGCATGATTGTTATCCTCCTCATTGTTAACTGGCCCAGCATGATTGTTATCCTCCTCATTGTTAACTGGCTCAGCATGATTGTATTTGATTTTGCGCCATTAATTGCCAGAAAAATTTTGCTGTTAATTGGAGTGTTCCTATTCAAATAAGCATTTCAATGATTAGGACCACCAAGAGGTGCTAACTCAAAGGAGCCCGGGTCCGTTTGCTCCCCTGTCCCCTCCCAAAAAATAGTTGGAGGACCGGACCCACTCAGATTGATGGACAATAAACAGATGCAGAATAAAGACGAAGATGCAAGACATAAAGCATTAAAATATATTAATAATTTTCATATTTGTTCCTGTCCTTGATGTATCCACTTTACAGCACATTGGGGGATATTCCATTCAGGGCCCCCAACATTTTCTTCAAGTTTTCATTGTTTGTGGTTTTACGGCTCGAGGACTACAGTTGTTATGCCGCGCCGGGACCTACTGTATTCTGAAGAATCCGAACCCCGCTCTGGACCTACAGTTTCCAGAAGAATCCGAACTTTTTAAGGCTAGGGAACCAAACCCTGGACTACATTGAGCGGTGCGATCTTTTTGAGGTCGATTCTTTGAAAGCTAAGTTGGGTGTAAAAGTGTAGTAGTTCTAATATCATGGCAAGTCTTCGCCCCCTACCTTTGTTGGCTCGAATCTTAGTCTTATGATCAGTGACGTAGCAAGTCGCTTTAAAGAAGCGTATGTGCTAAAATGGGGGCTTGAGCCCCTTACCCCGCTTTTTCTACGCAATTGCTTGGAACGTAAAACATGTGAACTACAACTTTAATAATGTCGTTAATGCAAATGCAGCAACCATGAATTAATTTCCAGCCTTTAGGATGTCGTGAGGACCCTTGGCACCGTTCGCAATAGGGGCCCTGAAGGGGTACAGCGATTATCTGTTCACCCAGGGCCCCATTAATTCGGGCTCGACTCCCAACGGCGCCAAAAAAGCGCTTATTTACCAAGTGCTCACCGTAATCCTACGATTGATTATCTGGGCCTTACAGGGTTCGTATTCCACTTGAAAAATGTACGCCACAGTATCCTACGATGGCATGTGCTGTGGTACACCGTGCCGTTAAGCTGGGAATCGTAGAGAATGTGCCATTCTTCTTTCCCGCTATAGTCTAGAGATGTGATCATTTGGCAGCAGAAGTTCAGTTTTCTTGAAAGACTTTAGATCCTTGCGCCGCAAAACCATAAAACAAGCTAAACCCCTTCGCAATTGAAAGGCTAAATTGAATCGAAATTTGTAAAAAGGGGATAATATGCTATGTGTAAAATAAATGGCACATATCCCCTTTTTACAAATTCCGAGAGGGAATTATTGTTGTTACCTTCGCAACAGAAGTTCGGTTTCCTTATAAAACTTTAGATCCCGGTATATCATGACTTTACTATCTTCGTGCCATAATACCGCAAAAGGAACTAAATCCGTTCGTAATTGAAAGGCCAATTTCGCCAGGGAATTGTCATCGTTTCCTTGTCAGTAGAAGTTCGATTTCTTTCAAAAACTTTGGATCCCGGCACAACATAACTTTGTGGTCCTTGCACCGTAAAACGAACTAAACCTGTTTTCAAGTGAAAGGCTAATTCCGAGACTAAATTGGGAATTATTATTGTTACCTTCGCAACAGAAGTTCGGTTTCCTTATAAAATTTTGGATCCCAGTGTAGCATGACTTCGTTGCCCTTGGGCCGTAAAACGAACTAATCCCGTTCGCAATTGAAAGGCCAATTTCGCCAGGGAATTGCCATCGTTGCCTTGGCAGTAGAAGTGCGGTTTCCTTCAAAAACTTTGGATCCCGGCACAACATAACTTTGTGGTCCTTGTGCCGTAAAACCGTAAAGTGAACTAAATCCGTTCGCAATTGAAAAGCTAATTCCGAGAGGAAATTGTTATTGTTACCTTCGCAGCAGAAATTCGGTTTGGTCATGAAACTCTGGCTCCCGATGTAGCACGACTTTGCTCTCTTTCCGCCGTACAACCGTAAAACGAACTAAACCCGTTTATAATTGAAAGGCCAATTTCGCCAGGGAATTGTCATCGTTGCCTTGGTGGTAGAAGTTTCCTTCTAAAACCTTCGATCCTGGCACAACATGACTTTGTGGTCTTTGAGCCGTAAAATCGTAAAACGAACTAAACCCGTTCGCAATTGAAATGCCAATTTCGTCAGGGAATTTCATCGTTGCCTTGGCAGTAGAAGTTCGGTTTCCTTCAAAAACTTTGGATTCTGGTACATGACTGTGGTCCTTGCGCCGTAAAACCGTAAAATGAATTAAACCCGTTCGCAATTGAAAGGCTAATTCCGAGATTACCTTCGCAACAGAAGTTCGGTTTTCTTACAAAATTTTGGATCCCAGTGTAGCATGACTTTGTTGTCCTTGGGCCGTAACACCTTAAAACGAACTAAACCCGTTCGTAATTGAAAGGGCAATTTCATCAGGGAATTGACATTATTATCTCGACAGTAGAAGTTCGGTTTCCTTGAAAAACTGGATCCTGGCGTAGCCTGACTTCGTTGTCCTTGGGTCGTAAAACCGTAAAACGAACTAAACCCGTTCGCAATTGAAAGGCCAATTCCGAGAGGGAATTAGGGAAATTGTTATTGTTACCTTCGCAGCAGAAGTTCGGTTTCCTCATGAAACTCTGGATCTCGATGTAGCATGACTTTGCTCTCTTTTCGCCATGAAACCGTAAAACGAACTAAACCCGTTCGTAATTGAAAGGCCAATTCCGCGAGGAAATTGTCATGGTTACGTTGACAGCAGAAGTTCGGTGCCCTCGAAAACTTTGGATCCCGGTGCAGCATGACTATGTTGTCTTTGTACCGTAAAGCCGTAAAATGAACTAAATCCGTTCGCAATCCAAAGGCCAATTCCGCTAGGGAATTGTCGCTTGTATAATTAGTAAATTCGACATTTTAGAAGCTATTCAGACGAAACCACCCAACGAAAGATAAAAACATTCTGTCATCAGAGTAGAAAATGCCTTGTATGTAATGATTACGAACGTATCAACCCTTCTGACCTATCGAGACTGTCGCTTATCATGAATTTCCGTGACTCATAAGTGGACAGAATCAATTTTCCCTCCATTGTGGTTGATGGAAATATCAATCTTTTGTCTTTCATGCCCGTGCATAACGATGTTGAGACGATTGACTCTAACTACTGTTTTCCTAACAACCGTAAGTAATTTCGTATTCCAGTTAGGTTTAAGACCGAAGTAATCAAAACGATGAGGTAAAAGCGCAATCGCATGAGATAATGAGATGTGGTATAGATAAAAATGTTGTTTCCAAAGGTTAGTGGACCCAGATAGAGTAGAACGATGACCAAAAGGATGGTGTTTGGTGGAACGACCGTAGATACAATCTTTAGTCGGTAAACGTCATGGAAGAGGAGAGTTCAAGATGAATACAGCTAACAGAAGAAGGTAAATACAGAAGAACATAGATACCGAAGATTGTAAATAATGAAGAATATGGATACCGAAGATTGTAAATAATGAAGGATATAGATAACCAAAGAATATAGTGAGTGTAACGAAGAAAAGGAGTCCATGAAAAATGTGATGATGTAGTCGAATCGAATGATATTACAGGACCACCTCTACACCAATAAGAGGACAATATACACGAATAAAAAATAAAATAAATGACCGCTGTACCTCGCACAAGTCGAACGCCGACTCCTTGCAACAACAACAACAACAAAAAAAGGATCAGGAAGGGAACCTTGCTCCAGAGGAGTAGGGTGGGATCATCCTGGGTTGAAATCCCCACTATATAAAAAAAATGCTTTCCGGCTAACTACTCACCGTAGTTGGGGGAGTTGATGTCCTAGGTCTTAAGAGGTTCGGATTCCTCGGAAAACTGTAGGTCCTGGCTCATCCTGACCCTTGCTGTCCTTGCTCCGTAAAACTCAAGCAAGCACGAATGTAGGAAGAATGCAAGGGAGGGGAAGAAAAGGCAGAATACATGCGCACCAGAAGAAACGTAAGATGGGGGAAAGGTGAAAACTTAAATAAAGAACAAAAGCTTGTTTGTTGTATTTTTATGGCGCAAGAACAATGACCATTTTGCGCCAAACGAGGTGAGACGGTACACACGATTCTGGAAAGAACAAAAGAGAGAGAAAAGAATACAAGAATTTGATCCGAGGAAGTTCCAAAACTCAGGAAATGTAAATAATATAAAGAGGAGGATTGATTTTTGTTGGTTTTACGGCTCAAAGACTACAGTGGTCATGCTGCGCCGGGACCTACAGTTTTCCGAGGAATCCGAACCTCTTAAGGCCTGGGGAACCAAACCCCGGACTACAGTGAGCAGTGCGATCTTTTATGAGATCTCTGAGTAAGCGTTCTTTTTGCACTGCTGGGAGTCGAACCCGGATTAGCCGCGCAATAGGAGAACGCGTTACCACACTGCGCCACCGCAGGGCATAAAGAGGAGGAGGTTCGGCGTTATTAGATTAGTGGCTATAAACGAACAGCTGGTTTCACACTTAGGATTTCATCTCTTTGGAACAGGCTCTACAACAATTTGCCTGACATTAAAAATTTCAAGAAAAGACATCACGTGAGGATAAATGTCTTTCCTTCAAATTTCATGTGAGGATAATGTCATTGTTGTGCGCATTGATTCATAATCTTCGGCAGAGGTGAATCCTCAGGTATTTGGTCACCTGTATCCTGGCAACAAGAAAAAGCGAAAATGGAATTAATGGCTTAGTGACGTCATGGCAATCTCCATTTCCGGCAAAGTGGGCGGGGTTTAGGCCAAACTTGGCCATCCGTTTACCGATAGGCTGCGGTAAATTCTGAGATTTGCAGTCTATTTTCAGTGGTAAATTTCTTAGCACAAACTACCTTTTGTATACGTGAAGAAAAGCTCGTGTAGCCGGGGGTAAAAACACCATCGTCTGCTCCGAATTGCTTTTTTCTAGGAGAAAACAAATATTTTTTTCCCTTCCGTGAAATTGGCCTCGAAGTCCCAAAACAAATTTATCAAACGGCCAAAAAGAGAACACGACTCTCGGTAAGACGATCACTTTTATTCTAATAATTGGTAATTAGTATCGGTTATCTTTAATTATACAACTCTAATTAATATCGGTTATCTTTAATTATCCAACTCTATACTTTTGTCGACGTAGAGTTCTCCTAGTTCAAATAATATGCTGATGTAGAGGTAACGCTCTCATCTATTGAACTGTTAACCCAAGTTTTATTCCCTGCCGCTTTTTCTGCCTACTGTAATCCGGGGTTTGGTTCCTGAGCAACAAAGCTTCGGAAAACTGCAGGACCCGGCGCAACAGAACTTAAGCTCTTTTTGAGCTGCGAAACGAAACAAAAACTACTTCAACTAATTCAGGAACGTCGTCTTTTGTATGCAGTGTGATGGTTTGGAAAAGTTGTCCGCAATGTCGGTACTGTACTTCCATAAGAGCTTATGGCAATTCGGGAACGACAATCAAACAATTAGGGTTAAGTGAGGGTGCAGTTGGTTCAGTGACTATAATTGAGTCGAGTGCGATTTCTAGTGAGCGTGATGGTATGTAAATGCATGTCGTCTGTTCAGGAGTCACGTTAAGCTCTGGTACTCGTCGCTGCTAATTCATCAGCACTCTTGGCCGTAAAATTGAGGGCATATTCTACGAACGAATTTTCTTTCCCCCTCCTCCCATAAACTCATAAACTGCGTGCAGCCAGTAAAAAATGGCCTATCAAAAGTATTATGCAAACTGCCTACATCAACAAATTTTTAAAATAAGAAATAAATTTTAAATAAAATAAATTTTAAATAAGAAGAAAATAAATAAAAGTTAAAATAAATAACTAAATTTTGAAATAAAGTAATAAAATTTAAAATAAGTGAATAAAATTTAAAAATAAGTGAATAAAATTTAAAATAAGTGAATAAAATTTAAAATAATAAAAATAAATAAATAGAATTTGAAATAAGAAATAAACGAAATAAGAAATAAATAAAATAAAATAAAAGAAATTTGAAATAATAAAAAGAAATTTGGAAATAATAAAAGAAATTTGAAATAATAAAGAAAATTTGAAATAATAAAGAAAATTTGAAATAAGAATAATAACAAATATCACATTATATATCAATTAAACGCTAATTGAAGGTATCGCTCAAAAAGAAGAATTTAACTCCACTTTTTATAGTTTTGAGAAAATTGACCAAAAATCGGTATAAAAATTAAATTAATTGCATATCTGCAATTTTTTTTTATGATTCTAATACCTATCGATAGATAGGGAGCTACATCGTTCTTTTACCTAAGAACGCAGAACTTCTTTCTCTATCACGTCCATAGGCGTACGCAGAAAGTTCGCAATGGGGAGTTATAGGCTCAATGGGGTGAGTTACAGAACTACAACTCACCCTTTTCTATGTTAAATATACAAAATTTCATTGCAATGGGAGTTACAACCCCCATCAACACCCCTGCGTACGCCAATGATCACATGCTACTCATAACTTAAAATCTCCAATTTTGGAGTTACACCCTCCTTTGACCGATACCTTCAATTAGTGACCTTCATCATTTTTGCGCCGTAGAACTCGCAAATAATGCGATGCTAATCAAATGAATTTTAAGAACCGTATAACTAGGGGCGGACTGTGCCGTCGGCCCCTGGAACGATGAACCCTCATGGGCGATAGGACTCGCGTCCTCCGAAAATCCAAGGTATGCGCCTTCTTAGAGGACCTAGTCCGCCCCTGCTTATAACCTTGTTCATATTTACGGGGCACAGAGAGAACCAAGATCGTTAAGTTTAGAAGTAGATTTTAAGGACCTTATAACTAATGGCGGAATGTGGCGCCTGCCCCTTGGCCGGGGCGCCCTCATGAGTAGTAGGACTCACGTCTCCGAATGGGCAGAGATTCGCGCCCTCCAAAAATCCAAGGTATGCGCCCTTTAAGAGGGCCTGGCCCGCCCCTGCTTATAACCTTTTTATATTGGCGGGGTACAGAGAGAACCAAGATCGTGTTGCGCAGGAACTTGGTTTTCAGCGGAATGCGAACCCCTGTCGCCTAGGAAATTAAACCCCTGACTACGGTGGGCAGAAATAGCTTCACGTGCTTTACAATACCATTGGATTCGAACCCTGGTTAGCGGCACAATGAACGAACGCGTTAGCTCTACGCCACCGTAGAGCCATCTCTTAGCCTAAAATGTTTCCGAAGTACAAATGATTGTCGCATTAGTCTTCCACAACGATCGCAAATATGTAAGTAATCTTCCATAACGATCGTAAATATGTAAGTAGTCTTCCATAACGATCGTAAATATGTAAGTAGTCCTCCACAGCGATCGCAAATATGTAAGTAGTCTTCCATAACGATCGTAAATATATATAAGTAGTCTTCCATAACGATCGTAAATATATATAAGTAGTCTTCCATAACGATCGTAAATATATATAAGTAGTCTTCCATAACGATCGTAAATATATATAAGTAGTCTTCCATAACGATCGTAAATATATAAGTAGTTCTGACGAAGATATAGAAGTAGTCTTCCATAACGATCGTAAATATGTAAGTAGTCTTCCATAACGATCGTAAATATGTAAGTAGTCTTCCATAACGATCGTAAATATATATAAGTAGTCTTCCATAACGATCGTAAATATATATAAGTAGTCTTCCATAACGATCGTAAATATATATAAGTAGTCTTCCATAACGATCGTAAATATATAAGTAGTCTTCCATAACGATCGTAAATATGTAAGTTCCTTTAGTTTGGTGTATGTCATGCACAGAAAACCTGTTTGATTCTTATTTATGGAACATCTTGATGCTTCTTAATATTTTGCCGTTGCTGCCAAAGAGGAAGATGCTGTTGCTACCACAGTAGGTGTCGTTAGACGTAGAATGTGTCGTTTCATGAGGAACATTAATTAACATGAACATCATTAATGGAATAGGGTAAATGCAGCGTACATTTACCTTGAGGTACAATCTCAGCTGGAATAATCAAATAAAAAGCTGTAGAATATCGAAAAAAAAAATACATTTACAATATATAAGCATATAATAGTTATATATATAGTGAGAGAGAGTGTGCTTTATTATTATTATTATTTATTTATTTATCTATTTACTTATATGCTCTTGGGTGTTTAGATATAATTAGTTATTTATTTTAAAAAGACAATTTTCAAATTTTGTCCTAACACTGCTGTTGAGGTAAGCAACAGCAGTGGCTAGGGGCTGTCTTCAAATGCTTTCCAGGAGGTAAAGGTAGATCAAAACAGTTAAATTGGAAATTCTGACTGCAGATATTTCTAATTATGTCAAGAAATCTAACCTCACTGATGAAGATAGGATAACAGTGCTAAAAAGTCTTTGGGAACCATATGCAAATTGTAATTTTCCCACAAGCGTCACACTAGTGCTGTATAAAGTCAAGGAAAATCTCACCACAGTCTGAAGTTCTGCTCTTCTGAACTGAGTAAGCATAATTGTTTAGCTTACCTAAAGGCGGAAGACAGTGCCTATAGCAAATTTTGTGTGTTCTCTTTTCACCCCATGAAGTCTGTTTAAGATCGACACAAGCCACAGGTCAACTTGTTTCAAAAGAATTTAATAATTGGAAGAAGGCCTTGGAGAAGTTCAGCCAACATAGAACTTTTCTCTATCATAAGGATTCAGTTCACAAAGCCGTTGAGTTTTTTGAAGGTCACAAAAGGAAAAAAGGCTTCCGTAGATCAAGTAGTGGACAGAGGGCAAGCAAAAGCAAGTTTTGCACAATAGGGTTATTCTTAAACCTATTATCAAAACGGTAATTTTTTTGTGGAGAACAACGGCTGGCCATTGTAAAATTGTATAAACATAATCTAGTACTACTTCTAATAATTTAAGTATCTTGCACTGTAGAATTATTAGTAATTTAATAATGACAAATGAACACAAAAAAAAAAACTGTAATTGATACGGCCCTTGACCATTTTTTCTAACAAAAAATTGCCTGCACCACTGGGTCCCCCCACTGGGGATATTCTGGGTGCGCAACTGATCGCCTTCTAAACAATTGCCAGCCTTTTACCCTAAATTAAACTGTGTTAGCCATGTTTCTTATTGTAATCATAAGTATACTTCCCCTTTCTTTGTGAGTTTTTACTTATCCTTTCCCCCATTTCCTTCTACTTAATTTTCTTTTTTAACCTTTTCCATTTTCTTTATTTTTCTTTAGTTCTTTAAATTTTTCTAATTTATTTTCCTCCTTTCGTTACTCTTTCTATTTTTATTTCCAACTTACTTTTCCATTTTACTTATTTCTTTTCTTGTCTTTCCTTTCCTTTCACATTCCGACCAGTAACAAATTTTACTCGTTATAGTTAGTGGCGTAGGCAGAAAGTTCATAAGGGGGTTATAGGCTTAATGGGAGGGGTTACAGAGCTACAACTCATATATTCCTATGTTAAATATACAAAATTTCATTGCAATAAGGGATTACAAACCCTTAACCGCTCCCTGGCTACGCCTCTGGTTATGGTAATCCCCGGTCAATCGGCATATTCTTTTGTAATTAAATTTAACTGAATTTCGAATTTTTCGACAGAATAGCGTAATTTACTGCTCCGTTTAGTGACGTACTACCATCGCTACGAGGTCCGGCGACAAGGATAAAATTTCAAATGAGGAAATTCTGTCGGTACAAGGAAAAAGCCTCTTTTTCCCTACCAATACGGAAAGTTTGATATTGTGATTTCTTAAGTTAAAACAAGTGGAAATACGCAACAAAACAATATACACTCTGATAATTAAGTATTTATTAAAACTATATGCAATATGTACTATATGTAATATCAAAAATGTTTTTAATCGCTTTTTTAAAAAAAAAAAATCTTCAATTTTCTTTTTCTTCTTTCTTTCGCATTTTTTTCGATATCTCGCCATCATGTTATTATAGCAGTGGTCCTTAAACTGTGCTTCCCGGAGCTCTAAGGCTCCGCGGGTAATATTTGGGGCTCCGCGAAGAACATTGCCATAAAATAATCAGGAATTGGAAAAATAGTATCTTCTTAACTAAATTTATTAATCTAGTTTATTAGTTCCAAAATGAGGTGTTTTAAAAAAGATCTGGAAATTTGTCGGTATTCTGAATTGAAAGGTATTTTTTATGTGTACTTTTATAAAATCTTTTTTAGACGCGATGCATTCTTAAAGTAAACCGCAGCACTACGTTCACTAACTACTATGGATAGTGCCGATCCATAGTAGATAATGAACGTAGAGAATGAATGCGAAGAAGCGCAAGTATGATGAAAGCGATTCATGGGGATTCATGAAGGATTCATGGACAATGATATTGTAATTGCCCTTAATGTGTCATCTGCTTCAAGGTGCTTCCAAACGGCTCCAGGTTCCCTGCTAATCTGCGTTGGCATATTGCAGCGGCGATCAACAAGTCGATCACGGGATGGATTTTGGTACATCACATCACATTTTGTTGTTTTTATTTTTTTTATATTATATTAATTGGGACTTTTTAGTCAGTCTGTCACGCACAGCAGGAGGAAGTAGCTGAACAGTGATCCCGGTGTTATGAAAACTTCAATAATTTTGTGGTTCTTCATATTGTTAAAAGTGTTGAAAAAAAACTACTCGTACGAAGACTAAAACTTACCATTTCTACGATGAATTGGAAATGGAGTATTTCTTTATGATGTTCAAAGACGAATGTTGTTGTTTAAATTGATTGTAACGCCACAGTATTCTTGCCAAAAAAGGGCAAACGGATACGCTTCCGCAAATCCCCTTCCACCAAACCAAGCCAAATTGTCACCAATACCGAGTAGTACAACCCCACTTGGCGATTACAGAAACTGGAAACACAGATTGTTGAATTTGATTGAAACCAAGTACCAAGATCTCAGACATGAAGTACGAGATATATGGGGTATGGAAAAGATCCTCATCATCCCGTTAGTCATCTCAGCAACAGGGATAGTACCAAAAACGCTTGCGACGAATTTGGAGATACTCAACATTGACCCAAACACCTACATTGAAATACAAAAAGCCACAATCCTAAACACGTGTCACATTGTCAGGAAGTTTCTAGACATGGCACATTAAGAAGTGATGTAAAAAGAGGCTTGGGAACATGGCGCTCTGCCCGTCCCAAAGCCTGTTTCCGCCAAGAATTGTTTAAGAAACATTTATATATATATAATGTTTATACACGCACATAGGCGACTATTTCAAAACTTTCCAATGGTTTACGTGACTTAAAATATAGCTAGTAACCAAAGTGTTTTAAAAAAAAAACCCAGGGAGAGTAGAAGACCACGATTTTTTCTATGAGCTCCTCCCACATTAAAATGAATTTTTAGGTTGCAATAATCTGGGTTTCCAATTTCCGTAATCGCTAAGTAAGGTTGTACCACCCGTAGTTGTTGACAATTTGACTTGTTTTGGTAGAAGGGGATTTGCGGAAGTGGTGGTGGTTTGTGCAAGGAGATTAATAGGAAGGGTGGCCGCCGAAGGTGACAGCGCTGTATTCCCAGACAGGCTTTTGTCATATGATATGACGACCAGTGGACCGAGAAGGGACACTGGGGGGGAGGGAGCATTGCAGGGGATTGTCGATCGAAACAGGCGTACAGAGACGCACAGCTCACATGATTGTCGTCATTCAACGTCGACCGGAGGCCATCCACGATCAGTCCGCCCCGAAGAGCGGCCGAAATAGATGGATGGCGCGGAAGAACACCCCGGGCCGGCCGGTATTCCTACGGGAAACCACCGGACACCGTTGAGTGGGTGAGGTGCCGCGAGCGGCAGCGAACAGGCGTAAAACATTCCCCGCAACCAGGGCGCGCGAGACCAGCATAGTCCGGACAGGCATTACATACCAAATTATCATCCACTGTTTGCGAAAGCTGGCCCCCAAGCGATCGCAGCGGACGAAGACAATGACGAACGCCCGTCATGGACAGAAGGCCAAGCACGGCCCTAGCGACGAAGTCCGAATTACGAGGGAGGGCGGAGTCCGGTCCCAGAATAGCAGAAGCAGGCATCCATCCACCGCCACCCGGCGGCCAAAGTGAATATCCCAAGCACTCCGTCTTAAGCGAGCTGGAACCAACACCCGCCAGCCCGGAACAGACATCCGCACGCCACCAGAGCTGAGACCGAACTCTCATTTTTTTTTTTTTTGCGGAAGCGTATCCGTCATTTTTGATTTGATGCTCCAATGAGGTTCTGAAACCACGCCCAGGTTCTCCTGGAAGAAAGAATACTTCCCGAGTATGTTGACTTGGCGAGTTAAATTAAAGAAACAAACGTAAAAACTAGTCTTCGGCGTTATTTAGCCTAATTTTTTAAATTGGCGACCTATTCACGAGTGTATTCACAAGCCTTCGGCAATAATGGGAAAAAAAATTTAAAATGAAAGAAAGTTTAGCTGGAGTCCATCAACTTTATGGAATGCGACCAGCTAATCACACATGTTTCTTGCCCCAATTCCGATTAACTTATCAGTTGGAGGTGTGTCGCTCGCGAGTTAATTGGTCTTTATGATCGAGTCCTTCAAGTGAACGAGACACGAATCAAGCTTCTTCTATGAACGACCGGTTAGCGCTGCAGTCGTTCACAGAACTATAGCTCATCTGCTTGGTTTAGTTTGTACAATCGGTTATTGATCGAGTTGAATCAATCTTTTAGTCTCATTGCAGTCGAACTCTGAATGATTCGGTCATATCGGTCTGCTTCATTTCGGTCGTGACGCAGTCTGCTACTAAACGATGATTTGTGAAACGAACTAACCGATTCGTTCGTTCCGGTCACTTAGTCGTGATACATTCGTTACAACGTTTTATTCATCGCATGAATCTCTGATCTCTGTCAATACTAAGGTGTGGGTATTGGTTCGTAATGTGTACTATCAGAAGACATATTTTTTTTAGCTATTTTAATTTTTATGTCGCATAAAGGGTCATACCGCGTCAAATGAGGTATGTAAGTTCTTTTACACAAGGTTAAAAAAGTTCATGTTTGTATCAAACAACAATGTCAATCAATCAACGTTTATTGGCGTAGTGATACCAACGCCGATGGTATGGCGTGATTAGATGGTGAAACGTTCGAAAGAAAATAAATATTTCTGCCTTCGGTGGGACCTGAACCCACGACCTTCCACTTGCCGGGCGGAGGCTCTACCCACTGAGCTACGAAGGACAACATATAATTCATATATAATCACATATAATCCTTCGATCAATTTAATACCAGTCTCTTTGCAATTTGGTTTAAATAGTAGTCCATGTACTACACCATTCTGCGAAATAACTGGCAACAATATATATACGTTCGTAAAGAGATTATATATTGTCCTTCGTAGCTCAGTGGGTAGAGCCTCCGCCCGGCAAGTGGAAGGTCGTGGGTTCAGGTCCCACCGAAGGCAGAAATATTTATTTTCTTTCGAACGTTTCACCATCTAATCACGCCATACCATCGGCGCTGGTATCACTACGCCAATAAACGTTGATTGATTGACATTGTTGTTTGATTTAATCTGCGTAGTGTTCGATTTATATAAAATAAATACATTCATGTTTGTAGAAAAAGAAAAAAAAAAAGAGTTCAAAGAAAGCAGGTGAGTAGTATTTTAAAGGCCGGTTCTGGCCCACTTCCGGTTAACTTCCTTCTATGTTAATCTTATGGGGATTTTGTTAGCCTCCATGACCATCGGAGGCAAACCAGAACCGGTTCTGTCCAACCACATCAGTGTGACGTTGCATAATTGTCATCGGATTTTTTCCATAGTTTTTAAATTTTTTTAATAACTTTCCAATTATTTTGCCATTTTTTAATGTTCTTTCAATTGTTATTTTTAATATTTTTTTAATTGTTATTTTTAATTTTTTTTTAATTGTTGTTTTAAATATTTTCTAATTGTTATTTTTGGATATTTTTAATTGTTATTTTTAATATGTTTTTAATTGTTATTTTTAATATTTTTAATTGTTATTTTTGATATTTTAACGTTATTTTGTCATTTTTAATTGTTACTTTTAATATTTTAATTGTTATTTTTTGATATTTTTAATTGTTATTTTAATTTTTATTTTTATTTTTTAATTATTATTTTTAATATTCTTTAAATTGCTTTTTTAATATTTAAATTTTATCATTCTACTTAATAGAGTTTTTTAAAAATCTTATTGCCTTTACGAACATATTTAAGTTTTTTAAATTCCTTTTGGGTTTTATTATTTCTACAGATTTTCATGTTTTTCCATAGCGGGGATAATCTGTAATATTTCAATCAGTTCTTTTGAATATCTTGACAACACATCATAATTTATTTCCACTTTTTCGGGAGCCAAAGGATAATCGCTATACGAGTCGTGTAAATTCTTCGGATAGTCAAGATCTACTGTCAAAATATAACCAATGTCACTGTCGTCATTAATTTCAGTGATATTAAAATTATCGATTTCATCGTAAGTTAACCATCGAAAATCGTTAACCGGTAAATACTGGCTCATGCCATAACCATACAAATTGTTAGCATCAAGATGTGCTATATATTTGCTAGCTTTAGAAGGGTCGAAAGTGGAGAGAGATACTTGTTGTTTGATTACTATATCGATTGCTTATCATAGATAAACCTCTTCCCATACCCTTTTTTATAAACAGATGCATGTTAGGGTCTGTTAGTAATTCTAATCTAACTTTTGTCATCTTAAGGCATGCCTCCCAACTAAATCCAGGTGCAGCATAACAATAGCAAAGGTCGATTCCATAAAATTTCAAAGCTAAAGCACGAAATTCTTGGAACACGTCGGCTAGAAGCAATATATCAGATAAGACATAAATCATGATACATCCCCATATTTTCTATATTAAAAATTTTCCACATTTTTTTTGCATGTTCATACTCCTTATCTGTAACGCGTTCTTTCGTAAGACTGTTATAAAAACATTCTTTTTTTTTTTAGGAAGAGC
>QLNU02013614.1:8993042-9007099 GCA_006491805.2 Dysdera silvatica
TATTAGGGGGACCGGAAAGTAATGTCGTTTTTCTACATTAAATTCAAACAGATAAATTTTTACCAAGTTTTTATTTTTAATCAATAATGTAATCACCCTCGTTATCAACAACCTTTTGCCATCTAGTGTGCAAATTTTCAATGACAGATCGATAAAACTCAATTAGTTTTGTAGCAAAATATCTGGAGATGGTATTTTGGACATCATCTGAATTTTCAAATTTTTTGCCACTTAGAAAATGTTGTAGCGATCGGAATAAATGGAAATTCGATGGCGCAATATCGGATGAGTATGGTGGGTGAGACAATACCTCCCATCCCAATTCATTAATTTTTTCCAGGGTTCATCTTGCGCAGTGTGGCCTTGCATTATCCTGTTGCAGAATAACAACTTTTCTGTTGACAATTGCTGGGCACTTTTCAATTAAAGATTGATTTACTCGATCCAATTGTTCACAGTAAAGGTCTGCATCCACAGTTTGTCCAGGTTTCAGCACTTCAAAATGAACGACCCCGCGATTACTCCACCAAACACACAAAAGCGCCTTTTTGGGGTGTAAACCTGGCTTAGCTGTACTTTGTGGCGATTCATTTGGAGAGAGCCACTGCCTTTTGCGTTTTGGGTTATCATAGAGGACCCATTTTTCATCTCCAGTGATCAATTGATCAAAAAACGCTTCTGTATTGTGCCGCTGAAGCAATAAGTTGCATGTGATGGATCGGTTAGCTTTGTTTTCTTCGGACAGATTATGTGGGACCCAAACACCTACTCTGCTTACTTTACCAATCTGCTGCAAATGTTCTTGGATGGTCGACCAAGGTTAGTTAAGAGTGTTTGACAGTTCCTCGATTGTCTGACGTGGATTTGCTTCCACTTCCTCCCTAGCATGTCATTGTCTAAAGTTGTTGGTCTCCCTGATCGGTACGAGTCGGAAAAATCGAAATTACCGGATTTAAACTTAGAAAACCACCTTTGGATTTTATGAACATCTAATGCGTTTGGATAAACATCGCAAATGTTTTTGGTAGCAACCGTTGCGTTACTACCCTTGTGAAACTCAAAAAGCATACAATGCCGGATATGTACCTCTTCTGGTATTTGGCTGGCCATTTCACCATAAACTGCAAAAAAAATTAAGATTTATTATTTACGAGTAAACAAGTCACTCTAACTTTAAAATGTCTTTACACGACTTTGAAGTACACAATGAGCTGATAAATGACTAATGAATATCGACATAAAACGACATTACTTTCCAGTCCCCTAATGTTTTTTATGTGTATATCTTTGCAGTATTTTTTAAAAAAAACTTCGTCTTGCCACTCTTTAAAATTGCTTTTGTTGTGGCTATGTTTAAAGTCTTAATTGTTTCAAATGAATTGATGATAATTGGAAAATGAAAAGAGGAATATAATAAAGATGAACAAATATTTATATAGTAGTATATAAAATGATTCCTAGCTCAGTGGTTGTTAACTTCCTCCCATGTTAATCCTATGGGGATTTTGTTAACCACCACCATGCCGGTGGTGGTTAACCAGAACCGGTTCTGTCCCACTCCATCAGTGTGACGTCTAATTATTGTCATGTGGGGGTATCTTTTTCATCTAACTTTTTTTCTAAACCTGTAATTTTTTTATTTTTTTTTTTTAATATTTAAATTTTATCATTTCTACTTTAGATTTTTTTTTTTTTTAAATCTTATACTTTTACGAATATATTTAAGCTTTTTAAATTTCTTTTAGGTTTTATTATTTCTAGAGATTTTTTTTTTTTTAACCCTACTTATTTGTGATTTTAACAACTACGTCGGGTCTTCAGCAGGAAACTGAGTATTTCAGTCGAGGTCCACCCTATTAAGGGCGCCCTATGTAATTGTTTTACACCTTTTCGACCTCTATTCCTGTAAGGTTTTGTAAAATATGAATATACATACATCATCATAACTTTCTTTCCCTCCCGCATGCACACACACACACATGCACACACATTATTCTGCATACTTTTTACATTATTATTTGTGTCAAGACGATGCCTTCAAAATTTAAAATTGAACGTATATTGATGGTTTTCCTCAGTTCTCTCTGTAAGAGTTGAGGAGAGTCCCCCAGTTACATCCACATATTGAGTTTTCTTCGTTCTCGTTATGAGAGTTGAAGGGTCTCTCAGTAGCATCTACATATTGATGGTTTCCCCCGTTCTCGTTATGAGAGTTGAAGAGGTCCCTCAATTTCATTCACACACATTGATGGTTTCTCCCGCTTTCTTTATAAAAGTTGAAGGAGTCCTTCTATAGCATGCACACACACACACACACACACATACATATTAACTGCGACTTTCGTTTTTTCTAAAAGATTTTGAGAAGTTCGCATATATATCATTTACAACAGTATATCGAATAAGCAAGTAGTTTTACACAAAAATATTATAGATGTTTTTCAAATTAATTCATCCATCATTCCATTCATTCATGATGCATATGCGTATATTCATATTTTACGTCCTTTTTTTTTTCTCGTAAAACATTATAAAATTGCATAAATTTATGTTATCCTGCGTATGAAACATACGCAATTCAAAGACTTTTCAAAAAATCGGATGGATGTAGCAATTAAATGAATTTAAAATTCATTTTCAGTTATTTTATAATGCCCGTAGGCTAAAGTGTCACACCCGTTATTTAAAATAAAACGTTTATCATCTACAGGACATAAGCTTTTTTTCCTTATATTGACACTAAACAAACTATGTTTGACACTTTTTATCTGATTCATGTCTGTATAAAACACCTTATTATCAAACAAAGACTCTTTAAAATGTTCATGCTTCAATTTCTTTTTAGCAGCATTCCTAGAGATACCTTTAACGGCGTGTTTTTGCTGAGTTTCGGTTATGAAACTGTAAAGTTTAGAGCGTAATCCTACAAATTCTACTATTGGGTCACCTGCTGTTTCGTCTTTCATTTTCCCAATTACTTTTTTATTATGAGTACTATAAAGAAAATGGGTTTGTGGATAGTCGGAAGTATCGAATTTTTCTAAATCCATAGACATGTCACGATAAAAATCTTCAGTCTCTATCTCATACATTAACGAATCAGTATCTGTGAAAAGTAATTTTGCCTGTTCAGCATACTTTTGCTTGATGTAATTGAAATGGAAATTATACATTAGACATTTACTAATATCGAGAATTGTGAACCCGACGTATATAGGACGAATTAACGCCAAACTCGCTTTGCGCATCTGAACCACAACAAAATTTTCATTTATTCGTGTAAACGAATGAAACAAGGGTGATGCTATTAATTTTATTAATTTCTTTTCGCAGGTTACCAATTTAATATTTTTGCGCTTCCGCAAATTTTCCATTGTTTTTCCGAAAACGGCATTATTAAGTAATTTGAAAAAATCCTTTTCAAATCCATTTTTTGCCATCGCACGTTTTTGAGTGTTAAAATCAATATATTTTTTAAGCCAAGGCTCTTGGGCAAATGTTAGGACTCGGTGAATTTTTACAAGTGACATGCCTAACTGCATATAAAGCTTTAAATTACGATAATGCAGTATATACTTAACTTTTCCACCTAGATTAGACACTAACTTAATACTGTTCATTGCGGGGCTGAGCTGCAATTTTTCAATCAGTTCTTTTGAATATCCTGATAACATATCATAATTTATTTCAACTTTTTCGGGAGCCAAAGGATAATCGCTATGTGAGTCGTGTAAATTCTTTGGATAGTCAAGATCTACTTCCAAAATATAACCAGTATCACTGTTGTCATCAATTTCAGCGATGTTCAAATTATCGATTTCATCGTAAGTTAACCATCGAAAATTGCTAACCGGTAAGTACTGGCTCATGCCATAACCATACAAATTGTTGGCATCAAGATATGCTATATATTTGCTAGCTTTAGAAGGGTCGAAAGGGAAGAGATATTTGTTGTTTGACTTGCTATATCGGTTACCTATCATAGATAATCCTCCTCTCACACCCTTTTCAATAAACAGATGCATGTCGGGGTCTGTCAGCAATTCTAATATAACTTTCGTCATCTTCAGCCACGCCTCCCAACTAAATCCAGGCGCAGTATAGCAATGGCAAGGGTCAATTCCATAAAATTTCAAAGCTAAAGCACGAAATTCTTGAAACACGTCGGCCAGAAGCAATACATAAGATAAAACATATAAATTGTGATACATCCCCGTTTTCTCTATATTAAAATTTTCCACACTTTTTTCGCATGTCCATAATCCTCATTAGTAATGTGTTCTTCCGTAAGACTGTTATAAAAACTTCCTTTTTTGGGAAGAGCTGTTTCCAAGAACTTGTCCATATCATCCATATAATCATAGGGATATACACCCTTGCGCAAAAATAGCTCTATATTATCATTTTTTAAATTTTCCCTAAGAATTTTAAAATTAGACACTCCCTGAGACGCTAAATTTTCAACAAGCTTCTCTAATGATGTGTTCAAGAATTTAAATGAATCAATAAAATGTAAATTACCTATACTAAAAGATATATATTGTTCATTATTGCCGGGTATACGATTAATTACACGATTTTATATTTTTTATTAATCCTTCATAATAAGGTGAGAGTCATAGTGATGTAAATTATAAAAAAACACAGGAATTTTAGATTTCATCTGAAAATTTAAATTACAGGAGTTATGTGCAGCCCCTCTATACCTCCCGCTAGCATGACAATGATCTAACACCTTATCATTATTCAACAGCTTACCACAAATATGGCATTCGGTGGCAGATTCAAATGCAATACAATCAGCCTTAGTCATCGTTGCAGGTTTATTATCTTTTAATGAACTGTTAATAGCCTCCTCTTCACGAAGAATACCCCAAATAAATTTTTAAAAACATCAGGACCACTGTAAACTGTTGTCTTTTTAACAAAATTACCATCATATTCCACAATCGCATAACAATAACCGGATGGGATATGTGAAGCTAACATGTTAGTAGACTCCGTACTAGATGCTTGTGGTAATTTTTGCAAAATACATTCAAAATCGGCATAGATAACATATGGAACCTTTAATTGCATAAAATGGTTTTTGTATTCTAACCACCTCATGTCACCCTCAGGAAATTTAACTTTTTGAGCACCATGCACACGACATAATGTTACATGTTTATTACATAATGACTCTTTCGAAAAACCATGTAAGCAATGTTTACAAAAATACCTTCGATGCTTCGATTGGTTAAGGAAGATAAAAGTCTGTTTAAATTCTTAATGAGACAGAAATGCGAAGTTTCATTTTCTGATATATATAACAAATCGATGTGCTTATCAAAGTTTTGTTTAGTTATAAATAGGGGGAAAATCTCATTTTCATACCCGTATACACTAATCGAAATCTGGTTTTGTTTTCCTCTATTTGTGCCAATTTCATTGGGAAGTCAATACCACTAACATTCAATTCGCTTTCCAATTTCAGATATTTAGAAACACGCTCAGAATGTTTTCTAACAGGATGAATTGCCGCCAATATTGACCATAAGAAACACTTATGATCATTATTTTTTATATTGAGAATAGCGTGCTTTAATTCCCTTTGAAGGGGTAAATAACTGGATCCACACAGAGGAATGAATTTTCCAACTTCTAAAAACTTGATAGCATCAAGTATCAGTTACTACCACTTTTTTAAAATTCTTGAGATGCATTAATTATAGAAGCGAAAGCATTATTTATTTCTTCACTAACGTCCGTTTCAGAAAGAGCAATATGGCATTTACTTCTAAAACATGGGAAAGCCTCTTCCTCAGCATCATCATTATCCATATCCGCACATATCTAACACTTATAAGAAAGTGACATTTTTTATACCATGGTGTTCTGTCGCATTACTTACTAGAATATCCGTTAGTTTAGACGATAACTTTCTAAAAACATGAAAATATCTTTGTTTTCAGACATTTTCACTAAAAATTTATAAAACTTAACTGTATTATTTAGGGCAGAACGAAATTCACACGGAGTATCAGTCATTTTACATACATCAGTATCATCACCTTCAGTTTCTGCATTATGATGTTTCATTCTCATATTTTTAACAGATCCAGAATTTATTTCATGAAGTTTTCGCTTACCTGAATGAGTCCCCACATGGTTTAAAAGATCGTCTCTTTTATTAAATATCATAATACATTTTGGGATCATTTTCACTGCGGTCTCTCGGTTGAACGGTCGCATTATAATATCTTCGGCGTTTTTACTGTACTTGTATTGTTTTCAATCATTATTTTTGGTTGATTTAAGAACGATATTTGATAAGCTTTTCATTACGGTGTTTGTCTATATCGAATGCGATAAGAAGTATACAAAATGGAGTTCTTTAAGTCGTCACCGCCGCATATAACATAAAGCAAAGGAGCTTGTTTATTCTTGTATTCACTGTGAAAACAGTCATACAAGTCCCAATAACTTAAATCGACACCTTCGTTCCCATGAAACAGAAAAGAACGAAGAAATCGTACACAAATGCGCAAAATGTATAATGGTATTTAATAAAAGAGACAATCTTTTAAACCATATGGAGACTCATTCAGGTAAGCGTAAACTTAATGCAAGAAATCCTGGATCTGTTAAAAATATGAGGACGAAAAATTAATGCAGAAACAGAAGGTGATAATAGTTGATATATGTAAAATGAATGGTAATCTGTGTAAATTTCGTTCTGCGCTAAGTAATAATACGGTTAGAGATTATAAATTTTTAGTGAAAATGTCTAGAAACAAAGATATTTTCATTTTCTTGGAAAGTTATCGTCCTAAACTAGCGGATATTTTAGTTAGTAATGCGACAAAACACCATAGTATAAAATGGTATTTTCTTATAAGTGTTACATGTGTGCGTATGGATAATGAGGATGCTGAGAAAGAGGCTGTCCCATGTTTTAGAAGTAAATGTCATATTGCTCTTTCTGAAACGGTTGTTAGTGAAGAGATAAATAATGCTTTCGCTTCTATAATTAATGCCTCTCAAGAATTTCAAAAAAGTGGGAGTTACTGGATATTTGATGATATCAAGTTTTTAGAACTTAAAGTTGGAAAATTCATTCCTCTGCGTGGATCCAGTTATTTACCGCTTCCAAGGGAATTAAACTTAAAGCACGCTATTTTCAATATAAAAAATAATGACCGGAAGTGTTTCTTATGGTCAATATTGGCGGCACTATCCATCCAGGAATTTCTCCTTTGGCTCGAAAAAGTTGAAAAAAATTATGATATGTTGTCAGGATATTCAAAAGAACTGATTGAAATTACAGATTAGCCCCGCAATGAATAGTATTTAGTGTCTAATTTAGACGAAAAAGTTAAGTATATACTGCATTATCGTAATTTAAAGCTTTTTATGCAGTTACGCATGACACTTGTAAAATTACACCGAGTGCTAACGTTTGCCCAAGAGCCTTGGCTTAAAAATATATTGATTTTAACACACAAAAGCGCGCGATGCCAAAAAATGGATTTGAAAAGGATTCTTTCAAATTACTTAATAATGACGTTTTCCGAAAACCAATGGAAAATTTGAGAAAGCGTAAAAATATTAATTGGTAACCTGCGAAAAGAAATTAATAAAATTAATAGCATCATCTCTATTTCATTCGTTCACACGTATAAATGAAAAGTTTGTTGTGGTTCAGATGCGCAAAGCAAGTTTGGCGTTAATTCGTCCTATATACGTCGGGTTCATAATTCTTGGCATTAATAAGTGTCTGATGCATAATTTCCATTTCAATTACATCAAGCAAAAGTATGCTAAATGTGCAAAATTACTTTTCACAGATACCGATTCCTTAATGTATGATATAGAGACTGTAGATTTCTACCGTGACATGTCTATGGATTTAGAAAACTTCGATTCTTTCGACTGTCCACAAACCCACTTTCTCTATAGTACTCATAATAAAAAAAGTAATCGGGAAAATTAAAGACGAAACTGCAGATGACCCCATAGTAGAATTTGTAGGATTGCGCTCTGAACTTTACAGTTTCATAACCGAAACTCAGCAAAAACATACTGCTGAAGGTATCTCTAAGAATGCTGCTAAAAAGAAATTGAAGCATGAACATTTTAAAGAGTCCTTGTTTGATAATAAGGTGTTTTATACAGACATGAATCAAATAAAAAGCGACAAACATAGTTTGTTTAATGAAAATATGGGGGGAAAAAAGCTTATGTCCTGTAGATGACAAGCGCTTTATTTGAAATAACGGATGTGACACTTTAGCCTACGGACATTATAAAACAACTGAAAATAGATTTTAAATTCATTTATTTATTATATCCATCTGATTTTTTGAAAAAATTTCGAATTGTGTATATTTCATATGCACAATAATCTACATTTATGCAGTTTTATTATGTTTTATGAGAAAAAAAAGGACGTAAAGTATGAATATACACGTATACATCAGGAATGAATGGAATGATGAACGAATGAACTTGAAAGACATTATAATATTTTTGTGTAAAATTACTTGTTTATTCGATATATTGTTGTAAGCTATATATATGTACAAACTTCCCGAAATCTTAAAGAAAGAGCAAAAGACAGTTATTATGCACGTGTGTGTGCATGCTATAGAGGGGCTCCTTCAACTTTTGTGAAGAAAGCGGGAGAATCCATCAATGTATAAATGCTATTGAGGGACCCCTTCAACTCACATAACGAGAACGGTGGGAAACCATTAACGTATGTATGCTTTTGAGGAACCCTTTTAACTCTCATTACGAGAACGGGGGAACCATCAATATGTGGATGGTGCTGAGAAACCCTTTAATTCTCATGACGAGAACGATGGAAATTAACAATATACGGATGTAACTGAGGGAACCTTCTTAACTCTCATAGAGAGGACGAGGGAAAACCATCAGTACACTTTCAATTTAAAAATTTTGAAGGCAACGTCTTGACACAATATGAATAAATAAATAATAATATAAAAAGTATGTAGAATAATGGGTGTGTGTGAATGCGGGAGAGAAAGAAAATTATGATTAGGTATGTATATTCATATTTTACAAAACCTTACAGGAATAGAGGTCGAAAAAGTGTGAAACAACTACATAGGGCACCCTTAACAGGGTGGACCTTGACTGAAATACTCAGTTTTCTGCTAAAGACCCGACGTACTTGTTAAAATCATAAAGAAGTAGTGTTAAAAAATGAAAATCTGTAAAAATAATAAAACCCAAAAGAAATTTAAAAACTTAAATATGTTTGTAAAGGTAATTAGATTAAAAAAAAATCTATTAAGTTGAAATGATAAAATTTAAATATTAAAAATGACAATTAAAAAACTATTAAAAAATGGCAAAAAAATGGATAAGTTATTAAAAAAATTAAAAATTATGGAAAAACTCCGGTAAAAAGTATATCGACATGACAATTATGCAACGTCACACTGATGTGGTTGGACAGAACCGGTTCTGGTTAGCCTCGGGTAAGCCTCCGATGGTCATGGAGGCTAACATGGGAGGAAGTTAACCGGAAGTGGGCCAGAACCGGCCTTTTACTACTCAAATGTTTTTGACTTTTTAATGCTAACACACATAGGCGTATGCAGACAGTTCATAAGCGGGAATTATAGGCTCAATGGGGTTACAACCCTCCATCAACAACCCTCTGCGTATGCTAGTGCTAACACAGTACGCGGTGTTCGCAGATGGTCACCCTCCCAAGTTCTGACCGCATCCTATGCTGCTTAACCTCGCTTATCAGACGAGAACAGATGTTTTCTGTATAGCATGGCCGTTGAGCAATATTTCGGTATTGTTTATTCAGATTAGCTATTTAATCTCTTTCCCCTTGAAATTGGCAGCTAAGATATGCTTTATTTAAACGAATTAATACATTTTCATGCTGTTTTTTAAAATTATAATGGACGTAAATTATAGATTTCTTTTACTTAATGGGGAAAAAAATTGATTCGCACGCATATTCGTTTGAAATGAGCGAGTATCCAGATAAAAAAAAAAAAAGAACGGGTCACTTCAGTGACCGAAATCAATTTGAACGAATCACTAAAGTGACGCTTTTGCACATCCACGAAACGCTATCTCACTGTGACCCCACGTTAGTACATCTGCACTGCTATATCTAGTAAAAATCTCGTAGTTTATCCCTATGCAGCAAAAAATGCGATAACAGCAGACTGCATAACCATAACTAAACACACGATAATTGATAACGCAGCACCAATGCAACAATGATTTTCATTTCCATCACATGAGCAGTAAATGTTCAGTGATTTGAACAGAGAACCGAGGAGGGAAGTGCTCATTCAAAGGTCCGAGAGGTCCAATCCGGCTCCATTGCTGTAATTCAATCCACTGAAGAGATTTTTCTGGGTAAGTGTTATTGAGAGATCGTTCATTTCCCTGTATGGGTGTTTTCAAAATTGTAAATTAAGAAATAGACTCGTTCACTTTGTTAAAACCATTGGTGCAGCTAGATGGGTGGGGGAGTTGCCCCCCCAAGAAATTTAGCGGCCTCTAATAAAACGAAAATTACATGTGAATGTTATCTGCGAAGCTATCCGCCTTACGTCGAGGTTAGTTATTGAATCAAACTCTATTCAGACTGATTCAATCATTTGCGTGAAGTCAGTGGCGTGACGATGCCAATGCAACCAATACATTTGCATTGCTACCCTTGCCCTTGTGTGTGTGTGTGGGTGGGGGGGGGCTTTGGAAGTCGAGGCTCCTTAGATAGTATAATTGTGGAATCCTGGTATGGGGTGGGGGCCCTCTACCAGCGATTGCATTGGGGCCCAAATTCTATAGCTACGCCACTGATGAAGTGGTAATAATTTACGATTAAAATTAAACAACAATATAAATCAACGTTTATTGGCGTAGTGATACCAGCGCCGATGTTATGGCGTACCGTTCGAAAGAAAATAAATAAATTTACGATTTATTAGTTACGTTTATCTATCTAGGCAGCAAGATAGACTGTGGGATCTGGCAATGCCCCTGCTGTCCAAAATCGGATATAATAAGTGGAAGTGGAAGTAATAAATAAGTAAATAAGAGAGTTCGTTGATCAGCATAGATATGGAAGGTAAAAATTAAGAAAAAGTGGCGATATGATTCTCTCTCTATTAGATGTCTGCGGGTATTTTTTGTATTGGGCAAAGGAAGAAATAGATTTAAGGAAGTAAAAGTGAGATTTAAGTGAGGGCCAAAGCAACCGATAGGTGGGAGTATAAGTTTCGTCCGTTGATGTTCTGTTATCAGATCATTAAGATTTCTTGAAAAGTGGGTATTTTCAGGAAAGTGTAATGATCCCCGAACTGTTGTTGTCAACAATTGGAGCTGGGTTAAATTAATTAACACAAGTTATGATCTAATGAAATAACCAATGAGCGTTGTGCAGTGAGTATTTTTCATGCTATGTGAGATAGTGTGCGTGAACACGCGTGAACGTAAAAAAATAATATCCTTGGATTACTAGGCTAGAGAAAAGAAATTGACGAAGAAGACTAGGAGCGCGTAAGTATCAAATGTACAGGGTGTTTAAAAATTCCTTGTACCTTTTAAATGTTAATAAATTTTTAAATGAAGGTCATGAAAAATTAAAATGAATATTAATTTACCATTATTATTTTATTTAATGTACATTTATGTGCTGTAACGTCATTCCACATGTCCGCCATCGTTGTTAATGCAATGTAAGATACGTTTTTCACATCGAGTTATCACATTTTTTAATACTTCAAGTGAAAACTGTTTTTGTACAATATGAGTTATACCGTGTGTTCTAAAAGCTTGTAAAAAAAATGCGGTTTTCACGAAAAGGTTTCTAAGAAAATCGGATTTTTTAGTAGGGAAAAGAAGTTTTAGTTCAAAAAGTCTCCTGTAGACGGCGCTGGCACGCAAGATATTCAGCAAAAGTATACAACTATGGCTTGTAATAAAAGACTTGGATACACGTGAGATGTTCATTTGACTCCGGAAGAACTTCATAATTGGAGACTGCCATATTCACCAGATCAAGCGTCACTAGTAAAGCGCTCCTACCTGAACGTTGAATTAGAAACCACTGCGTTGCGAAAAAATATCGCATGGCGAAACAACTGATGAAGAGAACTGGCCCTATGTCATCTACTGTTCGCCTTAGTTTTCCCAGTGGTACTTGCTGTCCTTACGCCCTAAAATTAACACAAACGAAGTACTTGATCGTTAGATCACCGCGCGGCGTTTCCTTAGATGGGGTTTCCAACATATGGATGTATATTTCCAATTCTCCAACTGCAAAAATCTAGTCGGCAATGGCGACCGGATTTGTCTAACCCTGCGCATGTATATACAGGGTGTCCCGAAAGTCCGACAATGATGCCAAAATTGAACCGTCCGGGAGTGGGAGAGGGGCAACCCTAAACTCTTAAATGGGAACCTTCTTTTTTTTATTGCAGATTTGTATTCTGCAGAAAAAAATACATTACTTTGACCTACGATTTAAATTTTTATGCTCACCAATGGCGCTATAATCGATAAAAATGGAAGAGTGGTACGAACGTTAGAAAATGAGAAATTTCGAGTAATACACTTCGGACCGAAAAATAAAAAAATAGGTATGCAATATTTTTAAAAATGTTTTCCAATGATGCCAAAATTGACCCCTATCCCCTTCCCTTCAGGTTAGAGTGAACAGTTATTGTTCTTTGGAATAATAGCGCCATCTATCAGGAAGTAAAAACGCAATGTTTAGGCCGAAAATTACGTATTATTTCCCTAAAATCTTGGCATCATTGGATAGCTTTTTTTTAAAAAAAAAAATATTGAACACGTATTCTTTTATTTTTCGATCCGAAGTGTATTTCTCGAGATATGCCCAATTTTCAAACATACTCTTCTAGTTTTGTCGGTTATAGCGCCATTTTTAAGAGTAAAAATTAAAAATCGTAGGTCAAAGCTATGTATTTTCTCTGGATAATTAAAATTTGCAATAAGAAATGGGGCTTCCCATTTAAGATTTCAAAGTTGCCCCTCCCCTACCAACGCTGAGGAAGGAAGGGGATCAAATTTGGCATCATTGGATAGTTTTTTTAAAAATATTGAGCACGTATTTTTTTTTATCTTTAGATCCGAAGTGTATTTCTCAAGATAGTTCGAGGTTGCCTAGCTTTTGAAACACCCTGTATATCCCTATCAGCAAGGAAAAAAGCAATTCGCAATAATAGTGATAAGCATTAATGAATTGCGTCAAAATTTTACCAGCCAATTCGTTGAGTTACAAAATGTTTTGTTATTATTTCGATAACAGTCCGATTGCTCTAATCAGTACTTAGTTAAATAGTTACGAGCTTATTTTTATTTTCAAAACTATTTTAACACCCTGCTGTGATAATAAGAATTCACCTGACTGTTATCTAATCATAAAAATCCATCTTACTGATCGTAACTCAATGCGAAATTAAACATTAGTGTCAGCAAATGTTTTCAAAAGAACTAAAAAAAATCCGCTAAAAAAATTCTTTTCATTGTTAACAACACTTATCAATGTAACTAGTTGAAAGTGGGGAGGGGGCTTGACTCCCCAATAAAAAATTTTACTCCCAAAAAACGAATAATAGAAAAATGAATGTTGGGTGTAAAGCATTGGCGTATGCAGGGGGGGTGTTGATGGGGGTTGTAACTCCCACTGGAATGAAATTTTGTATATTTAACATAGGAATAAGTTATTGTAGTTTATAACCCCCCTATGAACTTTCTGCGTATGGTGTTAAAGCATTGGGGTTGAGGGTATAATCCCCACTTGACTTCGTTGGCAGTTATGCCAGTGACATCTATAGGAAATGGGGGGGCAAGGAGCTTTATTAATTTTATGTATAACGGCTGTAATGATAAATTCAGTGATTTATAAATGCATGGTTCCTATATTGAAATGAAGTTAAAATCTCTTAAATTACAAGCGACAACGTACAATTTCTATAAATACATTTAAACCGCGAGCAAGTGCGCGGGGTGTTACACACCCCACAACTTAAATTTGTGAAAGAACT
>QLNU02013614.1:9021005-9038932 GCA_006491805.2 Dysdera silvatica
GGTTCGACTCCCAGCAGTGCAAAAAGAACGCTTACTCAGAGATCTCATAAAGATCGCACTGCTCACTGTAGTCCGGGGTTTGGTTCCCCAGGCCTTAAGAGGTTCGGATTCCTCGGAAAACAGTAGGTCCCGGCGCAGCATGACCACTGTAGTCTTTGAGCCGTAAAACCAAAAAACAAACAAACCATGCCAGACCGTATGTACGAAGTAATATACAATCATGGTAATTCCACTAAATATTAACATTGCAATTGTATTTTTTATTGTTGTCCTTAAACTTTTGTCGCATTATTTCAATGTGTGTGTGTGTGTGTATATATATATATATATATATTGAATTTAAAATCAATGCAATAACATATCAGGATTATTCGTATATTTATAAATTGCATATGAATGTATAAATTAAAATTATTATTTGCTTCAAATCGTTATCATTTTCATAAAAATTATAAAATCTTTCGTGTCTCTGAACTTTTGTCATGGACCGTATTCGTTAAATCAGCTTAGCACGTATCTAATCAGTTACGATAATGGCTTTTACTTTCAGAAATCCATCGATATAGACTGCGGAAGTCATCATGGTTTCACAAACGACTGCGCATGCTCCGAAGGAAGTCAAAAATGGAGTGCCATCGCAGAATTTAAGCGATGAGTAAGTTCAAGAAAAAAAAATTATCTTTAAATTGTCGAAATATTGTAATGTATTATTCCACATACTAAATTTAATTTTAAATTCTTTCAGAAAAAACAAGAAATCTTCACTGCCAGTGAAAGTCTATATGCACAGAAATTCACTGCTTACGTAAGTACAGTTCACAATATTGCAGCTTAACATGTTTTTGCCGCTTAGCTCCCAACAGAGGAGTTGTCACACTTAAAGTATGGTGATGGAACAATATAGAATACTTAGGATGTAATTTTTCTCTATTTCTAAACGCAGAGAGATTGTAAATCGATATTTTTTTTATTTTTTTTTTTGCTCTAGGGTGGGAAACTAGGTTCAGTCTTTTTGGAGATTCCTTTTCATTCTCAAATTTCGTCTTTCCCTTGTCACTCCTTGCTGCTTCCGTCTTTTTAAAGTAGATAGTCTTCGCCTCCGGAAACATACTCCCAGCTATCTAAAGCTTCTTAGTTTTTCTTTTATTCATTACTAGTACACTCATTGTCTTTATTTCTAACCCAATTTCTTCAATGTCTTTTTTGTTCTTTGGAGTTCAGTTTGGATAATTATGGTTAGCGAAAGAAATGAGTTGGATAAAATGTCCAATAGAAAAATAGTTATGGAAACAGAAGTATGAGAAAGGTCTTTAATTTCCTAATTGAGGAAATGCATAATTATTAAATGAAATTTCTTAATAAATAGCTATAGAAATTAGTTGGTACATCAAAGGAAATCATCCTTATCAAACCCTCTCGATTTGCATATTGCTATCATGAAAATATAACTACACAAATCAGTAAGATTTGATACAGAAATGTACATGGAATTTAGTAGACGTGGCTTCATTAGCAGCCGAGATAAATAATAGGGGGATGCGATACCACTCGATATGCCCCTGATAGGTTGCATGTTAAAGGCACTCATGTATACTCTGTCTATGAAATTTGGTAAATGTGGTTTTATTATCAGCCGAGGTAAATAAGGGTGGCTGCGGTGCCTCTGATATGTTGTCATGTATAAAGACACTCATGTGTACTATCTGTCTATAAAATTTGGTAGATGTGACTTTAGTAGCATCTGTGATAAAGGCACCCCTCGATATGTCCCTGATGATAATCGTTTTAAGAGGGTTGCAGCTGTGAACATTGCAGTTATTTCAATTGTAATTGAAATTATGAAGTTTGTGGAAGCCCCCTTTTTCTATGATCGGCCATTCTTTCCTCGGACATTTTTTCCATCAGCCCTTTTTTCCGTGTCCTTCTTTCCATCGGTCCATTTTTTCCTAGTCTAAGTACCCCTTATTTACTAATAGTACATCGCTTTTTTTTTTTTTGGTAATGAGAAATGGCGGCCAACAGAACAAAATATTTCTTCGTTCTTAACCGAGTACTCAATCCATTCATGCTTTTCATACCAGATACTGTGAAATGACCTACACTTATCACCCATTTGTCGGTGGGAAAAGTCAAGTTCTGGCTGTGTTGGCACTTTATCACAATTTTCACTTAAATTCAGAGTTATTTTTTCAACTTAGTCCAGCTTGTATTTGCGTTAAGATGAAATCTGATAGCGTTTCAATCTATATATACCCTTTTAATTATTCCCACACTTTTGAAATATCCTCGTGAAGGAATAAACGTTTTACAAATTACATATTCTGACCCTTATATACAATAAATACACTTACCCCGTATAAAAATTGTATCTAAAACAGCTATTCAATTTTAAAAACCCGCCTATTCACACATTGCTAAACGTTTAAACTTTATACCTTCCCCCCCAAAAAAAAAATACATATTTGGGTGAGCAAAGGCCCACCCACTAAAACCGCCACTGGCTGACGCATGTTTCTGCTAAATGGGCAGGTGCCCTAATAATAGTTTCACTCTGCAGACAAATCTGATCCTTTGCAGGTATGGAGATTTAGGCCAATATGGTTTATTTGATCTCCCCTGCAAGACCTTAATATGTTGGCTATGAATTTAGAGACACCCTGTATACATTCAATAAGTCATTACAAATAAACGCTGCTGGGGTAGGAAAGAAGAAAGGAAGCGTGCTTTCTTTTTCATTAACGAACAAGAACAGATTCCAGGATATGCAGTATTCAGGGACGCCCATATTGGGGGGGGGCTCAAGCCCCGTAGCTGTTTAAAAATTTGATTTGCCCGAACCTGTTATGCATTTACTTTCAAAAGTTTTACAGTCACATTTTAAAATAAGGTACTTTTTAGCTCATTACTAATTGTCAAGCAGTATCAATTATTTTTGTAGCGTTTTGGTATCTTGTACATTCACTAAAATTCTTGACAGCTTTGAGAAGAAAGTAATAATATTTCTCAGTACCCTTCTCTCTAGAAGTGCTCGTTAATTTTTCTCAGAAGTACTCATATGGGCACCCATGGTATCCGCAAAAAAAATATACAACTATGTTGTTCAATTGTCTTGAGTTTCGAATGCACCATATGTAATTTACGACGTTTTCATGTGTGATTTGCGACATTTTCACGTGTGCTTTGCGACGTTTTCACACGTAATTTACGACGTTTTTGTTTGCTTTTAGAGACCTCATGGAAATTAAACACATACAAACAGTATACCACATAACTGTTGCCATGGCTGTACTTTTGGTTATCAATACTATGTTGCATTATTTGGCAGATCCCGAAGCGTAAGTATCTGATTCTTATTATATCGATTAATCGTTGAATAGATATAATTGTAATTAATTGATGGAAAAAAATTCTCTCATAAAGAAATTTGTTTTATGGCTAATAATATCGTTCAAATGGGAGAAGAGTTACTCCTCACCATGCCTTTATAAGACCCTGTATTTAATAATATGCGTTTTTGATGACTAGAATCCAGTGGCGTAGGCAGAAAGTTCATAAGGGGAGGGTTATAGGCTTAATGGGAGGGGTTACAGAGCTACAACTCATATATTCCTATGTTAAATATACAAAATTTCATTGCGATGGGGATTACAACCCCCAAATCCCACTCCCTGGCTACGCCTCTGTTAGAGTCAGGTTCAGTGATAAATTGCGGCGAGTAATCAGTATTCATTGTATGGAGAATTAGGAAAAACGGGGAAATATACAATCCATATGGAAAGCATGAGGTTGTGACGGAAATGAGGAAAAGAAGGCTTGGGCATGTAGAAAGAATGGGTGAATTGAAAATAGCTTGGATATGTAGAAAAAAATGGGTGAATCCAGGATGGCTTGGGCATGTAGAAAGAATGGGTGAATTCTGGAAGGTTTGGGCATGTAGAAAAAATGGGTGAATTGAAAATAGCTTGGACATGTAGAAAAAATGGGTAAATCCAGGATGGCTTGGGCATGTAGAAAGAATGGGTGAATTCAAGACGGCTTCAAGAAAATGAGGAAAACCCATCCAATAAGAAGGAAAATCGGGCGGCCTAAGAGAAGCTAGCTTGGCACGAAGAAAGATCCAAGAAGAGTGTTAGCAAAACAAAGAAAGAAGAAAAACCTTAGATAGAGGAGAATGGCCGAAGATCGTTGATAAGGGCCAGGTCCTACAGGAACTGTAGCATCAAAGGAAGATCAACAACCAGCTTTCATAATAGTCAACTAATTCGCATTATAATCAGTGTTAGAATGGCTCTGTGTTTGGACTGTAAAGCAGCTTACACAAGATGCTGCCGAATCGTGATGGCTAACGAACCTTTCTGAACGAAGCGTGTGAGAGCAATGGCGTAGAAGTGGGTGGCTCAAGTCTCCCCATTGGATAACAAATTGCATCGTTCTCTTCAATGTCCAATCACTTGATCTGTTTTAGAGCTGCTTGACCCCCATAATTTTTTAATCGATACGCCCCTGTGTGAGGGTTATGCTTTTCGACTATTTTCAGAGACCAACAAGGAGGACAAAGATAAAGTTATTTGAAAATTTATGGAAGCAAGGACAGTAATAGTCATGCTGCGCCAAGCGAAGGTCAAGACAGGGTGTTGTCGGAGACCTAAGTTGGAAGACAGCGCCACTTTTGTGTTCCCAAATTGTAACAGTATTCATTTTGAAAGACTTTGCTCTAATATCTAGAAATTTGTACTGTTCGTACATTTTACGTTCCCAAGCTATACTACGGTATGCTGTACATGGGACAGGATCGATGGCAAAACGTGATATCCGGTCTACGATAAAGCAGCGGCGACTCTTGGCGAAAATTTAGTGAGGCAGGAGTTAAGCCAATTCACCAAAATACATTAACCCTGTTTACTCAGTCAGTGAAGCTGGTTTCTTGGCGATTTTAAACCGCAAGGCAACTTTTTTTTTTGGTGAATTAGCCTAGTTCTGCCCCACTAAAATAGCGTCACGAGCCGCCATTGTGATAAGGTGAACGCGACCAAGCTATCACGTGGAGTCGAGTCAACCATAAGAAGTTCATGATAAGCTCGAATACTGGTATTTAAAATACCAAGTTATATGATTTAAAATTCGCCAATTTTTATAAAAATATTTAAATTATTCAATTAATGATGTAATAATATATTAATGACTTGAGGGGTAAATGAAAATACTGAATTATTTTATACATTTTCAGATTCTACAGTGATATGCAGATAGTCCTTTGGGCCGCTGGGAAATGGCACATTTTCGCTGTCGGATGGTCGTTGCTAGTGGTTACCTGTAGTTTGGTTCATCAAATCTTTTGTGTTTGGGCTGCTCACAGAACGAAAATCCCCACAATGGTAAGAATCCAGCAATGGCATGATATTGTGTTATCATCGTCCGAAAATGGCATTGCCGCAAGGTGTGTTGGTACGCCATTTGCTGCAAGGTTTGGTGAGTCGCCGTTGGTGTGAGTGTGTACGGTTGATCAGGTGCTGGGTGGCGTACGTCATGCGGCATAATTTGGCTGTTATCTCAGAAGGTATTTTCCATGGCTTCGAATGCAGGTAGACGAGAGAGAGGATGCACATTAAACATAATATTTATTTGGAGGTTGAGGAGCGTACACTGGCCACTGCATGATGCCAGGTGTTTGTTAGGTTGCGTAACTTATATATTAAGAATCTTTTTAAGGCTAGCAGCGAACATCCTTTCAGGTCGAAAGTTAAGGAGCAAGAGAGTATTTATTGATCGGTCCAAAACTTTACTTCGAATGATTTTTGTGGACCGTGATTGGACAATTGAGTACTGACGCAATAGTTTATATAAATTTCTATTGGTCAGTTTGACCCCACAGAGGGGAGAACTTGCTGTGAGTTATGTTAACGTTGAGCTGTCTTTCTTGACAGTTTTTGCCCATTAAATGAAAATATATGGGAGAGGGTTCGAAGTTGGATAATGCTTGTATCCTTCGTTTTTGGTGGAAATTCCAAGGAGTTGGTTGTACGTGTGACTCATTGCCAAATGTCCATGAGAATGGAATTTTGGCGCGAAACAGAGTTAGAATGAGCCTGTGGAGGAATTGCCACAGCATGACATCATGTCATTGACTATCCTTATTGCTCCGGAAGGAACCACTTACTTCACTCAATATCGATTTTATTACATCAATTAGCATTGATTTTATTACATCAATTAGCATTGATTTTATTACGCCAATCAGCATAGATTTTATTACAGCAACCACCATTGATTTCAATACGGCAAGTAGTATTGATTGTATATCATTACTAAAGCATTGAATTTACTACATCAGCACTGACTTTATTACATCAATCAGCTTTGATTTTATTACGCCAATCAGCAAAGGTTGTATTACATCAATCACCATTGACTTCATTACAGCAAGTAGTATTGATTGTATTGAACTACATCAGCATTGACTTCATTACATTAATGATGGTTTTATTACATCAATCAGCATAGATTTTATGACACCACAATCACTATTGACTTCATTACGGCAAGTAGTATTGATTGTATTGCATTACTAATGATGGTGTAGTCCTAAAACAAGAAGTAGCCTGGCGCTCTTCTAAATCAGGGGTGGATTCACGGGGTGAATCAGGGAACCCCCCAACCAATCAATTAATTAAGCCCATTAATCTGTAACTATTAATTAATTAAGCCCATTAATCTGTAACTATTAATTAATTAAGCCCATTAATCTGTTAGGGGCAGAAATTGTTATCATGTATGGGTTGTTGAGTCGGCAATGAAAGACCCCCCCTCCACGCAAATGCCCCTCTGGATCCGACACTGCCTACAGCATATAGCTTCGGGTCATATAAGCATAAAATAATAATAATGTGGTACAAACGTTTGTACCCAAGCCGGACTGAGCCAGGAATGGCTTCTGAGGTGAGCTAATAAAATTCAATTCAAATTTATTTTCGGGCAGAAACGATTATGGAATAAAAAAAACATACAAATAATCGATCTGCTCGGGCAGCTATGGGTAGAGACCATAAGGTCTGACAGAGCCCCAGCTGCCCGAGGCAAAATAACTATATAAATTAAAATATAAAAACAGGAAGAAATCAATGAAATTATACAAAAAATTTGTTTTCCAAAAGATATTTATGTAGGTACTTTTTAAAAAGTGGGAGTGAACTCAAAATTTTAATTCTGTCAGGAAGAGGGTTCCACACCCTAGGGCCCATACAACCCGTGCATACCAATCCAAGATTTGTTTTGGAGAATTCTGGTATTAGATTATTTAGATTTCTTGTGAAGTGATTATGTCCAGGTGGGATTAAGGACATAAGATTAAGATATAAAACGATTCATATGGCATTAAACATAAAAATAAAGATCTTGTAAATTAGTAATTTTTCAATTAGTAATATTTGAGTATTATTGGAAGATGAATAAAAGGAGTGAGACACATGACTATTGTAAGACAAAAGTGAAATAAAATGCTTCTGAAGAGCAGTAATTCGCGAGAGATTGTATTTTGTGGTACAGCCCCAAATCAGTGAGCAATAATACATGTTAGAGAAAATCAAAGAAAAGTAAAGATTTATAAGAATTGGAGTGGGTAAATAATATGCAATATTTCTTATTATTCCCAAATTTCTACTAATTTTCGTACATATGGTGTGAATATGGGTGTCCCGTTTTAAATTAGATTGAAATGTTATAACAAGAAAATTAATTTCTGTTGAGAATGAAATTGATTCATTATTAATATTAAGATGAAAATTATTTAGATTAATATTTCTTTTATTTGTGAATAAAAAGCTCTTAGTCTTTGTTCTGTTAAGGGTTAAGTAGTTAATGTTAAAGAAGTTAATAATGTGTTTAATATCTTCATTAACTATTGTGATTAGGTTGTTAATATCAGTATGTTTAGAGAAGATACTTGTGTCATCAGCGAAGCAAATTGGTTCGAAGGATGTTGGTAGATGAAAAATGTTATTGACATAAAAGTTAAATAATAATGGTCCAAGAATAGATCCTTGGGGCACACCACATAATGAACAGAGCGGTTAACTGGGTTTTGTTATTATGGAAGGATACCAAAAGTCATGCCTCATCAAACTTAGTCAAACTAATATTGGGACAAATATCAGCCTGAGTCAAAACAACAAGTTAAATATTTTACACGGAGGTCAGCATTTGAATGGAGCAGTTAATATCGTATTTCAGGGTATATCAAGAGTCACGAAAAGAAAGCAACGTATAAAAACAAAATTAACACGTATTTATGATATTTGATCAAAAATATCCAGAGTGTAAGATTCACTGACAATATAATGATTGGGGTAAAAATACCAATCAATCACAAATCGGTTAATTTCGCAGAGTGATTTAAGGATGGGTTTTTTTATTAGCCCTATCAAAAAAGTAGATGTTACCGTGCACGGTCCAACAAGTCAGTCCAGCATTTCGAAGTTTATTAAAAAATTCTTTTCTTAGTTTTATCAGGTTTTCACTGATCACCATACCAGACTCCTTTAACTTTCATTTATCAGCGTAAATAGAATCTCTTTGCGTCATTTTGAGGAATTTAACGATTAGGAGCCCATATTTAACTCTGCCAGTAGGAGATGGATCTCTTCTAAAGCCAATTCTGTGTGCTATAACAATATCAGCAACAATTAGGCTAGAATTCCGTTTTTCATTTAAAAAATTCATTGCTGCTAAGACTAGATTTTTGCTTTCTTGCTCTGGGAGACCGTGGATTAAAAGACATGAACGTCTAGAATATTTTTCACTCTGCTCAAAATCATTCTGTAAGTCAATCATTTATTTTCACTTCCAATTGGTTCAGTCTATCACTCCAGGTTTTCTAAAGTAATTGAATTTGTAGACAGAATTCGTTAACAATTTCTGTTTTGAGTTTATCAACGCTTACCTTGTCCAAATTCTCTCTCAGGTGATCCACATTGCAACTTTTCATCAACCTTTTATTTAGCAAATCTTTTAAAGCATTAAGATCGCTGGACCATTGTTTACGAAGTGTTGACAAAGCTTCGGATAGAGCTTGAACATTACTTGGAGATGGTAGAGTGGTTTTAGGTACACGTTGGGCCATATTTTCCCTTATGCTACAGCTCTGTCTGCCGTCAATGTTAAAAAAAATATCACATCTCACTGTAGGACCAAGGCATGCTTGTAAATCCCCAAGGGAATACGTTGAAATAAAAATAGATCATAATGCACCCGCACAACTCACTATTATTTACGAGACGTGTTACATATTAGCAGGAACCCAAATTTCATGCTTCTTGCCTAGTTGGCCTTCTAGCGGCAACTCCGCTGCTAATGAAAAAAACTTGAAAAAGATTCGGAACACAGTTTATGACACGTGTTCCAAGCTGTAATTTCATTTAAATTCCCACGATTCTTAGTTGATTTATTCAAATTTTTTTTTTACTCAAAATTGCTGTAAAAGAATTTTTTCTTAACGGAATTGTAGAGCCACATATTTTTTATTTACAATTTGAACAGAATTTTGTTTGTAAAATGTATGATTTCCTAAAATTTTGTCCTAGCAACGCTAGGCCTCAACTACTCCCCTGATTACTTGACTTGATTACATCAACTTTGGTTTTATTACACTAGTCAACATTAACCTGTTAACTGGGTATGACGACATTTTTCGTCATGCCCAGAAGACTACCAAAATGCAAATGTTGTGACATTTTTCGTCATGCCCGGAAGACTACCAAAATGTCCCCCCAAAAAAAGTCCCCAGTGTGAAACGAGTTTCACAAAATTTTATTCCTCGGTTAACAGGTTAACTTCATTGTAACAATCAGTATAATATTTATATATGCTTATACTTAATAATCTTGACTTTAATATATATAAAATATGCTTATTTGTAATTCGCATTGTGTATTTGTTTCAGATTTCTGATGTCATATTCGTGGTGATGTTCATAAGTGTTGGTGTCTTTATGTTTACATTCACGCCCTATTTTGTTATTAAGACAGAACTAGGTCCAATGACGGCATGCTCTCTATTGGCGGAACAAGTAATAATAATAATCTGTATCGTTTTCTTATAATGGAATGGTTCTCGCAGTTAGAGAAATATATGAGCCGCGGGGGAAGTTAATAGTATAATAACTACATGAAGTACATCCAAAAGAAAAACTTGGACAATGATAGTTGGCGTCAATGCCACTTAGCCACAGAAATAATTCAGCATGCAACATCAGACTGTAAAGTATTAACACAAACAGACCACGGGCCTAGACATGACCAAGTAGTATAAGCGCAGAATGGTCCTTGCGTCTTAAAAATGGTGTCAGCGAACCAACTAGATTGCAAAAATAATACAGCAAAAACAAGCCACCGGAAAGGGTTAATAGCAACTAAACTACCCTATTACAAATATGAGCCAGAAAATACTTTAGAAAATGAAACGCATAAGTTGTATTGGGATAAGGCAATGGCTATATCTATAATGCTTGCGGCATTATAGATATGGCAATTTCAAACACACACGACACGCAGACTACATATCAACAAAATCACCACATACCAAACCCTTAGATATGAAACCAAAGACATGTGGTATATGGAGAGAGTTGACATTGCAATTATAATTTTGTCAGCTACAGGCCTGGAACCAACCACTCTGCACCGAAGCCTGAAACTGCTTGACATCGACCCCAACAGCTAGGTCACAAAAGGTCACAATTTTAAACACAAGCCAGTTAGAAAGTTCACAACATCTGGATAATTTACAGAAGGCAGCCTTGAGTACTTCACACTGCCCATTTAAAGTCTATACCGCTAAGTGCGGGAATGCATATAAAATAATCTTTATTCCCTACATTATTCCATCCGCAACAATTTACACTTAAACATTGCATAACAACGTGAGTACATATATGAATTAGTTTCATAAACTAGCGACAAGCCCTTTTGGAAGTTTTTTTTTTTTCGTTTTCCCTTCTTTTGACGCAACCATACAATGGTGGATTATATATAGTCGACTTATATATAGTTAAAACTTCATTAGGACACAAGACGAATAAACAAATTACAATTAAGCGGTTTATGCATTTTAGCTGACTTCTTTAAAATGCTATGTGTATGTATTAGGGGGAGAGGAAAGTAATATCGTTTTTTTTACATTAAATTCAAACAAATAATTTTTAACAAGTTTTATTTTTAATCAACGATGTAATCACCCTCATTATCAATAACCTTTTGCCATCTACTGTGCAAATTTTCAATGCCGGATCGATAAAAATCAATTGGTTTTTGAATAAGTTATCTGGAGAGGGCATTTTGGATATCATCCACATTTTAAAATTTTTTTTTTGCCACATAGAAAGTGTTGTAGCGATCAGAATAAATGGAAATCCGATGGTGTAATGTCGGGCGGGTATGGTGGGTGAGGCAGTACCTCCCACACCAATTTATTAATTTTTTCAATGGTTCGTCTTGCGCAGTGGGGTCTTGCATCATTGTGTTGCAGAATAACCCCTTTTCTGTTTGACAATCGCTGGACACTTTTCAATTAAAGATTGATTTACTCGATCCAGTTGTTCACAGTGAAGGTCTGCATTCACAGTTTGTCCAGGTTTCAGCACTTCAAATAAACGATTCCGCGAATACTCCACCAAACACATAAAAGCGCCTTTTTGGGATATAAACCTGGCTTAGCTGTACTTTGTGGCGATTCATTTGGAGAGAGCCACTGCCTTTTGCGTTTTGGGTTATCATAGAGGACCCATTTTTCATCTCCAGTGATCAATTGATCAAAAAACGCTTCTGTATTGTGCCGCTGAAGCAATAAGTTGCATGTGATGGATCGGTTAGCTTTGTTTTCTTCGGACAGATTAAGCGGAACCCAAACACCTTCTCTGCTTAGTTTACCAATCTGCTGCAAATGTTCTTGGATGATCGACCAGGGTTGGTTAAGAGTGTTTGATAGTTCCTCGATTGTCTGACGTGGATTTGCTTCCACTTCCTCCCTAGCATGTCATTGTCTAAAGTTGTTGGTCTCCCTGATCGGTACGAGTCGGAAAAATCGAAATTACCGGATTTAAACTTAGAAAACCACCTTTGGATTTTATGAACGTCTAATGCGTTTGGATAAACATCGCAAATGTTTTTGGTAGCAACCGTTGCGTTACTACCCTTGTGAAACTCAAAAAGCATACAATGCCGGATATGTACCTCTTTTGGTATTTGGCTGGCCATTTCACCCAAAACTGCAAAAAAAATTAAGATTTATTATTTACGAGTAAACAAGTCACTCTAACTTTAAAATGTCTTTACACGACTTTGAAGTACACAATGAGCTGATAAATGAAAACGACATATTGACATGTGCAGAAACGACATTTCTTTCCGGTCCGCCTAATATTTTTCTAATAAATTTTCGTAGTTCTTCATGTCATTAAATTATATTTTCCTATTTGAAAGTTTATTAATTATGTACAGCCTTTATTTTGTAATCGTACGGTATTTTATAATTGTACAGTATTTATTCATTTAATTCATTCTTTCTGACATTAAATTACCTTTTAGTTTTTTCTCATTAAAATGCTACTTTTTATCATTAATTTCTAATATTATGTAATTTGTTGTTTTCTAGTTAAGAATGTATTTGAAATTACATTCTTTTGTGGTTGAAAACTTTTCAAAAACGAAACGACTGAGCGCTAAGAAAGGTAAGGCTTCTATTACCAATTCAATGACCCGTTCTTCGTGACCTGGTAACTGAACATAGCGAATTAAATTTAACGATCAGGGCTGTGATTGTGTTAACAAATCAAATCCCTGCTTTATTTATTCTTCATTTGTAAAATCATAATAGCAATATACTGTTTAACTACAGCGATAATACCGACAATATATACTAAAAGTACATCATATTAGACTCTACAATGAAAAGTCTCAAGAAAATATCAGCAAAGATATAATATACCTAGGACCTTAAGATTACAATCTGATTCCAAGGATGATACACAACTAACTGTGAATCACTCATCCTTTCCTTATGTTTTTTCCATTTTTTTTAGTTTCCATTACCTTATATCCAATATTTTCTTAGACTTTTTTAAATGTTTATTTACTTTTCAATTTTTTGAATTCCTCTTGTAGTCCATTCCAAAGTTTTGCACCTTTTTAATTTACATTATTCCTTCCTACTTCAGTCATTTTTGGGAGTAATAGATCATTGTATTTACGACGTGTATTTTTTTCTTTTTCATTTAATTTCATTCTTATAAGTTCAGTATGCTTGCCTTCCCTTATTCTTTCATACATTTTTACCAAGACACTGTATTCGTGTAAATGTTCTATTGGTAATATATTGTACTTGAAAAATAAGTTTTTCCAGTTTAGTCTTTTATCACTGTTAATTAATTTCAACGTTTTTTTCTGAATATTTTTCAACACATTTTTATTTACCGAGCCTATGTTCCGTCATACGCAATAACAATATGTCAGATCACTGTAGATCAATGAACAATACAGTTCTACGCTAGTTTTTTCCCTTATTGTTGTATTAATTCTTCTTAGAATTCCTAAGCTTTTACTTATTTTGTTTGCTGTTTTATCTATATGGTCATTCCAGTTCGATTTATTAGTTAATTGAATTCCTAAGAATTCAATTTTATCAACAATTTCAATTTTTTTATTATTAACTATAATTAGTATATTCTTTGTATCTTTGTTTTAACTTTCTTATTTTTACTTGAAAAAAAGCATTGTTTTGGTTTTTTCTACGTTTAGCTTCATCTGATTAACATTAAACCATTTTTCGTATTTTTAAATTTCTCTTATACTCACTTCCATCAGTTTCATTTAGTCACTATCAGTTAAAATCACGCTGTGTCATCTGCGAACAAGATAATGTGTCCGATATATAACATTAACATATAACGAATATAGCAGTGGCCCCGTAATGAATCCCTGGGGTACTCCATAATTATTTGTCAGTAGCTCTGATATTATTCACTTGACACAAACTAATTGTTTTCTATCCCTTATATAACTACTTAAGAAATTATTGATTTTTTCCCCCTAATCCATAAGTTTTCAATTTTCCTGTTAATATCTTTCTATTTATTACATCAAATGCCTTGCTTAAATCATAAAATATGCCAATTGCATATTCCTTATTTTCAATTGCTTCTTGTACTTTGCTGCCTTTGTTTATTTTCCTTTTCTTAAACCAAATTAATTTTTATTCATTATGCTGTTTTTCCTCTAAATTCAATTATTCTTTTATACAGTAGATTTTCAAATAATTTAGCAAATAGTGCAATTATTGCTATTGGTCTATAGTTTTCAATATTATCCATCTTTCCCTTTTTTTAGGAATAGGAACTATTTTAGATCTTTTCATTTCAGTTGGAATTTCCTCAGTATCTATAATACCGTCTAATCTTCCCAATACTATAATAATTCCCAATATCTCAGTATTTATTATCCCACCGAACGCAGAAATATTTATTTTCTTTCGAACGTTTCACCATCTAATCACGCCATAACATCGGCGCTGGTATCACTACGCCAATAAACGTTGATTTATATTGTTGTTTAATTTAATCTGCGTAGTGTTCGATTTATATAAATAAATAAATTATATTTATCGACATTGTCCCATTCGAGTTCCCAGTCGATAGATCTTAATTCTTCCCTGAATTTCCTTATATTCCCGTTGCTGAAGTTTCTAACTCTTAATTTGTTGTTTACTTTCCCCGCTATCTTCTTACAAACCCCTACTATTATGGTTCGATGATCACTGATCTGATAATTTACAACACTTGATCTAATTCCATTTATATTTGTAAAACACAAATCAATTATTGTGGAAGAATCAGCAGTTACTCTTGTATAGTATTTTATTGTATTTTTTAGTCCCACTGTTTTCATTGCATTCAGTAAGAATTTTTTTTTACCAGATTTCTTAACAATATCAATATTCATATCCCGCAATATTAGCATTTTCTTGTTAAGTACCTTTTCAAGTTTACTGTATAGCCAATCAGTTTATCTATATTGCCTCTTGGATTTCTACATATAATTCCTACCCTTTACCTCTTTTTATTCCTATGATTTCCTAGTCGTCCCATGAATATGTTAGTTCATCCCACTTTTCAAATTAAACATGCTTTTCCTTAATATAAACAGATACCCCTCCCCCTCTTTTGTTTTTTCTTATTCAGTGATAGCCACACCAGCCTGGTATTTCCATATGATCACTTTCTCTGGCCCAAGTTTTACTTTTACCCAAAATATCAATGTTACTTTTTATTGTCCAATAATATTTCTATTTCACCCATTTTATTGTTTATGCTTCTTGCATTTATATGCATCATTCTTATCATATTCCTATCCCTATTATCCAACCAACTTGTTTCCTCATAATCTTTGTTATAGATAGTATTTATTAACTCTCCCTGATTATATTCACATCCAATCTTACTCTCTGAATCTACTTTATCTGTACAACTTACACTACAATTAACACTTGAGTTAAATTCTAATCCATCACCTATATTGCCCTTATTATCATTATTGTTTTTAATTTGCCTTATCAAATTATCTTCCGATTTATCCATAATGGAGTTGAACTCATCCTGTTTGTTGTCCTTCATTCTTTCATAAGCATTACAGCATCTACATTTTTTACAGTATTCCTTACTGCTGTTCACTTTTTCTTTTCTGTAGTAGTCTTTCCTTGTCCTTATTCTTTCGTTCATAAGTCAGATTATTCGATTAAAGTACAGATTATTATCTATATCACTTGGCTGTTTTCATCTTTTCTCATCTTAATTTTCCCATCAATTGTCCTATGGTATTTTTAGTTATGTTCTTTTTTTATCTTCCATGCTTCGATGAAGAGTCTCCTTTTGAAGTGACAAAATTAGTCGTTAATATATATCTTTTCTTCCCCTTCACCCAACAAATCTTTAATTCTTATTGGCATCATTTTTTCCCGTTTCATCATTTCTTTCTTGGTTTTTTGAATTAAAAAACTTGCTACTATCACTTCTCTATTTCCTTTTCTATCTTTCATTCTGTATGCTGTCTCTCGATTTGCTCCTTTTCAATCTTGATTTCTAGCAGTTCACCACCTATCTTCGTTACCAACACTTCAGTTTTCATTTTCCCTGAAGGGTATTCCTACGATTTCTATGTTGGTTCTTTTGGTATGTTGGTCTAGTTCAATTAATTTTCCTGTTCTCATATCAATATCCCTTTCTAAGTTCTCGGCTTTCATTTTTAATTCCATGTTTCCCTTGTTAAGTTCCTCAACCCTTTCATCACCTTTTTCCGGCCACTCCCCTATTAGTGATCTGAGAGATTCGTTTTCATTTATAATTCTACCATATTCTTTTTTTAAGTCATGAAATGCCTCAATTATTTCATCATTACATCCAGTTTCTCGATTTTTTTTATTAATTTTTCATCTCTTTTCATTAATCTTTCTTTATTTTCACTAACTTTTCTCTTAATTCGTTCATTATGTCATCATGTTGTACTTTCTCCTCTGACGTTGGCATTCTATCTTCTTCCTTCGTAGCCGTTTTGCATTTTCTAACTACCGTTTAATTTTGTGTGCTCACTTTCAATCGTCGATTTGTGTATCGAGGAGTCAAAGATGGAGTTACCCTACGTACTTATAGACGAAGAAATGACATTCATTGTTCACAGATAGTAAAAGGTTCATTTAACGTTTTTTAGCACAATATAACTTCAAAAATAAAAAATCGACGAAGTTTCGAACGATCAATGGCCGTCCTTCTTCTTGGATTGTAAAACGTCGAATAACATCTAGTGCATGTTTCCGATTTTGATGTTCCGAGGCTGGTTAAGTTGCCACAAAAATTAACAAAAATAGAAACGATTAATCGTAAAGTGTTAAAGAGAGCTGTGTGAAAGCCGATTTTACTTTCTGGTAAGAGAAGAGGCATAATTGCGGAGGTGAATCAAAAACACGAGGAGGGTCTGAGGAAAAAAATGGAGACGGTGTAGGCTGGAGAAGAGAGTTCCAAGCAACACTAAAGCCAGGGATAGATCCAAGATCATCAACTAAGTAATTCCTGAACTTGTGAATAAAATAGGCTTCTGCGCAGTCCAATTCCAAAGGTGAGCGAAGTTTAAAGATGATGCTAGCATCGTTGAAGAGGAATTTGTGGCTGAATTCATGGCAATGCACCGCGATGGAAGACTTTTTGAACTCTACGAGTTTAACGTATTTTCGGTGTTCTCTGAGAATAAAGTGGAATAAAGCTCTCCTCGTCTGACCGATGTAGGACATTCCACATTGGCAAAAAACCCGATAAATTCCCTAACGATGAAGCGTATGAATGGGGTTTTTAAAGATGGACGAAGTTTATTGACAGGACAGAACATAACTCGGAATCCTGCCCGTCGAAGAATTTTTGCTATGGCAACACTAATCTTAGGGGTGAAAAAAATGACTATTGTACCAATAGGAGTAGTGGAAGGAGATGGTCTAGAAAACTTGGCTAAAGCTGAGTCAATAATAGTGGAGTTTCTGTAAGCGGCAATGTCTTTAAGGAATTTCATCTCACAAGCTAAGGCAGCTTTGGTTGAGCAGATACGTAAAACATGAAAGTGTTTCTTCTGTGTTTCGTGCTTTACGACGAGCACCAACTTTTTTCTCACGAGAAAAAAGTTGGCCTTCACACAGTTCTCTTTAACACTTTACGATTAATCGTTTCTATTTTTGTTAATTTTTGTGGCAACTTAACAAGCCCGAAATCGGCAACACGCCCTTGCTGCTATTCGACATTTTACTATCCTAGAAGAAGGACGACCATTGATCGTCCGAAACGATCGTCGATTTTATAAATTTTAAGTTATATTGTGCTCAAAAACGTTGCTAAATAAACCTTTTAC
>QLNU02013614.1:9039032-9059335 GCA_006491805.2 Dysdera silvatica
TTATTCTTTCATACATTTTTACCAAGACACTGTATTCGTGTAAATGTTCTATTGGTAATATATTGTGCTTGAAAAATACGTTTTTTCAGTTTTATCTTTTATCACTGTTAATTAATTTCAACGTCTTTTTCTGAATATTTTTCAACACATTTTTATTTACCGAGCCTAATTTCCCCCATACTCAATTACAATATGTCAGATGACTGTAGATTAATGAATAATACAGTTCTACGATGGTTTTATCCCTTGTTGATGTATTAATTCTGCTTAAAATTTCTATGCTTTTACTTATTTTGTTTGTTGTTTTATCTATATAATCATTCCAGTTCAATTTATTAGTTAATCGAATTCCTAAGAATTTAATTTTATCAACATTTTCAATCCTTTTATTATTAATTGTGCTTAATATATTCTTTGTATCTTTGTGTACTTTTTTATTTTTACTTGAAAAAAGCATTACTTTGGTTTTTTTTCTCGTTTAACAACAACAACAACAAAATATCGTATTTTATTTTCCAACGACGACGATGATATCGTAAATATGATAACCTTTCATAACAATTTTAAAACAAAAATTCCCTGATCTTGCGCCACCTTTTTCTACTCTTTCATTGACACTGAACACTGTTTTTCTATTGAATAAATGATTTCTCACGCATGATTAATAATAACTGATAATGAATTGTCATTTGAAATTATATGCATTGCATTTTAATATTTAGTAAGTATATGTATTTAGTATACATGTATACGTGATTAGTGTTAATGCATACGTATTTAATATACATGCACATGTATTTTGTATGCATATATATATGCTATTATATATATATCAGTAAACCATTATTAAATCTAAATCGGAATTAAATTATTAATTACAAATTTAATTATTAAACATAAATATGATTAATGAAGTTGTGATTTTCAAAGTGCGTATTTTGTTTTGTGTATATAGTTTAAACCACTTTAAGTGATTTTGATTAATTATCACTAATTATTTATGATTAATTATTACTAGTTATTTGTGATTAATTATTGTTAATTATTTATGATTAATTCATTTCAGATGAAATTCACAAGAAAGATCTCTGTCCATCATTCAGTCATTTTACGTATTTCATGTTTGCCCCTGTTTTAATTTACCGAAACCATTATCCACGGTAAGGAAATTTTTTCAATAACTTTAGTTTAATCATGTAGGCAGAGGCACTGGTGTATGCAGGGGGGTTTGTTACCCCCTCAACTCCCCCTGCATGAATGCGATGAAATAATATATATATCATATTCAACCATTATCTATCCACTGCTGGATGAAGGTCTCTCCAAATGCTTTCCACACAAGTCTATCCTGGGCCATTCGTTTCCACGTCACCCCAACCTCTTTTCTTATTTCATCCACCCATCTAGTTTGAGGACGTTTTCTAGGTCTTCGGTGGTCTCTTGGAATCCAGTTCAGAATTTCTGTTGTCCATCGTTGATCAGTTCTTCTTGCAATATGCCCAGCCCATCGCCATTTCAGTCCTTTTACTTTAACAATGATGTCCTCTACTCTAGTTTGCTCTCTCACCCAAGTGTTTCTTTTTCGATCTCTCCTAGTTATTCCAAGCATGCACCTCTCCATGCTCCTTTGCGTTGTCTGTAACTTTCGTATTGCTCCAACTGTTAGACTCCATGTCTCTGATCCATAAGAGAGGACTGGCAATACACACTGGTTGAAGACCTTTCTTTTTAGACACAAAGGCAATTTCCCCTTCAGGATAAAACTGTTTCTTCCAAATGCACTCCAGCCAAGTTTAATACGTCTGTTGAGTTCTTTCATAATGTTGCCATCCATTGAAATCAGCTGGCCAAGGTAAATATATGAATCAGCAATTTCTAGCTCAGTGTTGTCAACTTGTATTTTTGTTTCCTCTACAAAATTATTGAACATGATCTTAGTTTTTTGTAGGTTCATCTTGAGTCCAACTTCTTTACTTCTAGTTGAGAGCTCCTGTACCATGTCTTGGAGTTCTAATGGGTCCGTTGAAAAAATAACAATGTCATCAGCAAACCGCAGATGATTTAAATATTCACCATTTATTTTTATTCCCTTGTTATTCCAATTTATCAGCCATTTTTATCATCATATTTATATCGCCATATTTGTCACCCAATTTATATATATATACACATACATGCATGCATGCATGCATACATACATACATAGACAGACAGACAGACAGACAATAATTGAAACTGCTGGGGAAATTGGTGGTGTAACCTGTAAAAAGCAGAATAGCAAATTATCTGAGAAGACGAAACAACTCATGAAAAGGCGAAGACTTATGAAGGTGGACAATCAAAATACCAGTTCCAGGATCGAGTATGTAGAACTTTGCAAAACTTTGCGCAAAAACATGAAAGAAGATATAAGAAAATTCAATTGTGAGTTAGTAAGGAAGGCCATTGAAAGCAACAAGAGCCTTAGGGTTGTTAAAGGGAGTTTGTCTATTGGGAAGAAACACATCATTGCATTAAAAGGAGAGGATGGCACCGTAACAAGAAATAGGGAAGAAATACTTAGTTTTTTGTAGAATTCTTCAACTCTTCTATATGAAAGTAACAGTGGATTAAACGAAGACGCCGCAATAGTCGAAGGAATAGCTCCTAAAATCTTAAAAGAAGAAGTTTCATTTGCAATAAAAAATATGAAGAAAGGAAGAGCCCCTGGCGATGATGGCATTACATTAGATATCTTAAAAGAAGCTGGAGAACATGTAGAAGACATACTCGCAAAATTCTTTACCAAATGCCTCAACAGTGGTAACATACCAAACCAATGGGATTCTGCAACAGTAATTCTTTTGCATAAAAAAGGTGATAAAGAGGATTTGAAAAATTACCGACCAATTAGCTTGTTACCTGCTATTTATAAAATCTTCACAAAAGTGCTAACACATCGCCTGCAGAAAAAATTAGATGCAGCTCAACCAAGAGAACAAGCTGGATTTCGAAGTGGATTCAGTACAGTGGACCATATTCAAGTATTAAGAGAATTAATTGAAAGAACACATGAATATGAACTTCCATTGTGTGTGGCATTTATTGACTATGAGAAGGCCTTTGACTCTATTAAAACGTCAGCAGTCATCAACTCTTTAAGATCAGCAGACATCGAGGATGTGTACATTGACATGGTGAAACGTGTGTATAAAAATGCAAGTGCAAAATTTCGGTTACATAAAGATACCGAAGCTATCAAAATTGGTAAAGGTGTGAGGCAGGGAGATACCATTTCTCCAAAACTTTTTACTTCAGCTTTACAGATGATTTTTCAGCAGATAAATTGGAATGACAAGGGAATAAAAATAAATGGTGAATATTTAAATCATTTGCGGTTTGCTGATGACATTGTTATTTTTTCAACGAACCCATCAGAACTCCAAGACATGGTACAGGAGCTCTCAACTAGAAGTAAAGAAGTTGGACTCAAGATGAACCTACAAAAAACTAAGATCATGTTCAATAATTTCGTAGAGGAAACAAAAATACAAGTTGACAACATTGAGCTAGAAATTGCTGATTCATATATTTACCTTGGCCAGCTGATTTCAATGGATGGCAACATTATGAAAGAACTCAACAGACGTATTAAACTTGGCTGGAGTGCATTTGGAAGAAACAGTTTTATCCTGAAGGGGAAATTGCCTTTGTGTCTAAAAAGAAAGGTCTTCAACCAGTGTGTATTGCCAGTCCTCTCTTATGGATCAGAGACATGGAGTCTAACAGTTGGAGCAATACGAAAGTTACAGACAACGCAAAGGAGCATGGAGAGGTGCATGCTTGGAATAACTAGGAGAGATCGAAAAAGGAACACTTGGGTGAGAGAGCAAACTAGAGTAGAGGACATCATTGTTAAAGTAAAAGGGCTGAAATGGCGATGGGCTGGGCATATTGCAAGAAGAACTGATCAACGATGGACAACAGAAATTCTGAACTGGATTCCAAGAGACCACCGAAGACCTAGAAAACGTCCTCAAACTAGATGGGTGGATGAAATAAGAAAAGAGGTTGGGGTGACGTGGAAACGAATGGCCCAGGATAGACTTGTGTGGAAAGCATTTGGAGAGACCTTCATCCAGCAGTGGATAGATAATGGTTGAATATGATGATGATGATGATGACAGAGTAGAACTTCTGCATAACGAACTTCTATACAGCTAAATTTTTTATATAGTGAAGTTTTGGCAAATCCCCATGGTCGTTACATATGAAAGTGTTTCTATATAACGAAATAAATTTCTATATAACGAAATTTTTAACGACCAAAACAGAAAATTGAGTGGTCACGTCAGCTACCTTGGGTTCCCTAATACCGTTGGAATGCAATGCTCACACTTAAAAACATCTATTTTTAAATGGTTGAATGTTATTTATGACAAACAGTCCTTTACTGTAAAGCGGGATTTTAACTGTGGTATTATATTGTAATACCCTGGTTCATGAATACATCGTTTCCACATAGCGAATTTTCCATATAACGAATTTTTTTTTATGGAACCGTCCATTTTGTTATATAGAGGTTCTACTCTATATATAGATTAATATAATATGTAGCATGTCACAAAAGTTTTTTAGCTTTAAACAATTACAATATAAACAAAATATTATATACGTCCAGGTTATTGTACAATACATGGTGCTTGCATATATGAACTCAAAATTTCTGATATTTATTTGATAAATTAATTAAAATGAAAATTACCAAAACTGCCTGTCCCAAAAGTTTAGTCACAGTTAGATTTTTTTGAAAATTTTATTAAATACAGGCTTGAATGAAAGAACTGACTTCACGAATACCTAGTATAAAACTTTAGGCTTTCTTTTGAAAGGCATTATAAGAATGCTGAGAACAAAATTTCGAACAACGAAGAGATAGTTCTAGTGTGGAGATTGAAGTCTAATGGGAAGAGTGTATTAGAAATTTTGGTACACAATTAAATAGATTCAAGTGTTGTACACTCTATAACAAAAAAATCGATGCACCAAGAAGGAGTTGTCCGATTGTAATGAAATTTCGTATGCAAAGACATTTTGACCGAACATGCAAATGATTAAAATTTGGTGTCCAATGAATGAATAGCGGGAACTCCAGCGCATCGGAACTGCGCATTCAGCAGGTGTATATAAGGAGCGATTCTCAATATGTGGTCAAAATTTCTGTTGCATTTTGACTGCGGATATCTTACGTCGACTGTAACAATGCCTCGCCGAAAGATTCGTGCTCATTACGAGCATATGTCAGAGTTTGAAAGAGGTCGTGCTATCGGATTGAAAGAGGCTGGTTGGACGAATCGAAGAATCGCTGGACATGTGGGTCGAAGCGATGCGGCGATTGGACGGTGCTGGCAAGAGTGGGTCAACAACGGCAGATGTCAGCGTCGGGACGGCAGCGGTCGACCTAGGGCCACAACAGAACGGGAAGACAGAGCGATTGTCAGAGCAGCTGTCACAGCACCGGATTCGTCGTTATCAACTATCCAACGTGTGGCCCGCACACATGTGTCCAACATGACCCTCTGCAGACGACTGAGAGAGCGGAATTTACGCTCGCGCCGACCGTTACGCCGCTTACCTCTCACGCCATTACACCGTCAAGTATTACTATGAATTTTCTTAAACTTGTTCAACACTTCCTTTGCAAGCTAGGTCTCCTGATCTCTCTCCCATAGAGCACATTTGGGACGCTATGGGAAGGCGATTGCAACCATCCCGGAATGTTGACGATTTAGCCCGACAGTTGGAGACAATTTGGCAAGAAATTCCGCAGGACACCATCCGGGATCTTTATCAGTCTATGCCACGCCGGGTGACAGCTTGCATCCAGGCCAGAGGTGGACCAACGCCTTATTGACTTCCTCCCTTTGTAACGGTCAAACTCTGCAATAAATCATTCAATTGTTCTGAAATTTTAATCGTTTCTTTTTCTATGTATGTTCTTCACATCCACCAATTTTTATCGCAATCGGACAACTCCTTCTTGGTGCGTCGATTTTTTTGTTATAGAGTGTATTTATAGAGTATTAGCCAACTGTCATAATTGGAAATCAAAATTTAGTTCTGAAAGGCCACATTCGTCCTCTATGCGCAATAGCAAAAAAATTGTGAGCATGGCGTCTTCCCAGAAAATGTTCCTGAAAAAAATAAAAAGGCAAAGTGAGCTGCAAAGTTTAAAAGATACTATTCACCGAAGGATTAGGCAAACGAGTACAATAGTTTACCGAAAAATGACTCGAAAACCATTGTTGAAACTATTATAAAAGGTGGAAAAATTACAGTGGACATGTAAGCATATGTCATTCAGTGACGAAAAAAGCGAAATCTCGATGGTCCCTACGGTTGTGCTTTATATTGGCATAATTGAAAAAAAAAAAATCCCCGTAGTTTATTCAGTAAGCAGCAAGAAGGACGATCCGTGATGGTCTGAGATGGATTTAATGGACAAACATCGCTTGCATTGACGAAAAACATAATTCTAAAAATCACCGAGAGATACTTGAAAACCATTTGGTGCTCCTTGGTTTTCTGGGGGTCGAAAGTGGGTTTTTCAGCAAGATCGTGTACCAATCCATACATCGAATTCAACAAAATCATGGTTCCAGCAAAACAATATTGCAATTTTTGATTGGTCAGCGTGCAGTCCTGACTTTAACTCCATTGAGAACTTCTGGGGATCTTAAGCCGTACTATTAATGCCGATAGCAAGTACTATTTCTCCATCAAAGTTTTAAAGTTCTATAGAAAGCGTAGTATATAACATATATATATATATACACAATCAACAGTAATGCTGTAAAATTTTGCTTCTTCAGTGGAAAGTAGTCTATGTAGTTATACAAAAAAAGTGGCTAACCTTATAAATTTAAAATATGTTTTTATTTTTTAAGAGGCAAAAATCGGACTATAACTAAACTTTTGACACAGGCATTTTTTTAATTTTCAGTTTAATGAATTCACCAAATAATTATCAGATGTTTTGAATTTATATATGTAAGCAACATGTGTTGAATATCAAAATAGACGTATTTAATATTTTGTTTATATTGTAATTTTTTCTAAAAAGCTAAATAACTTCTATGACTAAACTTTTGAGACATACCTTAATATAATATATTGTGGACAAAACAATACGAAGTTTCACCAAGAGATCCCATAAGAACGGTTATTTCGACACTGGCGTAAGGTTTAAAAACACGACGTTTCGGGAGCCAACTGCTCCCTTTGTCAAGTGAAGGCAGAATTCTTGCCTTCACTTGACAAAGGGAGCAGTTGACTCTCGAAACGTCGTGTTTTGAAACCTTACGCCAATGTCCAGGTAAAAGTTGTTATGAATATATGGAGTTGTAGCTCTGTAACCCCCCATTGTAAGCCTGTAACCCTCTCCTTATGAACTTTCTGCGTACGCCTATGGCCAGACGGCGGCCTAAAAGACTATTCCTTTCCAAAAAAAAAAGTTTTCGGACTATTTTGAAGTCTTTGGCTGACAATTTGTGGAAAAAACCCTTATCATCTAGCTACTTTCAGAGAATTAGAGAAATACGGCTCACTATATCGTCGATAACTTTCTGAATTTTCAAGATATCCCACTGGTATTTTTTTTAAGTTGCTCTATACTATTGACTACAAAATTATGAAAGAAATTTATTCATATCTTTCGCGCATGCACAGTAAAAAATTATTTTCTTCAAATGCTCATATCTCATCGTGTATTCAATATATTAATTTCTAATTTAAGTATAATATTTTTCTTGTACGTTGACAAATGTTCTGTAAGTTTCGTGAAATTTGACTGAAAATTGTGGATATTATAAGCAAAAAAATTGTGACAAAATTTGGGTTTTCTTAAAGAAACGTTTCTATCTTCATGAATATACATGTTTGTTTTACAAAAATGCACACAGGCATTAAGCATAGCTGGTTAAATATTTTCTGAAAGTTACAAATAATTTCCAGCTTTTTATGATACAGGGTGATCAAATATATTTTTTCACTTTGTCAATATGTGGGTGGTCCCCTAAATGCACAAGTCACCGAAACTTTATTGGAAAGTGGGCGTTCAAGTATGTTCTATATATCTCCAAAGTTAGAGAACAATTGGCCGAGTGGTTTTTTAGAAATTCGAAAAAAAAAACAAAAAATCCAAAGTGTCTGGATACTTTTGGGCATATAGTGTATATCCAAAACCATTCAACAACTGCGAAAGTATAAGTCCGCCTGGAATGATTTTTCTATTATTCTAACCAGCATCTAGTTGTGTTCTCGCCAAAACATGGTCACTGCCGCACATGCGCAGTACGGGGCTCGACTCAAAGCGTACATTTTGGGCTTCTGCGTAAATTTCCAATCAGTATAGTTCATGACTCCGAGAAGCTATGACTCTGGTTTTGGTCTGAGACGATAGACCTCGATTAGACTTATGCATTCCACAACATCGAGTTAATTTTATATAGTGAAGAAATTAGGACAAGAAAACAATTGTAAGTTTTCACAGTGTCGGCCAAAACTCGAGCAAATGCTAACATGAAATACAGAATACTCATATCAGCGGAAGGAGCGTCCTCCTCTTTCTCAACAATAAATGTATAAACTCGAGGACGGAACAGTATCAATGCTTATTACTTATGCCTATGCTTTGATATTAAAAGAAGAAAAATTAATAAATGATTTTGAAATATAAATTGCAGAAACAGACGTCCATTATTTATTTGCTGCCTACCAAGGAGAGCCGGAAACGTTCGCTAGAACTCAGAAAGCAGTCAGGGTGGATCCCAAATAAATTGTTTTGTGTTTGAAGGCGGTATTACACATATGAGCTTTCCTAAATAGTATGGGGTGCGCCAAAAGTTCGTAAATTTTTTAAAAAATCGATAAAAAAATGAATAAATAACGATAAAGAAGTGCGGTTTGCACGGAAATTTTTCTAGGAAAAATGCATTTTTTTTAGTAGCAAAAAATGTTTAGTTCAAAAAATCACCTACAAATGGTGCTGAAAACTCCAAAAGACAATGGACAGGACAACTGTGCATTCCATCGATTTATTATTGCAACAGTTGTTTAATATGACCTCCAAAACTTTGTATAACAGAACTAAGGCGAACAAGACATGTGGACATTTCTCGTCTTCAGTTGTTTCACCGTACGAAATTTTCGCAACGCAGTGGCTTCTAATTCAACATTCAGGTAGAAGAACTTCATAAGCAACGCTTGATCTGGCAACGATGACATTCGCAAATTATGCAGTACTGTTGGATTCGAATGAACAATCCACTTTCATCCAGGTCTTTATTGCCAGTATAGCGAGCCATAAGCTGTGTATTTAGAAATTTAGGACCTTCTCCTGAGATCTTAAATTTCTAAATACACAGCTTATGGCTGGCCATACTGGTAATAAAGACCTGGATGAATGTGGATCTTCTCCTTCGTGGTAAAGAGATATGAATTATTGAAGGATTAGTTGTATTGGAAAGAAAGCTGCAAACACGGTGGTTCAACAAGGTGACCGCAACTCCCAGCCTGGACGGATTTTACGATCAAGAGGCTGTAGTGAAAACCTAATATAACAAAGGCAAAATAATAAAATTGACAGTCGGTTTATAGGGGTTATAACTCCTCGTGGTTTTCGCTGTTTTAAATCCCGAGAAGAAGGAAGGTCGAGCTTCGGATAGGTCGTAAGGAGGAGCCATAGTTGAGGGCGGTAATTGTGATTTGTCTAGAAATATTGGTTGAGAAGTGATTGGTACGTTCTAGGTGATGGAGAAATGATGTAGGAGGAGAGAAAAGGGAGACGAAGTTGGGAGCCCGGGAGAAAAGGTTCGACTGGAAGTCGGAATAGAGTCGGAGAGAGAGTGACGCGTCGAGCGTAGAGTTGTGCCGGGGCCAAGTGGCTCGAAATTAGAAGTATAGTAAACCTCGAGAGTGAGGTGTTAACAGAGTTGATAGCGACGTGAGCAAATTTGTGGAGCAAGGGGCTGAGCGAGTTCGAGCGTGGATTGTTCACGATTGGCATTTGCGGAGCAAGGAGACGAACGAGGTACGGAGCATAGATTGTTTACGACTGGCATTTACGGAGCAAGGAGACGAACAAAGTACAGAGAGGAGGTTGTTTACGACTGGCGTTTCCGAAGCAAGGAGCCGAGCCAGTATAAGCTTTGATTGTGTACAACGGGCACTTACGGAGCAAGGAGCCGAGCGGATCTGAGTGTAGATTGTTTTACAACTGGCATTTACGATGCAAGGAGCATCAGTGGCGGCCAGTACCAACCGAGGCAGTGCGTTATACCATCAAACATACAACACCGAGACATACCTGGAGCAGGCTTGTGGCGCAAGAATGAGGAGTTATCGTGGGACACCACACGCGAGTCTTTCCCCTTTTGTTCTCGAATGAGGTTGCAGGGAAGGTTAGGCTCGATTAAGTGTTGTTTATATACGACCAGAAACTGGGGCTTAGCTGAGGAGGGAACATAGTTTAATGGTAGACACGCATTATCAGAATCAAACTGGAATAATTTATGCATATTGATGATTTACTAAGGTGAGCTATTGCTAGCTATTTGTCAAACAGCAGAGTTTACTCATCAGTTTACTCTTAAGCAACTTTGCTATTAATCAGCAAATTGGTAATGTATGATCAAATTCAATCAGTCCATTTGATAGCCATTTCGCGCTATAAATATGAAATAGATTGTTGGCCATAATTTATTTCATCTATACGATCACGGTTGTGTATTTCCAGTATTTGGCATTTATTAAATTATTGTTTGTTTTACGAATGTTTCATGTTTAATTAAGACTGGTTTATTCACCTTTGCCTTTCCAGCTGAACTTAAACTAAATGTTTACTTTAAGTCCAGCTATATGTTTACGATACCAGCCTGCATTTCATACTTCTGCTGAATACGCTTCGTATAAGCGCCGTCTGGTGACTCTTAACCTAACATTTTTTGCGAGTAAAAAACTCCGACTTTTCTAGAAATCCTCTCATGCAAACCACACTTCTTTATCATTATTTGTTCCTTTTTAATGATTTTTTAAAGTTTTTACGAACTTTTGATGCACCCTGTACTTTGAGCGTAGAATGTCGTGTGCAAAAGGAAAGCTAATAAATGCAGAAGCTTTCTCACAACCTTTCGGAGCTACTGAAAGGAATCTAAATAAACAACAAACTGTTGATGTGGGGACGCATGCGCAAAACGATTGATATTTAGGTAAAGCTCGAGTGGATCTAACTGATTAGATGCTTTGCATATGAGTTACAGCTCGCTTTTTCGCTTACTTTAAACCTATTGCACGCTGCCAGACGAGATACAATTTACACGTGCAAGTTACTCTCAAAAGAGTGCTGATAAAGCTACTACGTGCAGTAGCGGAGCCATGTGGGGGGGATCAGGGGAAATTCCATTCCCAAATCCATAAAAATGCAGTGGAAACCAGTTAAAACAGGCGCCGATTATAACAACCAACCGCATATAAGAATGAAATTTTTGCGAAATGTTTAGTTTCCTATTTTATTTTTAATTGCTCCTTAAATCCGGGGTCCAAAAAAAGATTTGTTCGCTAAAAGCGGTTAAGTTACATTGTACTTAATCATCATACAAAACAATATTCTTATTTTCCTTGCTGTATCCGGAAAGTCGTTAAATGCGGGTTCGATATAAGTGGGTCCTATTTACAGTCGTAGGTGGGAGGTTTGGAATTTGTAACCCCCATTGCAATGAAATTTTGTATATTTAACATAGGAATATATGAGTTGTAGCTCTGTAACCCCTCCCATTAAGCCTATAACCCTCCCTTTATGAACTTCCTGCCTACACCTATGGTCCTATTGCATTTTACATCCCCCAGAAAAAATCACTCTCTGAATCCGCCTCTGCATACATGTAATACAACCAACACCGATACAATCATCTGCAAAATATAGGTATATTCTTTGCCACACACACTTTCGTTTGTAGCAATTGTTTTTGTATTTAAGTGTGTGGCAATGGTTGTTATATGTGTGGCAATGGTTTTTATATTTAAGCAATGCTGCCATTGTGGATTTTTTCTCAATATTACTGTTGATACCCTTGTGAGGCCCAGGTGGTCTAAAACGACCGACTTATTATAAAACTTTATTCTCATGATATGTGTATATATAATCCACCAATGTGATTCCAATTTCCTAAAAGTAAATTATTGGGAAGACGCTGATTATACATAAATAACAAAAGTTCCTCACAACTTATTTGCATGAACTGTTTATTTTCTTCCTTGCAATATAGCACAGAGAAAATCAACTGGAGTTTCGTGGCTGCAAATTTCTTCAAAGTGTTTGCATGTATCGTCCTTGCTTACTGCATGTTTCTAAGGTTCAACATCGTCATCTTCAGCAAGATTGGGGTCCGGGCATTCACATGGGCAGAAATTGTTCTTGTATTGAACGGCTGCACAGTAATTGGTGCCGTAATGATGTTTCTCTTATTTTACACAGTTCTTCACACTTGGCTAAATGCGTGGGCTGAGCTCATGAGGTTTGGCGACAGGATGTTTTACATGGTAAGTTATATAGGAAACACACTCACATGTCATCAAACAATCAGATGCAGCAATTAAAAACTTATGGGGGTGATCGACTAACTCTAAAAGATCTCTCTCTCTCGCTCATACACGCGTGTGTGCTTAGGTAATTCAGCGTTGAGCGGATGAGTGATTATGGGCAAAACGAAATTCGGAAGGATGGAAATTTTGGTTGACTAAAACAGAGAACAAGGCAAGGCAAGTGATAAGATGAGAGGGAACGTAGTGGAGCCGTAATGTTGTTCTGGCACTGCTTTTTAAAATGTTTCTCCCTCGTTATTTTGTCCCTCAGCCCTCCCAACAATACCACCAGAGACAACAACAATACCACCAGAGACAACAACAATACCACCAGAGACAACAACAATACCACCAGACGACTACACTACCACAGGACAGGGTGTTTCGGCAATGCTTAATTTTCGAATACACTCCTCAAGGCAAGCAAATAAACCCCTAGAAGTTTGGATTCTTTCAGAATAAGGGTTAATACCGCATAACCTTCATGCTCTGTAGGTTCTGAAACATGAAGATTTCATGACATGAACAAACATTAATGTCCGCAAAAAAACAGGATAGATGGAATTCTTTTACCCCATTACTACTCAAGAGTTGTAAATGTTGTGATAATGATTGTACATGATGGTTGTAAATGTTGATATTTGTTGCACAATGGTGGTTGTTGAATGTTGATCTTGATTGTACATGATGAGTGTAAATGTTGATCTTGATTGTACATGATGAGTGTAAATGTTGATCTTGATTATACATGATCGAGTGTGAATGTTGATCTTGATTGTACATTAGCCTATGGTTGTGAATTTTGACATTGATTGTGCATAACGGTTGTAAATGTTGATGTGGATTTCACATGATGACGTACACCTCATTTAAGGTGTGCCTGGGAGGCGTGTATATGTACATACAGGGTGTTCCAGAATAGCCATACCAGCCTTATGAACTAGAGTTTTTTTCAACGAAAAAAAATTCGTTGATATCTCACTTTGTAGATCTTTGGATGAGTTAACTTTCTATTCCACGGATGATTCCGTAGAACTATGGAAAATGTATTAAAAAATGCCAAACGTATTTTTTTTTTTCTTGATTCAAAATGCATCCTATGTATTATTTTACGTCGCAAGGAAACGTATTCAAATCTGATTCTAACATGATCAGAATGACTTTCCTGCGGTAAATACAACTGGGGGTATTGCGAATTGAATTTTAACAAGTGCATTGAATCTCTCAGATTGAAAGGTAAAAACAAATTTCAATTTTCATGGAAGGTTGCCAATTCAAGGACGAGTTAAAAAAAAAACACAAATAAGATTATGTTGGATTTTTATGTAAGAATCATTTTTTCGTTGAAAGCCTTGTTGTAACTGCAGTGTGTGCTGGAAGAAATATTTCTTCCGCCATCTTTGTAAGGACACAACAGGCTTTTTGTAAAAAAATTGATCTTTGCGTAACAGCTAAATGCTCACGCGGAAAGTATTTTCTTTACGAACGTTTCACCATCTAACCATGCCATAACATCGGCGTTACTATTACTACGCCTAAAAAACGTTGATAAAAATTGTTTCTTAATTGTAATGTTATTTTACAAATTTCTCGTCATATAGAATAATGCATATTTTTTTAATCACCAATTAAGTAACTAATTATGCATTATAGATAAAAAGTACTTTAAATTTTTTAAAACATTTTTTAGATAATATAAGATTTTCATAAGTTATCCGTAAGACTGAGGTCCTTTATTAATAAAATTTTTCTATTTTTGTCATAGGATTGGTGGAACAGCACAACTTTTTCCCAATATTATCGAATGTGGAATTGCGTGGTATACGATTGGATACATACATACGTTTATATTCATCTGACGACTGTAAGTACCAATGTATTTTGCAATAGAGAAATAGCGTTTATGCACTCGTGCTATTTGATTCGATAGACAGACAGACACTATTGGCCCTTTTGCTCTCCTTGTGTCATAAAAATTCAACCAACAGGCAGACACCAAACAAACTTTTATAAGGTTTAGTTTTCACCATGATTTTACTCCACATTTAAATTGAAACTTTCACAAATGCAGTTCCTTTCAGCGGGCATGTCATGTTTACAATTGTTTCGATAGAGATACTTTCAGTCTTCGTCTTAAAAATCGTCCAGACTGATCCGTTGCCACTCGAGCAGAACTATTAGTGTCTCGAAATGAGAAAATCGACACATATGTCGCCACCTGTCGTCAAAAATTGCCTCATACCGAAGTTACATAGGATTGGAAAAAAGACATTTGTAGCTTTAGCTTTCTGGGAAGAAAATATTCTCACAGAAATCATTAATACTTTTACTGGCATTCAGAAAATGTGTTAATTTTTTTAAAGGTGTGAATGATCAGTGGGAGAATATTTTCCTCCTCGAAAACTATATATATATTTCTCTAACCCTATATAAATTCAATATGCTGCGATTTTTGACGACAGATGACGGCACAAAATATCAATCTTATTTCAAGACGCTAATAGTTTCAATTGAATGGCAGCGGACTAGTTCGTACGGTATTCTGACGAAGACAGGGCGTGTCTCTGCCGAAACAATTGTAAAAATAACTTGCCAGTTTACAAAAACTGTATTCCTGTACATTTCGATTTAAATGTACCTTTACGCCGGGAATCTAATATTTATATATACAGTGCTATCCTTCCGTAAGGGATGCCCCCGAATAAGGGACACCTCTGTTTAGGGGACTATTCCTCCAGTTCCCAAGCCCTTTGAATAGGGACATACGTATCTCTGAAGGAAGGTCACCTCCAGTTAAGGGAAAAAAATTTCCGGTCTCATCGGCGTCCCTTATTGGGAAGCGACACTGCATATATATAATCATTCTCTAAGTATGCTCCATTATCTTCTTTCATGTATAATCTCTCGACATTATACTTCTCCATAACGCCCTAATAATAAATCTGAAATCTTTTGTAAATTATGCGCTCTATAAGATTACAATGCTCACTATTTAGGTCCTCGTTAAACCCTTCACTACTAGGCACACTACCAGGGGCGGCTTAAGGGCAGGGTGGCCACCCGGGGCCTTGTTTGGATGAGGGGGCACCAAACTTAAATTTAAATTTTTTTTAATTGACCTAATAGTAGAAAATCTTTTAAAAAAAAAAGACAAGTTTAGAGAAATTTTTAGGGACATCTTTAGAGAAATTTTAGAGCATATCTTTAGAGAAAATTTAGATATTATCAAGTTTAGAGAAATTTTTAGAGACATCTTTAGAGAAATTCTTTCAGAGACTTTTGGCCACTTTTATAGGGTATATGGCTCACTGTGCATCTGTGAAAATCTCCTGTTTTCTTCGGAGAAGGGGGTGCCAAAAAGCAATCCGCGCCAGGCTGCTTGGGTTCAAAATCAACCTCGAGCTGCCCCTTCACACCACGTATGGTGTAACGCTGTTCCACCGTTCACTACTAGTCACACCATGTGTGCCTGGTAGGCAAAACAATGTCACACCATACGTGGTGTACTGCCTGGTATTGAAGGGGTTAAGATTAAAATACTTTTCAAATACACAAAATCAACTTTTAGGTCCAGGCATAAAATATTTTTCTTCTCATAAACTTTTTTTTTTGTAAAGTATGCCGCATGACATTTTTGCTTAAAAATTCCATTTTTACGATCTTCCATCCTCCCTCGTTCTCTGTCTTTCTCTCTTGCTCGCTCTGCCTCTCTTGCTTTATCTGTGTGTCTCTTTCTAATTCTCTGTCTGTTTCTCTCTCTCTCTCTCTCGGCATTAACTACTAACAACAGCATTCAGTAGATTTTTTTAACAGGATACCGAATGCTTGTGGTATAACTAGCGCCATCTATATTCAGTCTGGGTAGCGCTGTCATAGTTCAATCCCAGTCAATAATAGGACGTTGCGGTGCATATTCAATACTATATTTAATATCCATAGCATCTAAAAGTATCCATTCTCCCTCACTTGACTCCAAGGTGATGTTGGACATGAAATACCGATATTTAGAATATCGGTGAATAGCAATAAATGATTCATCAATTAGTTTTTGTCGCAAGATTTCTGCAAGCAGATGGGAAAAACCCAGGACTGTGAGGGGTATAAATGCAAAGCATTCCTACTTTCTCAACACCACTTGATAAAGGGAGTAATAGTTCTCGAAACGTTACGGAAACTTTTCTTATACTCTGGATCAATGACAAAATTTCTCACTAGTTATTATCCTTATTTACTAGTATCCGCGTAAAATATCGGTATAATTCGTATCCCAGTGGCGGTTCGTGGTGAGATGTTAGTGTGTGCGCATGAAGCCAATTCACCAAAACCCAAAGTTACCATAAATTTCTTCTTTATTTACTGAATGAGGTAAAAACCATCTCCTTCACTGATGTAGGCTGTAAATTGATGTGCCTTGGTGAGCCTTCATGCGCACAGCCTATATATTGCCACGAGCCGTCACTGATGTATACACCCACAATTTGACTAACGAGACCAATGTTTATTACGATATTATCTAATTACTCATATCGACTGTCAATATCGAAAGGAAAATCGACACTTATTCATATCGATAGTATCGTAACATCCATAGCCAGTAACCACATCCCATATGTTGATAAAAGCCTTCCATTTACAAACTTGAATAGTCACTTCACAACACGATATACATTCTTTAGCAAAAAAAAACAAGGAGAAATTATCTGTTTTTATTAAAATTAATACCATGGCAGAGACGTATGTTTCTGTACGTCTGGGTAAGGAGTGATAACGGTTCTTAATGTCATCCTGCGACACATTCTTCCAGGCAGTCCTTACTTGTTGCACCAGCTCTGCGACATTTTGCGGTGCCCAAATCCAGCAGCCTACCATGTCCCATACATGTTCGATTGGAGGAAGGTCTTGTGACCTTGCTCGTCAAGGAAGAGTATCAGCAGCACGGAGGCACCTCAGAGATACGCAAGCCTATGGGGCCTGGTATTATTTTGTTGGAAAATTGCCCCAGGCAGTCATATCATGAAGGGTAACGCAAACGGCTGCAGGATGTCATTAACATATCGTTGAGCTGTTAAAGTTGCACGCAGGATGAGGAACGGTGTCCTGCTATCATGTGAGATAGCATCCCACACCATCGGTAATGGCTGTGTGCGTCTGTAAAACAAAGAGTGATTGGGACTACTGGTCCCGGCACCACCACACACGGATCCGATGGTCGTCTGCTCCAAGACTGAAGCGGGATTCATCGCTGAACACTATGCGATACCAATCTGCTGGCAGCTATGATGATCGGCTACAACATCACCACCCCAGACGACTGTCGATTGTATGGGGTTAAGCAGACGTTTTAAGGGCCGCAGTTAACGTAACCCTACTGTTAGCCACACGTCGTGAAATGGTGGAAGGTGCCACGAGTGGTATGGAAGAGACCGTAGCACGTTGGATGGCGGATAGTAACGCCGTTGGGTCAGCTCGGGCTTGTTGCACAACCAACCAATCTTCCCTTGCATTAGTGCACCTTGGCCTTCCAGAGCCTTTGTTCTGCCGATGAGTTCCTCGCAGCAACCATTGCTGCTACCTACCTTTTCACAACAGTGTCCGTAAGGTGCAGGTGACGGCCTGTTGCTCGGTTGGACCAGCCAAATTCACGCATCCCGACTATGCGACCACGTTTGAAATCGTAAAATTGGCTATAAGATCTTTGACAATGTCGTAACGGCATTACTGGTTGCGTCTCCAGGGAACTGCAACGCCGACAACGAGAAAAAATAAACCGTCCGCAATTTTTACCTCTTTTATACGATGCCAGTTGCGCAGTAGAAATGCGCGCTATGATCGAAGTTAACACTCATTGGCTTTGAAAATTTAATCATTTGCATACTTGGTCTAAAACAGGGGTTGCCAACTTCAAGCAGACTGTGATTTACTATCCGATATAAAAACCGGCAGTGGGCTACCATACTACCGGGGAGTGGGGAGGTCTTCACTTCTTGCGTTTTTAAATTCCTTTGTTTTAGTATTGAGTAAGTACAGGGTCTTTCAAATTAAACGCTCCCTGTTTAGAGGGGTGTATAGGAAGAAATAATGGACGGATTTATATGAAATTTTACACAGAAATGTTTCTCGATATGCGCTCGCGAGTTATATAAAAAAAAGTAATATACGTCTCACGGTTACGGTTATAGTTACTGAATTTTGAAATTATCAAATAGCAACATCCCAATTTTTTAACGGCATAATGACAGGCACCATCAGAAACCGTAAATACCGTTGTAATTTTATTTTTAGACCTAAGACTGACAAAGTTATGTAACGTTATGTAAGATAAATTGAAAGAAAAAAAGGTACCGTTAACTGGAAACGCCTTTCAATCAACAGCGCTACAACCGTTCGATGTGTCCTCCATTCTAGCCAATGGTAGTTTCCATTCGAAAAATAGTGTTTTCCACAACCGAGTGCACCATTTCAATCGGATTGCCTAGCACATGACGTCGAATGCTGCCCTTCAGATTGGTTAGAGTTACAGACGGTTTGCGATTTACACGGTCTTTCAAATAACCCCCACAACCAGAAGTCACAGAGGGTGAGGTCGGGGAATCGAGGTGGCCATGATGTCTGAAAACATCGGCTGATCAGTCGTTCATCAGAAAGTGCTGTCTCAGCAATCTTCGGACAGGACAAGCAATATGGGGTGGCGCACCATCTTGCATGAATATAGTTTCATGGAGACACTCTCGCTGTTGTAGTAGCTGCGGTATGACGAAATGTTCCAACATGTCATGGCACCTCTGTCCAGTAACTGAACAGGTGCGGATACCAGTCGGTATTTCCTCTTCAAAAAAATGTGGACCAATAAGAAAAGTAGCTGTAAATGCACACCATACTATCACTTTCGGAGTATGCAACGGTTCTCGTTGAACAACATGAGGATTTGCTGCAGATCAAATGCGGCGGTTGTGCACATTAACTTGCCCATTTAAAAAGAAATGAGCCTCGTCACTCCAAAGAATGTTCTATGGCCACGTTATCTCCTCTTGTTATTCAGTCCAGGAACTGATGTGCGAAACTGACACGCATATCTGCGTCACCAGGCCTTAGCTGCTGTAGCATGTGAAGCTTGTAAGGATAGTACCGCAACACCTTACACAGCACTCTCCATGTGATAGTAGCCGACATGTCCACTTCGCGGGCAATTACTGACACACTAGCGTCACCATGTGCACATTGGCTTGATAAATCCACAAGTTCAGTAGCCACCTTTTCAAGATGAGCGGAGTCCACTCATTTTCTAATTGGTTGAACACCAAGATTTCCTGTTGCTTCGAATTTCGCCACCATTCTGCATAGAGAAGAAACGGCAATAGGTCCACGTCTTTGTCATTTCTGATGCCGGAATTCCTTGATTGTCGCAGCTGCATTATTTCTGTTCTGGTAATATAGCTTCACTAATAACGCCTTTTTATATAAAGATGTTGGCATAGCTACCATTACTTCACGGAAACATTTATGCTTTTTAGTGACTGCTGCGCTTTTATAGTACCTACTATGATAGAGTTACAATAGTAACCATTATGCAAATCACAAACTGTTATTGCCACACAGCTATCTATCGACAAATACTGTAATCAATGAGTGTTTTGTATAGGAAATTAATGCGTACGCTCCACCTTGCGTCAACAATTCTCTGCCTT
>QLNU02013614.1:9059435-9081217 GCA_006491805.2 Dysdera silvatica
GGGTTGTTTTGATAATAATCTAACGGGAAATCTGGTATTCATTGATGGCCTCATGAACTCCCACAAGTATAAGGAGATTTTGGAATCAAATTTGACTCTATGCAAGATGAAGTTGGGATTGAAAAGGGGTTGGTCTTTCCAACAAGACAATGACCCCAAACATAAATCTCGTATTTTAGTTGCTTATTTTGCCTCCAAGAAGATAAAGGGGCTCGAATGGCCATCTCAGTCACCTGATTTGAACCGCATTGAGCATCTTTGGGGCCTTTGAGACAACCGTGTGCCATTATCATGTGGCACAAACATCCCTGCATTCAAGATTTCATTGCAGGAGGCTTGGAGCGGCATTCCACTAAATGTTATGACTTAGTCCACAGCATGCCTCAACGGCTCCATGAAGTCATTCGGGCCAAGGAAGGCCCTACCAAGTACTAGATTTTTACTTTTTTGATGTTTTATTTATTTGTAAACTTAATTTTGCTCTTCATATTCTGGAGAGGGTTCAAATGTTGTTTAAATACATAAAACCAATTTGTGTTACAAGTCCGTAAGTTTCAAGAAATAAAGACATATGATTTGTACTTATTCCATTAAATTTGAAAAATTCTACTGTTAATATTTTTTTTGCTATACGGGTGGGAAGTGTTAACATTCCAGTGTAAACATACTTTTGCCCCCCCACTGTATATATGCAGACCTCATTATGGTATACTGGTTTTGAATTAGTGTCTTGTTTAATGACGAAGGACACCATTTGGAACAAATTACTTTTCTCTCAGGATATTGGAGGTGTGCCGCCACCACTTAGCTCAGTGGTTAGGCACTGGTCTTGTAAACCAGGGTCGTGAGTTCGATCTCACTGATGGCTTTCTATGCACTTTTTTTTTTTTTTTTTTGGCGCAGTATAGCCCAGATGCTCTTGCGCCATAAAAAATCCAAACGAACAAACGATACTGAGGAAGTTAAAGCTAGAGACGCCTTTCCTAAGGCGTAATGAGCTCTTAAAGTGACAGACGAGATTATCTTCACACGTTTATCTGAAAGTTTGCCCCTCTCCGTTTCCTTTAAAATAAGAAACGAACACACAGTTTAAAGACCACTGCAATAGAGATCAGAGGTCTTGCAATTCAAAAATTACGGATGGGGAGGAGATTCAAATCACTTCAGAAAAAGACTATATGATTCGGCGCTGAAAATGTGCCTTAAAGTTGGAGAGAGCACTTATCTTAATATAAACGTAAACGTTAAGATAAACGTAATCATTCGTCATAAGAAGAAAGCAAAACGTGGAATAACAGAAAAACAGTGTGGAATTATCTATCAATTATTACCGAAAGACAAGTCCCCCTTTTTTCTTTTGAACAATTTATCTTTGCCCTAACAAATAAAATCATACGGATTAGAAAGAAAGCAACGTGTAATAATTGAAAACCAGCTGCTTTAAAAATATCGAGGACAGTCGAGCTTAGAGCCTCTACAACTATAGGCCGACGCATCGTCCGCCATTTTGTTGTACACTTCCGGTATCACGATCAGGCATAAAATTCTCCCTGTCTATTATTACGGTCTGCTAGTATTACAGTAAATGCTTAAGTTTTTAACTTAACCCAATTTACGACTTAAGTTCTAACTTAAGTGGTTAATTAGAATAAAGTTCTAATTAACGACGGTATTTTGCCATACCGGAAAATGCTTTATAGAATTACATAGGTTCCGATAAACGGCGTTTTCTGTTTAACGACATTTTTTCCGTCCCGTAACTGTCTTTATTGAGAGAAATCATTGTCTGTAAGAGAGTTTCTGCTTCCTCTGGTTTATACTCCTTAATGCTCTGTATTTATTTTATACTTTATTATTTCTCATAAACATCTCGAGTTTTCACAAACGAGAAAAAATACATTAAATTTAAAAATAAATGTTTCGTTTACATTAATACAGTTTAAATATATACACTGTTATTACATTAAAGAATATTACTAACAGAGTATGCTTCCCTTCGCCATAGTAGGTCTATATTGGACTTCGAAGTGAAGTGTTTAAGTGGGACATTTACAGATGTTTAGATGTTCCAAAGCAAGTGAGCGATACTATTTCTCATCAGCGCCATCTACAGTAGGTAAATACTAATTGTGTTATTGAATAATCCTCACAGCTATAATAATTTCTAAGTGGCATAAAGCAAGTGAGAAGGTGATATACTATTCCGTCATCATCGCCGTCGGCAGTACGTAAGTATTAATTGTGTCAGTGAATAATCCTCACAGCTATAATAATTTCTGAGTGGCACAAAGCAAGTGAGAAGGTGATATACTACTTCGTTAGCAGCGCCGTCGACAGTGGATAAATACTAATTGTGTCATTGAATAATCCTCACAGCCATAATAATTTCTGAGTGGCACAAAGCAAATGAGCAGGTGATATACCATTTCGTTATCATCGCTGTCGGCAGTGAATAAGTACTAATTGAATAATCCTCACAGCTATAATAATTTCTGAGTGGCACAAAGCAAGTGAGAAGGTGATATACTACTTCGTTAGCAGCGCCGTCGACAGTGGATAAATACTAATTGTGTCATTGAATAATCCTCACAGCTATAATAATTTCTAAGTGGCATAAAGCAAGTGAGAAGATGATATACTATTTCGTTATCATCGCCGTCGGCAGTGCGTAAGTACTAATAGTATTATTGAATAATCCTCAAGGCTATAATAATTTTTAAGTAGTACAAAACAAGTGGGCAGATAATATACTATATTGTTATCAGCGGCAGTGGGTAAATACTAATAATATTATTGAATAATCCTTACAATTACAATAATATTTAAGTGGTGTAATCTGTGTTAAGTGACGTGGTGGCATTAAACGAACCTTACAATTACAACAATTTTGAACTGCAATAAAATTCACCTAAAAACTTTCTTCAAAGTAGAGTTTATTTTATTTACATACATCACACATGCTTAAAGGCATACTCGAATTATCAAGTTTATGCTTGAAGGATTGCGAATTTACGTGTTTCGAAACACAAACTCTCCTGTTTTTTTTGTTTTTTTTTCCTCAATACAGTTAGACCACTGGTCGATTAGTTTTTTTCAATACAAAAAATCAAATCAAACAAATGAATTTTTTCACTCACATCGGAAACTGATCATGTATTACAGTTTTTACCTTGTCGTCAGTGACACATAGGCGTAAATTTCAGTACATTTTGAAGCGTATTTCTTCAGTAGTGCCCAATGCCTCCAATAAAGAAGGCTGCTTTGAAATGGGAGAAAAAGTGCATGAAGAGCACATGCCAGACCAATAGCGACGTAAAGAATATTGAAACTCAGACGCGCTCTAGCAGGTGCCAAGAATTTGATAGTCTTCAATGGTCCTTTTTTTTTTTGTTGTTGTTGTTTCGAAAAAAAATTTTAAAAAAAAAATAGCGAATATACGTCAATGCCCTTTGTCCGCCGATTACGTATAAAATTCGAATTAGAAAGCTGTACGTAAAGAACTAAAATTGAGAGCACATGTGAAGTTGTTTTAGCGCCATTATCGGCACCTGACCATAGCAGAAGGGCGCCTAAACACCAACACATTTAATGAAAAGTGGGATTTATTAACACCTTCAAAATTAAGCAATCAATATCACAGAGTGTAATATATATATACGGTGGTATATGAGGATTAACGATGAGCTTACAGCCAGGGCCATGGCTGACGGGGTCGGTAATTTATACACACCCCCAACACCCCTCCAGATTTTTGATACACCCCCTTAATGAAATGTAAATACACATCTAAACACACATATCCTAAAAATCTTAAGCATCCCCAGTTTATGAACACTGGGTAAGCCCCTGGATGGGGTGCAAGCGGTGCCTTCGCACTTGGGCTGCAACAGGACCATTTACTATGTTATTCAATTGTATTTGGAACAAAGAGAATATCATAAATCTTTGTTTCATATGGCCAGTTCTGGATGTACGTATAAGCCAGGTAAGTCCGGGCCTAGGGGCCCTTCGAATTTGGGGACCCATAAACGTCTTGACGGGTCCTCTTCTTTTTTTCTTTTTTTTTAATCTTGTTTATTCACAAGCAGGGCTTAAGCTGCGTTAGTTTTTTTCGAATTTTATGAAAAGATACCGTATTTTGCGAAATTTTTTCAATTTTTGAATTTTTTCAGGGCTTTCGCTAAAAAGCGAAAGCCCTGAAAATTAAAAATTTTCACAATTTTGTGTTGGCGACAGCCGTCGACGATTGAAGAAAACGACGTACTGTCAGAATGGAATATTTTCATGAAATTTGTAAGCGCCCGATGTAAAGAGTTTTAATTTTTGCAGTTGCTGCAGTTTTTAAATCAAAATGAAATGAATGGAGAATTTCCTTCACTGTGCTCAATCAATAACCGAATATGCGGCAAGTATACCTATGCATACTGCAGATTGTGAAAGGGCTTTCTCCCAAATGAACTTGATTAAAACTGACGCGAAATCGTTAAACAACGAACCATGCAAGCAAATTGCTAACAAAAAATGTTAACTTCCCGATGATGGTTTACTGAGGGAAACTTATGTGCTCCCTTTTGGTGTAGCACCCACGTATTTGCCGTGCGTGGAGACCCTTGTCCAAGCAAAGGGGGATCTTGGTGGCTGAGGGGCGAGGTACTGTCCCCAACACGCTACTTTGGCCCCTGCTCCTGGTAAACGGGAGGTCGGCCTGTCCCCGGTATCGACCAATCAGCTGGTCGCGAGTGCTACTGGTGTTAGGAGCATTAGAGACCTCAAAATCTGTTTCGTTCTTTCTTATCTTCCTTCGTTTTTTTTGTTTTTCTTCTAACACACTGTTACTGTGACATGCCTCATTTGATTTACTTTACTCTTACTTTTTTCTTTTCTATTGGTTTTCCTTTTACTGGTCCTACTACTACTCTGTCTCAGTTGAAACGTCAGTCGAATGATCCAAGATAATAGTTCCTTTTTTCTTGAGATCGATTTTGCTCCTCTGACCACTCGTACCTCACGGCTTAGGGGATAACCGAAAGGGTATAGGTCCTGGTTAGCTCTGGCATTATTGCAATGTCCCCTTGTAGGGCTCCGTGGTGGGTGGGGCCGGTGGGGCCTGAATCTTATTCTAATTCTCTATGGATAATTCAAAAAAACAAACTTCTTCACCGAATGTCGAACCAATGACCAAAAGAGCACGTTTTGATACACCTAGTCTGACAACCGTTTAACCATCATTCTTAATTGTTTCATCTAATGATGAACGATTCAAAAACCTGTCACCGTTCGTTATCGATAAAACCGTTAAAAGCGTTGCTGGAATGTTTAAAAATATAAAACGTTTGAAATCACGCGACCTGCTTATAGAAACGGCCACACCAAATCAATCCTCTTCTCTTCTACAATGCACAAATTTTCTTTCTATTCCGGTACAAATCAGTCCCCATAAAACTTTAAATAGCTCTCGTGGTGTAATATCAGAGACGGATTTGATTGATGTCGACGAGCAAGACTTTATGAACGAACTTGCGGACCAGCGAATCACCGCCGCAAGGCGCATTACAATAAAAAAGGATGGCAATATCATCAAAACAAAACATGTAATTCTTTCTTTCAATAGACTTAAAATCCCTAGCATCATCAAAGCAGGTTACCTGATCTGTAAAGTCCGTGAATACATCACTAACCCAACTAGATGCTTTAACTGTCAAAAATTTGGCCATTCCAAGATCTCTTGCAGAGGTAAACTAACTTGTGCTAAATGTGGAACCCACGACCATGATGACAACAACTGCTCAAACACTTCTCCTAAATGCACAAATTGTAAGGGTGAGTATCCATCAAATGCAAAATCGTGCCCTAAATGGAAAGAGGAGAAACGCATTCTTGAAATTAAGGTCACTAATAATATCAGCTATACTGAAGCAAAAAATCAGTTAAACATTAACAAACCCCCCAATAGCCTTAATTTTTCAGCAGCTGTCCAAACAAATAAACAACCCTCAATGGTGAGTGTTGCAGTCCAGACACTCCCTCATAATAGTAGTTGTACAGCTAACTCTGTTCAAACCAGCACACCAATAAAAACCAACTTCATAAAACGTACTTCCTCGGAAGCAAATAGACTCAGCAAACCAAAGATGAAAATAAATTTAAAAACCCAAAGTTCTTCAAAAAAACAAATTAGGTTGGCCAACTTCCGATCGGCACCAAACTTCAAACACCTTTCAGCCAAGGACTTTTTAAAAGAGTCCAAACAGAAAAGCAAAAAAATTAAAGAAGCCGAAAATGACATCACTGATTATGCATCTGATATTGAAATTTCTAATGCCTTCTCCTGTCTCCAGGAAGATGGGATAGATACCTCTGGTATTCACAATGAAGACACACAAATTAATAGGACCAAGAGTCCTATCCACTTCCCTTAATGGCGCGTTCTTCCATTCTCCAATGGAATTGCCGCGGTTTCCAAGTTAACATTGATGATATTAAACACTTTATTCACACTTACTCACCTATCTGTGTTGCTCTCCAAGAAACCTTCTTAACTCCTAACCGTGATCCCACACTTCGGAACCATGTTATATTCCGTAAAGATAATGAAGTTGGTGACAGGGCTTGTGGAGGGGTTGCCCTCATAGTCCCCAATAGTATTCCTGCTTCTGCTCTCCAACTCAACACAACACTACAAGCTACTGCAATTCGCATGTATACTCATGCATCCCTTATCATCTGCTCAATATATTTGCCACCAAACGAACCCATTAATTTTAACCAGCTGTCTCTTTTGATTACACAACTTCCACCTCCTTTCCTCCTCTTGGGTGATTTCAATAGCCATAATCAGCTTTGGGGGTGTAATAATACAAATTCTCGTGGCAGAATAATAGAAAACCTTTTAATCCGTCACAGTTTGGCATGTCTTAACAATGGCTCTTACACATACTGCCATCCTGCATCATGCGGCTTTTCAGTGATTGACCTCTCCATTTGTTCACCTAATATCATGCCAAATTTTTCTTTTAATGTTTTGGATAACCCTTTCGGTAGTGATCACTTCTCAATCATCTTGATCGATAATCAGAACTCTCCATGTACCACCACTAGACTTCCAAGATGGAAAATTGAAAGAGCAGACTGGGACAGTTTCTGTATAAATGCCATACTTACAGAAAATTTGGTCTTGAAAGGAAATATCAATGAAGCCACATTATCTGTTACACAGACAATAATGCAAGCAGCCCATCAAGCAATACCTAAAACATCAACAAAGTTCCCCAAATTTCCAAAACCATGGTGGAACTCTGATTGTAGCGTTGCTTATAAAGAACAAAAAAAGGCTTGGAATAGATTTAGACGGTACCCAACAAACGATAATTTTATTGAGTTCAAAAAAGCAAGAGCAAAATGTAGACGTATCCGATGGGAAGCAAAAAGGGAGTCCTGGAAACAGTATGTGTCTAGCATTAAATCTTCCACAAACCCAAAAATCATTTGGAATAAAATAAAAAAAATTAATGGAAACGATACGTCTTATCCAACCTCCACCCTCAATAGCAATGGGATTGTTGCAAACAATCTTCCAGATATTGCAAACCTACTGGGAAAGACTATCTCCCAAACATCCAGCAATAATACCTATGATCCAAATTTTTACGTAATTCAAAACAGGATTGAAAAAATTCCACTCAAATTCCACTCCAGCACAAATGAGCCTTATAATTCTCCTTTCACAATGTATGAACTCATGAGTGCTTTGCAAACTTCAAGAAATAGTGCTCCTGGTCATGATAACATCCATTACTCCATGCTTAGACACTTGTCTCAAAGGTCAAAGGAAAATCTACTTTGCCTGTACAATAGAATCTGGACACAACATTGCTTTCAGATTCTTAGCGAAGAGCAATTACTATCCCTTTCCCAAAGCCAGGTAAAGACCCAAAAAATCCAACTAACCATCGGCCAATAGCATTAACAAGATGTCTATGCAAATTAATGGAGAGGATGGTAAATCAGCGTCTTTCATATTCCTTGGAATCCAATAACTGCATAATGACTTCTCAAAATGGCTTCCGCCGCATACGCTCTACTACAGATAACCTTCTTCTGCTTGAAACAAGAGTCCGAGAAGCATTTGTCAAATGAGAACATCTAGTCTCTATTTTCTTTGACATAGAGAAAGCCTATGATAGAACTTGGCGTCATGGAATACTTTGTGACCTTCAGGAATGTGGCCTCAAAGGAAACATGGCATTTTTTATTCAAAATTTTCTCACTGATCGTACTTTCCAAGTTCGTCTTGGATCGGTTCTTTCTGATCTTTACAACCAAGAACAGGGTGTTCCTCAGGGCAGTGTCTTGAGTGCTACACTCTTCATTCTAAGGCTCAATAACATCATCAAAAAGGTCCCACACACTGTACAAACATCACTATACGTTGACGATCTCCAAATCTCTTGTCAATCCCGTGACATGAGCAGGCTAGAAAGGCAGTTGCAAATTGCCCTCAATAACATCACTAACTGGACAAATGAAAATGGCTTTACTTTCTCAATAGAGAAGACGGTTTGTGTCCATTTTTGTTCAAGAAGAGGCTTACATCCAGAACCAGAACTCTATTTGGGAAATCATCGTATTCCAGTTGTTCAAAAGGCAAAATTTCTTGGTGTGTTATTTGACCATAAACTTACCTTCAAGCCACACATTCAGTCTCTTAAAAACAAATCCATAAAGCCCTTAATATCTTCAGAGTACTCTCCCATACATCCTGGGGAGCAGACCGTTATTCAATGCTTCGTCTGTATCGTGCTCTCATCCGCTCCAAACTGGATTATGGCTCTGTCATTGACGCCTCCGCTCGACAATCCATCTTGAAAGCTCTTGGCCCTATTCACCATCAGGGTCTCAGACTGTGTACAGGTGCATTCCGTACCTCACCAGCTTTAAGGCGTATGCAGCTCTCTCTCAACTATTATACGAAACTTAAATCACTGCCCACTCACCCTCTTAGGGATGTCATTTTCGAACCTCGTTCCACCTTACTTTTTTATGCTCGCCCTTCATGCATCCCTTCCTTTGGTATTCGGATGGATAGACTAACCAGAGAATTGGGTATAGATTGTCGGAGTATTGCTCCTACACATACTCATTTCTCACCGCCATGGGTCATACCTGCCGTGGACATCCATTGCGATCTGGTTAACCACAGCAAAAGCACTACACCTAATGCTTATTACCAGCAGTTATTTTCTGAATTTCGGGATCATTTTCAAGACTCCAATTTCATTTTTACAGATGGGTCCAAAACTGAAACAAATGTAGGTTCTGCATTTGTCATTAACAACAGTGCCATTGCAGAAAAAATCCCCCCATCATACTCCATTTTCACAGCAGAACTTTATGCCATTTCCATGGCACTTGCGTATATTTCAACTCATAGCTTAACTCATTGTATCATCTGTACCGATTCTCAGAGCTCTTTAAGAGCCCTGGAATCTTTTAAATATTCACCTCATCCTATTTTATCCAAAATCCATTCACAACTGCAGCACCTGCACAATCATTCCAATATTAAATTCTGCTGGATCCCTGCTCACATTGGTATCAAAGGGAATGAGGCTGCTGATGCAGCTGCAAGGGCAACGAACTCACCACTTGCTTCTAGCCAGCTTCTTCCTTTCTCTGACCTGAAACCAATTATCAAGACCTGTGTGAATCAAAGGTGGCAAGAAGAATGGGATCATCAAACCAATAACAAATTGAATAATATTAAACATACAATTGGTAACTGGCCCTCCTCATACCGTAAAAATCGGAAAGAAGAGGTTCTCCTTGCTAGACTTCGCATTGGGCATTCCCATCTCACCCATAGACATCTGTTGGAAGGAAAACCAGCACCAATTTGCCAAGTGTGCAATGAACCCATGAGTGTTTTACACATTTTAACTCAATGCCCCTATTATAGACTTGCCCGCACTCTTACTTTTAACTCTTCATCACTGTCTGACATTTTAAATGACCATGCTGACCATACGCACGTTTTTAAATTTTTAAAAAGTACTGGCTTTTACTACAGTCTTTGATTTTACCATGTTTGGCGCAGTATAGCCCAGATGCTCTTGCGCCATAAAAAAGCCAAACAAACAAACAAAAAATGTTGACAGACCTATTCAAAATAAGTTCAATTTTGAAAGTGCCTACCAACTATGGTGTGTAGCAATGCCCAGAAGAATTGTACAATAATATTGTCAATTATGTAATTTCATAAAAACTAAAGAGTTTTATTTGTAGCCCGAAATTTTAAATATGCTATTTTGTTTAGCGTTCGCCTAAGGGACAAAATTTTCAAAAATATCGGAAGTATTTAAATTAGAAACAAAAAAGCTAAAGGAACTTTAAAAATTCTAATTTTTCTTTCTTTCTTTCTTTATTTTTTCTTTTTTTTTTCGCTAAAGTGCTGAAAGGAAAAAACACTGTTCACACAAGTGTCCAAAAGTTTTCATTATTGACAAATCTGAATATCGAACGTAAGAAACAAAGAAAAACGAACGATTTATGGATTAAACATTGCGGGGATCATATTCTTAAGAGGCCCATTATATATTTCCGCCCTAGGGGCCCATAAAAACCTTAATCCAGCACTGCATATGGCGGAAATCAAAAAACATTTCTGTTTTGCGTAGTAACTGTTTAAAACTATATATACACGCAAACAATGCACACAGGGTCGGAATAAGGTCTCGTGGGCCCCTTATACTATAAATTAAGCCTGTGTGACTGCAATAGAGCTTGAGTACAACTATGGGCGGACTGGGTCAGCTCAAAGGGCCCATACCTTGGATTTTCGGAAGGCGCGAGTCCTATCGCCCATGAGGGTGTACCAACCAGGGGGGACGTGGACCAATCCACCCCTGTATACAACGAAGTTCTTCGGACCAACGAAACTGCAAGCTATATTTGATCACTCGTTAAATCCAATATGGAACATAAATTTTAAGCTTATAAACTCGGTACAGATAACGTATTTGCATGCACCATACATATAAAAAGCTCTAAAATTCTCATCGAGAAAAAATTACTGCCTTAGTGATAGGGTCTGATTTGCAACGACTTTGAAGTAGCGTTGAGACTTCACCGAAGGCTCTAAACATTCTTGTTTGTCTATGCAGTAATCCGGCCCTGAATGCACATATCAAATTTTAAATGATATTGAATTACTCCGTGGCGAATCCACCGGGGGGGGTGAATTAGGGTAATTTCCTCTCCTAAATCCATAAAAATGCGGTGGAAATCGGTTATAACGAGCGCCGATTATAACGACCAACCGCATATAACAACGGAATTTTTACAAAAAATTTCCTATTTCCCGTTTTTTTTTAATTGCTCGTTAAACACGGGGTCCGAAAAAGGGTGGTTCGCTAAAGGCGATTAAATCATATTGCGTTTAATTATTATACCAAACAAAATCCATATTTTCCTCGCTGTATCCAGAAACTCGCTAAATGCGGGCTCGTTATATGTAGGCCCTACTCAGTGGCGGCTCTAGACTAAGGTCTGGGAAGCCAGCCCACCCCCCTCAAATATAACCGGATTTTATTATATTGCCTATGTGCACAGGCACAGGAATTTATGCGCTTTTTTTTAAATCTAGAACAGCTACTGGCTCTACTGTATTTTACATTTCAACCCCACCTCTGAATTACTAAGGGCGGCGATATTGCTTTTGCACCTGAGCGGCCAACGATCTAGAAACAGCCCTGTTTAAAATACCTATAGAAACCAGGCTTTTCGATTTCGTCGAGATTAAAAGGGTGTGTTATCAGCGCCATCTATGGGTGAAAAAAATACATAGATACTTCAACAATTGAATTATTTTTCGCGATGTGTGCGGAAATGGATATGCAGATTCGTCACACACTATGGCGAAAGCCCAGGGCGCAAAATTTCAGTATTGGGCTAGTGAAAGGGGGAGGGTGCTAACGAGTTTTAGAGGGCGCAATACTTGACTTTCGTTTTAAAATTCTCTTAACACCACCTGTTGTTTGTTTGAGTCATGGCGGCAAGAGCATCTGGGCTTATATCGCGCCAAACCACCTGTTAAGCACCGTTGATGTAAATTTCATTGATACGATTTTTCGAGCAACGAAAGCAACTAATATTTTTTAGCATTTTACTACAACTTTTTTCCCATTTTAGCATTTTTGCGACAGCATGTTTCAAGCCAGTATAAACCCTGTATGAGACGCAATTATCCCAAGCAACTATGTCCCACTTTTTAAAATAAAAAAAAATTTTGCATTTCTAAAAAGCAAATTAAAATTTGCAATTAAATTCCAAAGTGTACATAAATTTTTCTATTGAACACTTAAGAATATGGGACAAATACATGTATTTTTTTAAAATAGAAATTTTATCCAGTTTAAGTTTTTAAAGAAAAAAAAAATTCATAAAAAATGAGACAGTCACCCCAGTTGCTGTTAGCGAATTTCATTATTGTTGTCCAATTTCAGTGTTTGAAAAGTAAGGAAGTTATGTAAACCTTTTTTTTTTTTTTTTGTGACTTTTATGACGCAAAGACCATGATGCATCGGGACCTACTACTTTCCGAAGAATGAGAACCTCTAAGGTCTAGGGAACCTATCCCCTTAATACAGTGTACCCAAATAAACTATTTGTGTGTTCAATTTAGACTTCATGGTCAAAGTAAATAAGAAAAATACTTCTATGTTGAAATAAAGTGTCTTTTGACAAAAAGAAATACGTAGAACTCAAGTAGTGGGCGTAGTACGCGAGGAAAAGCTTGTAGGGTAAAGGTTTCCATGGGCCCTAAGCTGGGAAAGATAGAATGGGCCTTGCAATCTTCTGTAAATATTTTTAATTCATTATTTAAAATATTCAGATTTACCAGCAATGAAAATTTATGGAACAATTATAAACAGGATAATAACGCTTAAATTTAAATAACAGCAGGCCTCTGGGGCCCCCCTCCATTCATGGGGGGTGGGGGGGGATAGAGAAAACATCGTTAAACAAAAAAAGACAAAGCACAGTTCTACGAAATATTTGCCAGAACCGCAAAATACCGTTGTTGAAAGCAGTCAGGGGCCCGATTAAGCCAAAATGGGGGTTCCCCCCTTTGCACTTGCTGCAAATTATTCGTAAAGTAATTAATGTAAGCTCTTGTTATATCTGCATAATCAATAGTTTAAAGCCGTTTTCAATGGCGCTAAGTTATAATTAAGAAAAATGTAATATTAATAAATTACCAAGTTAAAATTTAAAATACCAGGTTTCAAACTGACATTTTAAACATTTTAAGCCAAAAAAGATCACATACAAAATTTGAGGGCCCCTGGAAGTAGTCGTCAATTACGATGACATTATTGACAGCAAATGCGAACTTTTACTTTTTTTTTACCCCTCTTCCCTCAAAATTGGGTGCTCTTCTGAAAAGATAACTATTGATAAATATATAACACAAACTTACTATGAAGTTAATTTATATCCCTCCAAAAGGATTGTTGTACTATATGGATTAAAGGAAAAATGAGTGCTAAACAAAGTCCATGCGTATATAATAGTAATAACCAGGGATTTATATACACCCCCAACACCCCTCCAGATTTTTGTATACACCCCCTAAAAATCTTTAACACACGATATGTTTAATGAAAATAACAATGAAATCTAGTCCACATACCCACTAAAAATCTTAACCCCCCCTCCCCCATTTATGAATCCTGGGTAAGCCCCTGGTAATAACTTCGCTTGTAAATAGGCAGCTTAAAAGCAAAATACGAGTGTCCAATCGAGCACTGTCTACTCTAACAATTATACAGTAAAACAGTGGCGGCTCGTGTGTCCAGAAATAGGGTTTATATAATTTAGCCCTTAGAAATACAACCTGCAAGTGCTGTTTTTTTCTTTTCTTTTCTCTTGGAATTTGAGGGAAGGTGGATGGGGAGCTATCCCAAGGGTGGATCCAGGATGTTGTAAGGGGGGAGGGGGTTCGGGGCCCTCACCAGGAAAAGTTTTAGTTTTGGACTATTAAATAGTTTAGGTAAATGTTATATTACTAGCCTTCCTTTATACTCACCAAAATATTTAATTTATGACAATGAAGTAGAGTTGGGCTTTTCTTTAATTAAACTATATGGTTTAGGGTAGATTATAGTCAAGTATGACAGAAGGATAAGCTAGTAAAGGAGACATATACAATAACCAAAATCATAATTTACAATGTAATTAATAGAACAAGTTTAAATTTAAACTATAAAAACATTGTAATTATTTCACTTTTTTCATAACAAGCAACTTTTTTTAAAAAAAACAAAAACAAAAAAAAGGTTTCGTAAATTAAGTAGAGTACAGAAGGTCATTTACACATTATGGAAATGAATTCAAATATCCATTGTAATATGAAAATTAATACTCATGTAGGTGGGGCCCTATCATACGTTTTCTGGCTATATAAGCTGTGGTATTTAAACTGGTATTTTGTTTAACACCAGATATGCCTCCGGAAATAAATTCTTGGTTAGAAGGTTACTTGACTGCTCTTTCCGAAGAGAAATGCTCCTATTCTGTAATTACGAAAAGATGGAAGAGAAAGGGATATACTATTTCCATAAAGAGGGTATATAATATTCTTTGTCAATGTGGCAAAGAACGCATGGCTACATTAATAGGCGAAAAAACTACTCCAAGATTATATACCAAGAAAAAACCAAATTAACAATCATATTCGAAAAGTGAAAGCTATGGTTACCATTAAAAATCATCCAATGCAAAAAGCCATCGCCATGAGGTTAGGAATACCTCCTGCAACTGTAAATAAAATTATTATCCATGATTTGAACCTTAAAGCTGTACACAAACCGGAGGTTCACAAGCTTCTGCCTCGCCATATTCAGGAGAGGGAGACCAACTGCAAAAAACTGTGCGAGAGCTTCTTGTCGGGCGAGAAATGGAAGAAAGTTGTGACCCCAGATGAGGCCTGGCTTCATATAAGTGATTATGATAAAAAACGGAGCGATTTGCTACCAGCATTGTGATAGGATCGACCAGCAAATGTGGTTTCGTGGATGCAAAGAAAGTTTCCCTACGGGATTTATGGTGGTTACTGGATTTAGTTATAATGGTAAACTAAAATTGCATAAATTGTAATCTAAGGTTAAGATCAATTCTCAATAATGTCAAAGAGATATTCTGCAGCCGATTTTTCCGAAAGGTATTCCTCGTCTCTACGGAAATGACACCCAAAATGTTGTCTTTCATCAAGACAAGGCTTATAGCCATACTTCGAAATTGACTAAGGATTTCATGGTGAAATTGCAAAATGAAATCCGAATAACACCCATTCCTTTTAGTCATATCCCTGTCAAGTCACCTAATGCAGCGCCGTTGGATTTTTGTGCGTTCGGTCTCTTGGAAAATGCACTTGGAAGAAGGCGGTCAGCAACATTTGAGGGTTTATGGAAAATAGCACAAGAGGAGTAGGAGAAACTTGATATCAATGTACGTCAAAACAGCTTGTTACCATAGAAATACCATTACAGGGCAATGTTCAAAAACCATGGCCTTCAAACAGAACATTCCAGAAAAATGAAATTTGGATTATTGACACAGAAATAACAATTTAAATTCGTTTGCATAAGTGTGAATGGCCTTAAGTAATTTATATTTATACGTGGGTGTTGAAAATTATTGTGTAGTTTAGTAAGCTAAGTGCAAAGTCAAGTCATCTTGTTTCTTTGAAAATTTGTCAATCACTTTATTTACATCAATATGAATATTTTTGTGGGTGTGTATTAAAAGTCTCTTCTGTCATCCGCGTTCGAAGCCAAGTTTGACGGGGTTTCAACGATAAAAAACTACGTTTTGCTGAAGCAACACTTACTGTAAACGTAGTTTGAAAGACGAGTAGCTTGAAGATTCGTGAAAAAAACGTCTGGATCGCATTTCTCCAAGACTTAGAGACTTTGGACGCCTGTGTAAGACTTTTATTTATTACAGTCGTAACAAACAATACATAAAATAATTGTATATTTTTTTCCTATTTAACCCTGCTGGGAGAGGGGACAATCGCCCCTCTGCCCCTTGCTGGATCCTCCAATGAGCTATCCAGGCATAAGGGGCCATCCAAATATTACGTAAGCACATTTCTGACCAATCTATACCCCTACTCTCATGCTAACGTAAGATTTCAGTTCTCCAAGTTTTTGGTATATACAAATTTTCAAAATCAGAATGTAATGTGTGATAGAAATTGTAATACTTATTTACATTTTTTATTGTAATATTGACCATTTACTTGTAAGTTCGCTAAATAGATTAGTAAATCGTAATCTTAAACGCAATCATATCACAGACTGTGTTTGTGATGAAAAGAATGTAAAACTCACAATAATAATGATAGCTCAAGACTTTTGAGTGTGGCTAACGAGAGGGGAAAACAGGGGTTGCAAAGCTTGTGCAACAACCGTGCCTTAATGTCTGGTGACTACAATTAGTTGTGTCTAGTGTTTCTACCCATACATAGTTCCTCAGCAGTTCGCTGTTGCTGCTCTGCTGCAACGCAGCAGTTAGCAGATATACTATTTCAAACATCAGACGATTTATTGAATTGTTTATGCTGACTGCGATTATTTTTGTGACACATTTCAAGCGAAACGAACCAATTCTAATAAAATAATAGCAATAAAAATATTAACGTATTTTTTTCTTCTTTACAATGGAAAACTGGTCATTGTGCAATGCTGTAACTCGACGACCAGCTGCCACTGCAGTAAACTCTTCCATTAACAACTTTCAAGCAACAGAGAAATATTGTTGTTACATAGAAAAAGGCAGAAGATATGTAATTTATGAAGCATTTTGCAAGGATCGAAATGCAGCCTTTAAATGGAAACAAGTTGTCAATGAGGCGATTGTCACAAACACAAAATACTGTATTTCAACGACATGGATAAATCTTAACACGACTTACAAGTAGTACTGTTTGATTTATGGTGCAAGGACATCAAAGGTCATGCTGCGTTAGAATCTACAGTTTTCCGATGAATCCGAACCTCTTAAAGCCCAAAGAACCAAACCCAGGACAACAGTGTGAAGTTTGTCGGTAAGTGTTCTATTTTGACACCATCAGAGTTAAGTCAGTTAACAGCGTGTTAAGCGAAGATGGTACGAGTACACCACTGCACAGCCTATATGAGCAGTACAGTTACGAACTTCAGTACTCACATAAAATCAAACAATGGTACAATGTCTCGTACAGTGTTCAATTATGTGTGCCTTTCTTGAAAAATTTCAACTCAATGAACTCTTCGGCCATAATTACAATTTATTGAGAAATAAACCAGATCTCTAAATGTTTAAAACATTTTATATATATATATAATAATTAAGTTACAGTTTTAAAACAATTTTTTCTTTTTCGTGGTTAATCAGAAACTACAATGCTGAAGCACGTCATGAAACTTAAATATCATGAAACAAAAGCAAAATCTCATGAAAAATGAACAGTAGAATCATGAACTAATGAAAACAGTTTCCAAAATATTATCATCTGCTCATCATCCAAACAAAATAAGCTATGAATTCATTCAATTACAAAAATGGGTTTCCAAGTCTTCAAAACATCGGGACAAAGACTCGAATATACGTTTAATGCAGCAGAAGCTTTACGAGAAGAAGCCGAGAAAAGGATGCATTGTTTGTTCGATCTTATGAATGCCTCCATATTTATTCTTCTTACTTACACACAACTAGGCTTCCACAAGAACATTTAATCCTTCTCCACATATTATATTCTACAACTGCCAAAACAAAAAGTGCAATCACGCGAGAAGTGACACAAAAAGAGCCTTATGCAGCGTAAAAAAAAGAAACAGATGCGATACAACTAAAAGTAAAACACAGTTTAACAGAAAAAAATGAAGTTTAGTTCTTTACAAGATTATGAATGCTATTATACGTCCCGCGCCTAGATATGATGGAGTAACGATCCATTTTCTTATCTGTACGGGTAGTGTTGGCAAGTGCTGAGACGTGTTGCATAGACCGGTGAGCAATGGTAAAGATCCATTGCGGGAGAGGAGTTTAATCTAAACGTTCATTACCAAATGTAAAAGGAAAAACTATTGCGGTTCCAGCATAGTGACGTAGCAGACCATATATATATAAACTCCGAGACAGAAAATCCAAATTTTTAGACCTAAAAGAAACAGAGTAGCTGCCATGGAGGATCGACCTTGATTTTTGGGCTATACAAAATTGTTATGTAACAAGACAGCTCAAAGCCTATCAGATCTTTAGTGTCAAGCACTTCCCCCCTTTCAGGATATATGACTAGGCACTTTTTGACATGCTTCTCCATGGCTGAAATAAAAATTATTCTTCATCTATTTATTCCTTACGAAGACGTCGACGTCGCGGGAAATCGCCACCACCATCAACCTACGGAAATAAAAAAAATGGCTTAAAACAAATATGGCCAAAATATGTGTGTATATTCGGAAGTGTAAAAAAAAACATATAAAGATGAAATGACTGGAAGTTGATACAAATAAATTAACAGAAATAACAATAAAAACAGCACATTAACATAAATTCTACATACCAATAAGTATAGTAATTTCATGGGGTATACAAAAAGACAGCAGGCAATTAATAATTCATAAGCGGAGATCAAAACCAAAATGAATATGAAAGAAAATACAATACGGATGGATTAGTGCAGGAACTTTGTCAAGGGACGTTCCAGCCACATGGGCCCTAAACAATGGAATATTTCTATATAGAAATCAGCTAAAGCTAAAAAGAAATTCACACCTCCTAATATTAAATATATGGAATGATAAATACGTTGGAAATTTGGCCATATGTAAACCAATATAGCATTCCAGAAATAATCGATTTTCACAGAAAACCATCGGAATGGCAACTCTGCACCTATGTGAATGGAAACACCACTCAGTTGACACTTTAATTTTGTGTAATCCCGAAGAAGGGAGACCGATTTGTTCGCCCAAAACGAATCGATTTTTATTCATAAATGATTGTAGATACGTTATTATAAAAATTCCCTAGATAAATATATCATCCATGTATCGAGTTCAAAATTTAAATGTTATAATTTCAAAGTTTGATCTTGACATATTGGACACATACACATATCATATAAAATGGGGGAAACTGTGTTCCCAATTGCCATGCCGTCAGTTCATTGAAAATATCGACCCTTAAATACAAAATTAGTGCAATTTATGCAGGCTGCAGTTAAGGTAATTGATTCGTTGACTTCAGGTAGTGCGGAATGGTATTCGGTTAAGTGCCACTGAAGACAATCAAGGGCACCGGTGACAAGAATGCTAGTAAATATAGATTTTATATCTAAAGGCGTGATGGTGCAATTTTCAGAGAAAAAATTTGAAAGTTTGTTAACAAACTGGAGAGAATTTTTGCACATACAAGAATTAGAGGAAGAAAGAGAGTGAGTAGACAGAACAAGAAATTTAGCACGTTTGTAAGAAATGGTGCTGATATCTGGAACAATCGGGTGGGAAAGAATGTCTGGTTTGTGAACCTTTGGAAGTACGTAGAACATGGCAGGAGAGGCACAGGACGTAGTGAGATATTTCTTTTGAATGGAGTTAAAGAAAAATGATGCTTGAATCAGTTTACCGCAGTTGGTACGAAGCTTTTCGGTGGGATCCTTAGAAAGTGGTTTAGATGAACCCGATTCCAGGATTTTGGTCACCCCTTTAAAATATTGCTTTTTGGATAGGACTACGATTTGCCCTCCTTTATGATACGTAGGTCGTCATTCTTGAACAACTCACTTAAAGCTTCATTCACAGTCTTTTATAAATTGGGAATGACTTTAACTGGAAGATTAGTCTGCATGGAATGACTCAGAAGATGGCAAAGCGATTCTTTTTGCGACGTAGTAATTTTGCCAAATTCAAACGATTTTTTGATGAGTGAAAAAATTGCGGGAATTGATAGATAGCAAGTTCGAGTGAAATTAAAAGTTATAAAAGATCGCCTGAAGTTGACCATCAGAGAGTGGGGTACCGGAGATATTGATAACGACGTTGAAATGACAAGATTTTGGAAGCGAAACGTTAACATCCGGTTTGGAGAATTTTTCTTCCAGAGTACGCCTCTGTTGATCGGACATCTTTAGAGCGGGGTCCCAAGAGCATAAACAAAAGAGCAATGGACAGCAAGGGTCATGCTGGTACTGGGACCTTGTTTTCTGAGGAATCCTTCCTTATAGCCTCTGAAATCAACTCCTGGGCTACAGTGAATAGTCATTCAGTAAGGTGTTTTTTTTTTAAAAAAAGCATGGATGGACATTGTACCCAAGATAATGGCACGTCGGGCAAGTTACCACTGCACCACTGCATTGCTGATAGATACATATATAATACGTACACAGCATATACATAGTGAGTATATTAAATATACATATATAACTTCTGCGTAATCACAAAATTTTCACATTTAAAACAAATTCACCAAAAAATGGATTGTGACCATGAGTTACACTGGAAACTACTACTAATCTAACTACCACGGTGGCCAGTCTACATCCATAATATATGCATCTTTTTTTTAAGATGAACTGTATGCATTTGACTCCAAAATTAATGAAAGTGAGCAAATTTGAAAGACTAGTAGGGTACCTATTACAAAGACCGCAGACAGGATTTAATTTCATGAAGTCATAAATTTTTACAGCATGTATCGATACAATCACAGCATGCAAGGCCGTAGCCAAGTCCCATTAAAAATTTAGTTTTTTTTTTTTTGGTAGACTGATCCCCAAGATCCCCCCCCAGACCCCCCACTCTGGATACGGGCATGCCTATTACAATGAGCGTGTGTTAAATACATTCAAGTGATATGTTTTCTCCCCAGAATTACTCTGCAAGATTCAAGAAACAAGTCCAATTTTGATTATATCTGTGGACGTGAGTTAAAAATTACGAATTAAACTATGTACTTACCATGTCCTCGCTTTCTTTACTATCTAATAGTTCTCCCTCCTCTTCCTCCTCCTCCTCTTCTACCTCATCATCTTCAACTTCTGCATCTACGTCACCTGCTGCTGCTGCCTCTCCATCTACGTCACCTGCTGCTGCTGCCTCTCCATCTACGTCATCTGCTGCCTCTCCAGAAACTGCACCCTCTGCTTTATCCTCCACGGGCTGTCCTTCTTCCAGTTCTTCTTCCTCTTTCATTTCCCTGATGGTTTCTTCCTTGGCTTTAGATTCCTCAGCCAGCTTCTTAACTTTCTTAAGATTAGATTTTAGAACAGCTCGACTTTCCTGACAACGAGAGAATGTGGTTACCATCTGTCAATAAAAAAACTATGACATTCGCAAAACTGTTTTAAAATGCCTGGCCGAAGAAATTGGTTGGTTGTATTTTTATGACGCATGGACAGCAAGGGTCATTCGGCATGAATCAAGGTGGGATCGAACATATGGTATGAAGTAAGAATAAATCAAAATTAAAATGGTAAAAATATAATAGATATAATGTATTAAATTTAACAAACGAAACGATATAAATAATCATATGAGATAGGAATAGCCAATATTAGATAAAAAGTTAAAAATGAGTTACCTAAAATGTCACAAAGGGTAAAATTATTTTGGTTAAAAATTAGTGAATGATGGTTAAAACTGGGGCAAATACATAAAATGTGTAAAACATTTAATGGTTCACCACATGTGGCACACATCGGGGCATCTTCTCCCTTTAAGAGATGTTGACGGGAG